>CM060334.1:20555322-20565322 GCA_030674155.1 Stramonita haemastoma | reverse complement strand
ATGAAAAGTCAACTGGTTTGTTTCGAAATGCATTAGTTTAAAAAGGAAACAAACGATTTTAGACATCAAAAGTTTCTTTGTCTGTGTTTCTCTGTTTCCATATATATATATATATATATATATATATATATATATATATATATATATATATATATATATACATACAATATGCGTGTGTGTGTATGCCCGTGCCTCTGTATGCATGCATATTAATGCACAGGCATTTGAGCCTGCACCGGCATCAACGTCTATATTATATGTCCAGTCTTAACATACATCACCAAAACTTTTCTGACTAAACAAAAATTGCTGCTTTCCTCCAACAACACAGGCAAACAACAAAGCCTTCCCCCACTGACAAAGACTACAAACTTTTTCACGCCCCCCCCTCCCTTGCTGACCTGTCCACCCCAACTTTGCACTGGACACAGGTCATGGAGTTAGCTGTCAGGGAGAAGGACAACACAGCATCTCTCCTGGAGAAGGACAACACAGCATCTTCCTGGAGAAGGACAACACAGCATCTCTCTGGAGAAGGACAACACAGCATCCCTCCTGGAGGAGAACAACACAGCATCTCTCCTGGAGAAGGAAAACACAGCATCTCTCCTGGAGGAGAACAACACAGCATCTCTCCTGGAGGAGAACAACACAGCATCTCTCCTGGAGGAGAACAACACAGCATCTCTCCTGGAGGAGAACAACACAGCATCTCTCCTGGAGGAGTTAACAACAACACAGCATCTCTCTCCCTCCGAGAAGGAAAAACACAGCATCTCTCCTGGAGGAGAACAACACAGCATCTCTCCTGGAGGAGAACAACACAGCATCTCTCCTGGAGGAGAACAACACAGCATCTCTCCTGGAGGAGGACAACACAGCATCTCTCCTGGAGGAGAAGCACAGCACAGCTGTGTCAGCCGGGCTTGACATCTCTCTATGAATAATAAACCGCTTCGTCCATTTTCTCCTTCTACTGATTCCATGCATTTTTGAGGGGAACTTAGGTTCTTTGACGACAGCTGGTCTGAATCACAGAAGAAAGTAAAATGGGCCAGGGGAATGGAAAAGAAGGAAGGGTAGATAGATAAATACAAAGAATGTGTGTGTGTGTGTGTGTGTGTGTGTGTGTGTGTGTGTGTGTGTGTGTGTGTGTGTGTGTGTGTGTGTGTGTGTGTTGAGTGTATGTGAGTGTGTGTGTGTGTGTGTGTGTGTGTGAGAGAGAGAAGAGAGAGAGAGAGAGAGAGAGAGAGAGAGAGAGAGAGAGAGAGAGAGAGAGAGAGAGAGAGAGAGAGAAGAGAGACTGACAGACAGACAGACATATAGGCAGAAAGACAGATAGGCTGATGGAAACACAATGACCAAGACTGTGTGTGTGTATGTATGGATGTATGTGTGTGTGCGTGTGTGTGTGTGTCTGTGTGTCTGTGTGTGTTTGTCTGCCTGTCTGTGTCTGTATGTGTACAAGTGTTTGCATACAAACTAGCTCACAATCATGTATTTGTATATACGCACAGGTGCCAGCATGTCTGTGGTGCAGTCTTTACACACACACACACATCACCCAAACTTTTCTGACTGAAAAAAAATTGCTGCTTTCCTCAAATAACACAGGCAAACAACAAAGCCTTACCCCCACTGACAATGGCTACAAACTTTTTCACCACCCCTTGCTGACCTGTCCACCCCAACTCAGCACTGGACAACAGGTCATGGAGTTAGCTGTCAGGGAGAAGGACAACACAGCATCTTTTCTGGAGGAGAAGCACAGCACAGCTGTGTCAGCCTGGTTTGACATCTCTCCGGCCATGAATAAGGAATGGCTTTGTCCATTTTCTGGTCCCCCCTTCCCTTCCCTATTTCACGACATTTTTTTATGGGGAGAAAAGGTCTTGGAAAAGAGCTGGTCTGAGGTTGATAGAAAAAAAGACTGAAGTGCGAAAGGAGGTATGGGCAGATGGGGAGGAAGTGTGGTGACGGGGAGAGAGAGAGAGAGAGAGAGAGAGAGAGAGAGAGAGAGAGAGAGAGAGAGAGAGAGAGAGAGAGAGAGAGAGAGAGAGAGAGAGAGAGAGAAGAGAGAGAAGACAAAGGCAGAGAGAGAGAGAGAAAGACAGAGACAAAGAGAAAGACAGAGACAGACGGATTGAGAGAGAGAAAAAGCAAAGACATAGAGAGAAAGATAGAGAGAGGGGGGGAGAGAGAGAGAGGGGGAGGGGGAGGAGAGAGAGGGGGGAGGGGAGAGAGAGGAGAAAGAGAGAGGGAGAGGGAGAGGGAGAGAGAGAGAGAGAGAGAGAGAGAGAGAGGAGAGAGAGAGAGAGAGAGAGAGAGACAGACAGACAGACAGACAGACAGACAGACAGACAGACAGACAGACAGACAGACAGGCAGACAAATAGACAGAGACAGAAAGACAGAGACATAGAGGCAGACAGAGACAAACAGTCAGACAGACAGAGACTCATGTGGACAAATGGACAGAGAGGAATGGCATAACAGGAAACAGGAAACAATCACTCATCCAACTTGTAACCATGCTGAATGCTGCTTAACATTGGATTGGAGAAAGTAAGTGCTTTGACCACTGTGCTATCCCAACCCCTTGACACCATCAAATTTTGAACAAGAATCCACCCCTACAAGAACATAATTGGAACTAGGAACCAGACGAGATAAATTGCATTGAATACAACTTTCAGTAATGCCAAATTTCTCTGCGTAAAACTCGGGCTGCTTTCTCGCCCATGTGGGTCAGCTGTACATGAATGAAGGTAAAGTGACCTGTCCGAATGATTGAGATCAAAAGTTACTGCACTCGAAAAGCGCACTGGTTCTTTGTCAGGTAACCATTGGCAATAGTCACACACAGTCTCTCTCTGTGTCTCTGTCTCCCTCTGTTCTGTCTCTCACTCTCTCTGTCTCTCTCTGTCTCTGTGTGTCTCTGTCTGTCTGTCTGTCTGTCTGTCTGTCTGTCTGTCTGTCTCTCTCTCTCTCTCTCTCTGCTGCTGCTGCTGCTGCTGCCTGCCACCCTGTTCCCTTGTGGACGACCATGTTATGCGGTTGGTCCCTGTAACCTTCCACTTTCACACGCTCCTCATCATCTTTGCCCACGATTCTTTGTTCAGGCAATGCACCGTGCCACGACAGGCAAAGAAATCACAGGAGACAGTTGGCAACGATTTATGGAATTGTCAAGAGGGCAAGTCATCTTCTTGCAAATGGAGGACAGCCATATCACCTCGGGTTGCCCGTATCCCATGAATAACAAATTGCACATTCAATTTCCTGTCCCCCTACTTCAACGGCTCTTTAGAATGAAACTGCTCAGCAGAAAGACTTTCAGAGAGACGAGAGTGGGCATGGGATGGAAACTTCTGAAGTGTACAAAACTGTATGTGTGTTTACGTGTGTGTGTTTGTGGTGCGTGTGTGTGTGTATATGATGTGGTGTGATGTGAGTGTTTTTTGTGTGTTGTGTGTGTGTGTGTGTGTTTTGTGTGGTGTGTGTGGTGGTGTGTGTGTGTGTGAGGGAGAGACAGAGACAGAGACAGAGACAGGGTAAAAGAGAGAGAAGACAGAAGACAGACAGAAGATGAACAGAGACAGAACTAAAACACAACACGACTTGACAGACAACCGATTCCAATTGTGAGATAGAACTAGAGACAAAGAGACGTACCAGTAGAGAAACAAATACAAAGTCAAACAAATACAAAGTCAGAGAGACAGACAAAAACAGAGAGAGAGAGAGACAGAAAAACACACAGAGGATAGAGGAGTGCTGTGGGTCAGAGAGTGGTTAGTTATCACGAATTGCCCGAGTCATCAGGGCTGTGTTTGTTGTGACTGCTGTAGCAGACTGCCTGTCTGATGTCCATCAGTTACAGCCCATTTCACACAACAATCCTGGACATGAGTGTGTGTGTGTGAGTTTGAGGTAGTGTGTGTGTGTGTGTGTGTGTGTGTGTGTGTGTGTGTGTGTGTGTGTGTGTGTGTGTCTGTGTGTTGTTCTGTGTGTGTGTGTCTGTGTCTGTGTGTGATTATTTTAGAGCACAGAGACACAGAGAGACAGAGAGAGGGAGAGAGAGAGAGAGAGGGAGGGAGGGAGAGGGAGGGAGGGAGAGGAGAGAGAGAGAGAGACAGAGAGAGAGAGAGAAGAGAGACAGACAGACGAAATAGAAACAGGCAGACAGAAACAGACAGACAGACAGACAGCAGACAGCAGACAGAAACAGACAGACAGGCAGACAGAAACAGACAACAGACAGACACAGAAATAGAGGAGTGAAAAAGGGCAGGAAAAAAAATCATGTCCAACCACAGACCTGAATTACTTCTGTCATTCCTTGCCACACTCACCCCTCCCCTCCCCAACAACACCACCCCTACCCCCACTCAACCCCTTAACCATTACCATCAGCTCGGAATTCCCTCTGCCAACCTCCTATCACCCGTAGTAGTCCTAAAGCCCCGCTTCTTATCTCAATGTCTCCTCTGCCTGCCTGCCTGTCTGCCTGCCTAGATTCTGGCCTACTCCTCTCTCTGCAGCTGAACGTGCAATTATGCAAGCCATTCTGTGTTGACTGAAAGCCATCGCAAACACATCGAGTGACGCACAGGCTACTTAAATTTGCATCTTTAGACAGAGAGAAACGAGAAAAAGATTGTAGGCAGCGAGATTGAGATACAGAGGATAAAGGATAAAATGGGTGAATAGGGGTGGGGGGTTGGGTTAGGAAGGAAGAATTTGGAAAAAAAGAGAGTGGCATATTCCTACTGGTACCGATATAAGATTCTGCATATGAAAAAGATACACAAGTCCCAAAGTTGTCTACAAACAAGGAAATATGTTTCAACTTCAGAACGAACAAAAGTCAAGCCATGACAGTATGACACCAGACAAAATAAAAAAAGGCACTGATGCCTTTCCTAACTGCTTCTTATCCCTGTCCATTCTCACTCTTGTTCCGTTTAAGTTTTTTTTGGAAATAGTAAGTGATTCAGCTACATTCTTCCTATGAAGTTATCAATCTGTCCTGACATTTTAATTGCCAAACAACAGCTAAAAAAAAATGGTTTTACACACACGCGTCCAGTTTTAAAATCAACTTGATCTCCCTCAAATTAACCTCTTCCATGTATCACGCACTCACGCGTGACGTGCTGCGTGCGCGCGCGCGAACACACCACACACACAACAACACACACACACATAGCAGAGAGAGAGAGAGAGAGGAGAGCAGAGAGAGAGAGGAGGGGGTGCACGCGTGTTTCCCGCTTCCGTGACAGCCGGAAGATGCATGAGAAAGGAAGGGGATGGGGTGGGGGGACCCACGCCACGCATAAGAGTAAACAAATGACCGTACACACAAACACCTCTCTCTCCACACCACTATCCCTTTTATCTACACCTCTTTCGTTCGATCTCCATCCTTGCTTTCTTCCTTCTATCTCTCTCCGCTTCCTCTGCTTCTCGGTCCTTTCTGTGCCTTGGACACAGAGGAGAGACAGACAGACAGACAGAACAGACAGACAGAAGCAGAGAAGGGACAGAAACGGAGACAGAAAGGAGACAAGAGAGAGAGACTAGAGAACAGAGAGACAAAAGGAGAACAGAGAAGAGAGAGAGAGAGAGAAAAGAGAAAGGTGAGACAGAGAGAGAGAGAGAAATATGAGAAAGGTAGCAGAGAGAAAGAGACAGACGCAGACGGACAGAGACAGACAGTAAGACAGAGTCACAATTTTCTCTGAAAGCAGGGGAGTCTAATGCCTGCTCTTATCTGATCTAAACCATTTGGAAAGCTAGAAAGGCGTTCACCTGCTTGTTTTTGATTGTTACGGAGAGATTGAGAAACGAAAGATGCAGAAAGAGTGCAAGGGAATAAGTGGGCCTTCTATGTGTGTGTATGGAAACATGCAAGTAACTAACAAGCCCCCCCCCCCCACACACACACACACACACTTTGCCACCCTCTCTCTCTCTCTCTCTCTCTCTCTCTCTCTCTCTCTCTCTCTCTCTCTCTCTCTCTCTCTCAGAACATCTTGCGCACACGTTAAATCCTGTTCCGCTTTTCGTAAGAGTAGGCCATCGTGTGCCGGTGAGAACAGATGACATTTACAAAACTGCATACACACGGGGACTGGATGTAAAAAAGCGTATGATTGCTTATTCCATTATCCTCGATAAAAGAATAAAGAAATCAATCAATCAATCAATCAATCAATTAATCTCTCTCTCTCTCTCTCTCTCTCTCTCTCTCTCTCCTCTCTCTCTCTCTCTCCTCTCTCTCTCTCTCTCCTCTCTCTCTCTCTCCTCCTCTCCCTCTCTGTGTTTGGAGGCACGCAAACTTGCGGGCTATGCGTGCACGCACTATACGTATACTAGTGCGTGTGACTTCTCTGTCTCTCTGCACACACCACCAGTCTCAGTTCTCCAGAAGGCTTTGATTCCGTCTTGGATTTTAAACCCACAGTGACTTATTACTACTCCCATTCTTCATCTTCCTTACACTTTTCCTCGTGCCACCCCCCCCCCCCCCCTCCTTCAAGTCTGCTTCTTTCCTCTCTATCATCTGTCCCAGCTTTCTTCTTTCTTTCACGTATGCCATCCCCTTTTTATCTTAAATCCTAAATAAGACAAGTCTGAAGCTTTTTCCGGAAAACCGAGAGAAAGGGGAATAATACTTTTCTGCGATGTCCTCAAGAGTTGACCAAAGTGACTCTGTTTGTTATATTACAACATAGAAAGTATTAAAGGGGAAAAAACCAAGAATCGCCGAGGCAGCAGAGAAATAAAGGGGCATAAGAGAAAGGGAATAATAGATTGGATTGCAGAATTCAAAGAAACGTTCATGAAAAAGAATCCTGCAAAGCTGCAACAAAGAATGCAGATGTCATAAAATCAATATGCAAGCTTTGGTCTCATGAATATTCACAGCACATAATATAGCAGCCATTCGTAACAAGTAAATCCAACCAAACACTGCCAAAAGAGCAATATAGTCACTAATCTCCGTGACTGTGTCTGCCAATAAAATCCCGGCCTAAAATTGGCAAAGAAGCAAGCACACACGTTTTTGACTGAATGTTCAGGTTCTGCACTGTGATAGGAGAACAGAGCCAATAGATAAAAAGTAGAATCTGAAGATGAAATAAAGTTCATAGTAAAACACCCACCTCCCCCCCCCCCTTGGGAATTTCAGAGTTCTGTCAGTATGACTATCATACTACCTTCTGGAAATGTATGACTATCATACCACCTGGAAATTATGTGCTAGGGATTTCTGTTTCCTTACATCCAGCCGTAGTCTACTCAAGAAAATGAAATCATCTCTCCATACAGTCTCTAACTTATTGTACCTTTAACGCTGCCTCAAGACCAAACCAGTTAGAAAATACTAATCAAGAAAACATGAACATATGATTTGCCACGTACGTTTCAAGACAGAAGACATCACTAGTAAGAAAAACGGACCAGAATGAAAATAAAAACCCAAAAAAACCCAACGCCAATTGCTCTCTCTCTTCAAAGGGAAAGAAACAAGTGAGAGACATGTCGGTTAGGGGAGATTAACCTGTAAAGCATCACGTGACATGAAACCTTTCCAGCGTGGAGAGGAGGTTTGGTTTTCCTCTGACTTGTAGTGGTCTCCCTTGTCAGTGAGGAGGCGGGTGGTTCAATGCTCCGGTCATTTGTGTGTGTTTCATGTTCTACAGTTGTTGGGTTGTTTGGTTTGTTTTTTCCCTATCCCCGCTCTTTCATCTGACAAGAGCACTAATTATTACAACAGTGATATAAAACTAAACAATTCTGTCATGCCTTTCCTTCTCTCTGTGGCTGTTTCTGTCTCTCTGTCTTTATCCAGACTTCTCTTCTGTCTGTCAGTCTGTCTGTCTGTCTGTGTCTGTCTGTCTCTCTGTCTGTCTCTGTTCTCTCTGTCTCTGTCTCTGTCTCTCTCTCTTCCAGTCTTCTATTTGACCCGCTCCCCCTCCTCTCTCTATCATCATCATACGTCGTCGTCGTCGTCATCATCATCATCGACATCGTCGTCGTAGTCGCCGTCATCATCATCATCATCAAGATCAAGATTATCATCATCTCCAATCTCCCTTTTCATGCCTCTTCTCCTGTCTGCCCGTTTGTCTGTCAGTATGTTTGTCTCTCTCTGTCTCTCTTTCTCTGTGTGAAGAGAGAGAGAGAGACAGAGAGACAGACAGACAGACAGACAGACAGACAGACAGAGTGGTATGTGGATAAACAAACTTGTGTAAGCTTATATTTTACCCTCAATAAAAATCACTTTTACTTGGCCACACACACACACAACACACACACACACACACACACACACACACACACACACACACACACACACACACACACACACACACACACACACACACACAATACAATTAACGTGTGTTCACTCTTAGTTATATGAGACACACACACGTATGATTAATAATATTGCTAGGATTATTTCGAAGTCTTCCATAAACATTATATGGTAGGGTTTTTGTTGGTTGGTTGGTTTGCATGTTTGTTATTCATCCTTTTTTTTCTAAGTCTAATATGATCAAGTGTGGATGCACTTTGAATTGATCAACAACACACACACACACACACACACACAAACACACACACACACACACACACACACACACACACACACACACACAACACACACACACACACACACAAACACACACACACTTTGACTCCATCTCTGCACGTGTAAAAAAGACGCCAGCTGTAGCCGCCCTCACGTCACAGAAAGTGTTTGTGATTGCTTTCAGTCAACAGAAGCGCTGGCATCAGTGTAGGTTCAGCCCTGGAGAGGAGAGGAGAGGGGAGGAGAAGGGTACCCTTCCAGACTACACAGGTAAGGCAGGCAGAGGAGACACTGAGAGACACATGGGGGGGGGGTGGGGGTTCGTAGGGAGGAGGGAGGAAGATCCAAAATGAATAGAAAGAGATGAAGAAGTGGGGGAGTTTGGATGAACCTGGGGAAGGGGTTGGGATGGGGATTGTTGAGGTGTGATGACAAAAAAAGAGGCACGGTAAACTTGAAAGGTCGATGGCTCGTTTTGTTCTGGATTGTCATTTTTTTTCAACTCCTCTTGATTTTGGATTTTACATTTCCCATTTCAATACTAATTTTTGTTTCATCTCCTGCCCTATCCCTCTCGATCTTTCTGTAATTGTTTCTATCTGTCTATGTCTCTCTTACATGTTCACCTCTTATCTTCTTGACACTGTTTTCTCTCTCTCCTCCTCTCTCTCTTCTCTCTCTCTCTCTCTCTCTCTCTCTCTCTCTCTCTCTCCTCTCTCTCTCTCTCTCTCTCTCTCGTGCAAATGCTGATAATAATTGTTATTTCACCTTTCCTGTTATTTCCGAGTTTGAATTCGGATCTGACTAATAGTATGTGATATAAACGTTTCAAACAAAGATCCCATTGAAACTCCAAATGAGCTTTTGTTGGAATATAGCATAACATGTTGCAACATAGGGTTTGTTTCTGAAACGATTTAGCAGAAAATACAACAAAACATACATAAACCCACGCACACATGCATATATGTCCATATACATGCATTCAAGTGTACACACACGCACACACACACATGCGTGCGTTCGTGCACGCACGCACACACACACACACACACACACACACACACACACACACACACACACACACACACACACACACACACACACACACACACACACACACACACACAGCTCGTATGAAACACTTTCGCCCTTATTTGTGCTTTACCCCCATAATCCTCTTCTGTTTTATACCCCTTTCCATTTTTCTTCTTTTTTTTATCAAGCATTCTCTCACCCATTGTTCTTCTGCTGGAAGTGTATTTTCTTTTCTACGATTTTTGTAATCACCACATGCAAGATGGACAGAGAATGTGGGTCAATCCCTTTAGGGCATAGCAGGGATGTCTGTCCTGTGACATGGAGATGCAGGGTGACGCAATGTCATACCTC
>CM060334.1:20532822-20547822 GCA_030674155.1 Stramonita haemastoma | reverse complement strand
CCCAACCAGATTCACTTCCATCAGTTCCCCCCCCCCCTTCCTCCTCACCCCCACCTCCCCAATGGCTTGTCTCTTTACAAACATTTCTTGTGAAAGTGTGGCAGTCTTATGCAAGTTGTTATCTTGATCACACAGTTGACAGCTAGAAAGAAAGTCACCTGCTTATCTTTTTTTCTGTTTTTTGTTTGTTTGTTCCTTATCATGACATTCTCTCTCTCTCTCTCTCTCTCTCTCTCTCTCTCTCTCTCTCTCTCTCTCTCTCTCTGTGTCTCTGTCTCTGTCTGTCTGTCTGTTGTCTGTCTGTCTGTCTGTCTGTCTGTCTGTCTGTCTGTCTGTCTGTCTGTCTGTCTGTCTCTCTCTCTCTCTCTCTCTCTCTCTCTCTCTCTCTCTCTCTCTCTCTCTCTCTTTACTGCCTTTAGGTGTGAGTATGACACATGCACAAACATGTGCACGTATGCGTAAACGTGCACACCACACATACAACACGCACGCACACACACACACACACACGCACACACACACACACGCACGCACCACACACAGCACACACACACAACACCACAATATAATATCTATTTCTCCGAAGGCGTTCTATTTTCCACCATCCAAAACCACTGCCACCAATTATATTCTTTAGTGTTTCCTACCCCATCTCCTCCCCATTTTTTACATCTTTTCCCATTTTTAGCACTGACTTTTCTCCACACCTTGTTTCATGTATATATGTCCTCACACTTTTCGTCCTACTTAAGAGCAGAGCAGATCTGCAACTGTTGCTAACGTAAGCAGATGAAAAATACACTTTCCTACGATACTCCCTAGGTCTAGTTATTTTGATTTAAAAAATTGTCTGTTAAGATACAAAAAACAAACCAGTAAAGAAACAACTAAGAGTTGATCAGGCAAGAGAATAGAAATGGATGTTGAATAGGAAATATGTGCGGAAACAAAAAGAGCGTTTATGTATAAAAAAAAAAAGGAAGAAATTGCAAAAAAAAGCAGACAGTATAAAAGGAGATGCAATATCTTTGATCTCATCAATATTTGTGGCACATATTACCAAATATATTCATAACTAGCCATCAAACGTAACAACGTCCAACAAATCAATATTCTCATCCATTTCTATGACTCGGAGCTGCCAATGGCAAACATTGTCAGAGCAGCACGCATGTCGGTCCTTGAGTAAATCCTAAGATTCTGTGATAAAGAAAGACAGCCTGATGAATAGAAACATGAATGCTAGAAGAAGAAGAATGCCTGAAATAAAACAACTCTGTACAAGAGAGAGATGGAAAAAAGCAGAAACAAAACAGGACAGGCAACAATGAAAATGATTCATGAAAGAAGAACTAGAGACACAAAAAGGTGACGATTCAAACGAAAACAAAACCAGAGGTCAATGATGCTATGAAAAAAAATTGCGCTTACAGCATTCATATAACTGATTATAGAAAGAGCACAAAACTACTGAGAAAAATTTTAGTAAAACTAACAACAAAAATGCGTTTAAATGAAAGGGAGTACAACTGTTTTAATACTTGTGCTTTCTTAACTGGTAAGACCCTGTTGTACTCGACAAAATTGTGCACATATTTCAACATAACCAGAGGACAAGCTAATATAGTTTCTCTCTCTCTCTCTCTCTCTCTCTCTCTCTCTCTCTCTCTCTCTCTCTCTCTCTCTCTCTCACACACACACACACACACACACACACAAACACACAGTGAGTCATGCGAAACTACTATGCCATTTTTCTGAACGAAATGAACCAGTTAAATACACTACCCTCTGTCAGCAACCTCGCCCATTAGTCCTCAGTTCTGTCATAACTCACGCAGGCAGAGAATAACTGTTATCCCAAAATAACATTTTATTGGCCACTATCCCAAAAAGCATTTGCCACGTCCCCTCACAAAAGACATCACTCTTTAGAACAGGGATCTGAAGAAAAGAAAAAAATTAAAGGGCCACAACTGCTGTAGTATTTGGAAGGGAAAGAAACGAGTGACGGGCATAGCAGATAGGGGGAGATTAACCAGTAAAAGCATCACGTGACATGAGAACTCTCCTGTGTCAGAAGCAATGTTTGGTTACCTTCTGGTCTGCAGTGGTCTCCCTTGGCAGTTGAGGGGAGGGGGGGTTGTAGTTCAAGGCTCTAGGGTTCATCCCCTTTTACTATGCTCTTGGCGTTTTTCCTTTTGTAGGTGTACCTGACTTTCCACGCTAAATCAGGAATTGGAGAATTCAGAGAGCATGAAGTGAAATAACAAAATTCTCTCCTCAATGGCTGTCTATGTATGTGTGTCTGTGTTTTAATTTGCATGTCTAGTCTTTCTCTCTCTCTCTCTCTCTCCTCTCTCATCTCTCCTCTCTCTTCTCTCTCTCTCCTCTCTCTCTCTCTCTCTCTCTCTCTCTCTCTCTCTCTCCCGTGTTTTTGTCTCCCTCTGTCTGCCCATCTCCAATATCAGCCAACCCGCCTCACCACCCCCCCCTTTTTTTTTTTCTTTTTCTTTCTCTGTCTCTATCTCTGGATGTGTAAAGAGACGCCAGCTAAAGCCGCCCTCACGTCACAGAAAGTGTTTGTGATTGCTTTCAGTCAACAGAAGCGCTGGCATCAGTGTAGGTTCAGCCCTGGAGAGGAAGGAGGGAGAGGAGAGGAGAGGGTACCCTTCCAGACGAGGCAGGCAAGACAGACAGAGGAGACACTGAGAGACACGTGGGGTAGGGGGAGGGGGGGTGGAGGGGGCTTAAGGAGGGAGGGAAGGTGAAGGAGGTTTTGTGAGATAGATGAGTGGGGAGCTTGAATGATCGCGTTGGTGTGGAGGCAGAGAGGAGAGATCAAGCAAGGGTGGTGTGTGACTTAAGAATACGATATGGATTCTTGAGCAGAAGGGTTTGTTTTTATCAATTTTAGTTTTTTTCTTTTTCAAAATGGGTATTTCTTAGTCTTTTTGTGGTTTTTTATTGAGCTCCTCATCTCATTCTTAAACACACACACACACATTCACTCACTCACTCACTTACTCACCCACCTACCCACCCTCCCCTCTCCTCCTCTCCCTCTCTCTCTCTCATCTCTCTCTCTCTTCTCCTCTCCTCTCTCTGTACACGTGCGTGTGAGTCTCTCTCTTTTTATCTCTCACCCTCTCTTTCTCTCTCTCTCTCTCCTCTATCCTTACTCTACCCCGTCTCTCTCTGTACACGGCGTGTGAGTGCGTGCATACATGCATGTTTTGTATGCATTGCACGCGGACGTGTGTTTTACGTTTAATGTCCTGCCTCTATCCTTATCACCACAGACGCACACGTACACACATAGCAGTTTGCCACATTCCAATCCTTTTTTTTCTTTTCTACACTCTCTGTTTTAAAATTTGTTTCTTTCATTCCCTTTCAAAAGTCTCTGTCCTCTTTCTGGTTGTACTGCATCCTGCAACTTCTCTTTTCTTTTCTCACCAGAAAGAAAGAAAGAAAGAAAGAAAGAAAGAAAGAAAGAAAGAAAAGAAAAAAAGAAAAAAAAAGAAAGAAAGAAAGAAAGAAAGAAAGAAAGAAAGAAAGAAAGAAAAGAAAGAAAGAAAGAAAGAAAGAAAGAAAGAAAGAAAAAGAAAGAAAGAAAGAAAGAAAAGAAAGAAAAAAGAAAGAAAGAAAAGAAAGAAAGAAAGAAAGAAAGAAAGAAAAAGAAAGAAAGAAAGAAAGAAAGAAAGAAAGAAAGAAAGAAAGAAAGAAAGAAAGAAAGAAAGAAAGAAAAAGAAAGAAAGAAAGAAAGAAAGAAAGAAAGAAAGAAAGAAAGAAAAGAAAAGAAAGAAAGAAAGAAAGAAAAGAAAAAAAAGAAAGAAAGAAAAAAAGAAGAAAGAAAGAAAGAAAGAAAGAAAAAAGAAAGAAAGAAAAAGAAAAAAAGAAAAAAGAAAAGAAAGAAAAGAAAGAAAGAAAAAAAGAAAGAAAGAAAAGAAAGAAAAGAAAGAAAGAAAAGAAAGGTGGAACAGGCGTGTGGGTCAATCCCTTTAAGACGTAGCAGAAATGTGCGGTGATAGCCAGATGCAAGGTGACACAATGTCATTTCCCACTCTGATCTTCTGGCTTGATAACCCCTGTGCATCTCCTGAATCCCAGAAAAGGCCGTGGAAAAGATTGGATGAGGGGTACAGCATGACACACAGGAGAATGGTGGCTAGAGACGAACAGATGGGGGACAGGGCAACATAAGGAATAACACAAAAAAGTCCTTGGCAGAGTAAGATATTGAGAAAATTATAAAAGGCATGTTATTCACTCTATTTCTGCTTATACGTATCTCTAACCAATAAAGGCGAAGTCATGTCAATTATCAACAATCAGAAATATGGGGACAGGCAACATAAGGAATAACACAAAAGTCCTTGGCAAGTAATATTGATAAAGATGTTTACGCCTATAAAGGCATGCATGTATTCGAATTCAAAATTTTTTATCTCTAAAAAGAGAATTTTATTATCTATCTTCGTCAACACAATATTCCATCAGTGCTGAAGTCATAATGTCCAAAATCAGAAATGTTTTTACAAACAACCTCAAAAATGTTGATTCAAGAACCGCCCTTAATTGTAAAGAAGAAGACTGCTAATCTTATCTGTAAGATTCAATGTTTGTTTTACATCATGTCGCAATAACATTCCCTGACTGTGACATTGTCTGTTACAGGTTTTCGAAGTTTGTATTGTTTCATTCGCAATTCCTTATGATGTTAGCTACTGACCTGCCAATTATCCTATATGGAAGTGTGTATGCATGCATACATGCATACAAACATACACATACACAGCAAGTCTGAATCTGAAGATAGACAGACGCAGGCATACGTGGGCACGCACGCACGCACGCACACACACACACACACACACACACACACACACACACACACACACAAACACACAAACACACAAACACACAAACACTACACACACCAAAAACCACCCCCAGCACACAGCCACCACCACCACACAACACCACATCACACAACACCACCACACCAACAACAACAACACCCCCACCCATGCAACCCTTTACCTCACATAATTCCTATCCATATCCTACACCCACTATATGTATGTACATCCAGGCACAATATGAATGGCATCTGCCCTGAAGCAAAGTGGCCTCTCCTCTCCTCATTCCCATCTTAATTGGGATCGGGCCTACCCGTGACAATGGCCAAAAACACCGGTGGCAAGCTGGCAAGTACCAGGCCGCTGCAATTAGGGATACCAGGTCTTCTTCTAACTGCACTGTCACTTTTTGTCTGCCTTGTCTTCTGTCACTGGCGGGAGAGTTGTTAGGGGAGAAATGATCAGAGAATCCAAAATCACACAAAGCTTTATACTCTTTCTCTTTAAGTTTTACTCTGTCGTTTTTTTTCTTCTTCTTTCTAAACTCTCTGTCAGAGAATCAATCTCTGTCTCTCTGTCTGTCTCTCTCTGTCTGTCTCTCTCTGTCTTGTCTGTCTCTGACTCTCTGTCTCTCTGTCTCTCTGTCTCTCTGTCTTCTCTCTCTCTTCTCTCTCTCTCTCCTCTCTCTCTCTCTCTCTCTCTCTCTCTCTCTCTCTCTCTCTCTTCTGTCAGTCTTTCTTTATTAGTATCAAGCAGTGCATACTCACACACACGCACATGTCAAAGCCAGTTCCACCTTTCAGAAAAGTAAGACTATTATGTTTCCGTCGAAATGGATGACAAAATTTACCAAACAACATGTACACGAGGACTGATGTCAAAAAGCACAACAATGCTTATTCCATTATCAACCAAGGTCAACTCTCTTGTTGCCAGGGGCTCCTTCCTGTGTGTTAGCTGCTTTGCACATGGGACATTGATTCATCATCCCATTCAAGACCCGCATCCAGAACACCCTCAAGGTATATTGGACGGGAGATGCTCGGGTTCAAGCAGGAATCAAACCTCTGACTTCATGCTTTTTCGATGAATATGGTGTGGAAGCTAACTAAAAGTCCTGGTGTTCACTTTTTCATGAACCAAATTGATTTTTTTTTATCAATGAGGGAACCATCCTTATCTTATATTTGTCATTCTTCATTTTCTATTTTAAAACTTTGCTTAACCTTGAAGACTTCCATGTGCTGCCATTCCTGACTCGTGTCTTCCCTGTTTCAGCACACACAGTCACGCAGGTCTTGCCACAGAACAGGAACTAGACAATAAAACGGAGCTTTCTAAATCCAGCACACCAGGAGGCCACCGAGTGAAAAGAAAGACTGCACTACAGCTGAGTCACGATAGTAATTAGGCATGCATGTCCTTATCTGCCAAGTACAGTGCCTGCCTGCCTGCCTGCAAACATCCTAGACCTAAGAACAGCTCACTCAGGAAGCCAAACAGCAGGAGTAGCTGATCCACCCCGGACAGGACACTGTCGCTATGTCCCATCAATGACCATCTCCTGGGTCTACGAGGCTTCCCTCCAGAGATTTATGAATGATCACAAGATGGATGTGTAGGACTCAGTTGTAGTTTTCGTTAGACGAGAGTGACTATCAGAAAGCTGTGACAATTGATATACAGCTGCCAGTGTGCAGTAATTACTGCTTTCACATCACGGCGAGGAAGTTGTGGGTTTAATGACTGAATGGTAGTGTTAGAATTTATTTGGATTCTGGTCAGTTCCTACGCAGAGGTTTTGTGTGGGCTTGATTTAAAGAGTGGAACTGCACAGTTGAGCATAGAGCATACAAAAGATGGCATTCTAAAAGTGTAATTTTTAAAAAATCTAAGTAATGCTACTGCTGTCCGCGTCTCTCAGGTCTGGTTGATGCTTGAACATATTAGGATAGGAAGCGTAAATTACAGTCATGTCATATCGAATTTAATGTCATCAACGTCATAATAACCCTCAGTCATACTGATCTTCATGCAATATCCCCCTCCCAATTTCTTGGATCCAATGATCCCTGTTACAGTGGTCTCAGGGTAGCCTCAGTTCTGGTTTTTTCCACCACTGACTTCCATGACTGTAGCCAGCTCTTGACCAAGCCTCCAAAATCTAGAGATTCACTGAAGAAAACTGATGCAAGGAGTAACTTATATCGGTGAGGTCGGAATACAAAGTTAGAAAAAACAGCAGTGCTACTGCTCCAAAGAAGAAACAAGTCGAAAAATAAAGATCACAGAGAGGGAAGCAAGGAGCCTTATCAACAATACCAACGATAATGAATCTGTGACATTTCGGGTCTCTACTGCACAATGAGCAATAAGGACAGTTATTAGACTGATAACACTGTCAAGATAAGCTTCAGCCTAACATTACGCAACGTCCTTCTGATCTATGGTGTATTCCCCCCCCCCCCCCGGGGGGGGGGGGGGGGTCACCGCATCAACCATACTTAACACACACGCAGATAACTGCAGTGCTGATCACATCATTTAAACTGTTCCTACACACACAGCCGGGGGAGAGAGGGAGGGAGGAGAGAGAGAGGGTGTGTGTGTGTGTGTGTGTGTGTGTGTGTGTGTGTGTGTGTGTGTGTGTGTGTGTGTGTGTGTGTGAGTGATCTACAGTCGTTCATTTCAAGGATAACGATTAAGCACTCATTTGTTTGTTTTACATCTAGTCCCCGTGAGCATGCGGTACTGTAATTTTTGTCACCCAGTCCCACTTGCACACAATAGCCTACTCTTCCGATATGCGGAACAAGTTTTAACAAGTGCGCAAGATGTTTAGCGTGCATTTGTACACGAGACCTCTGTAGTTTCAACTGAAGGAATTTTGGAAGGGGGAGGGGGGAGCGGAGTCGGCACTAATGTTATCTCCAGGTGAAGAATCCCCTTAAACAGACATGCGTGTATTCAAATTTAACCTCTCTTCACAAGTTGTGTGTATGTGTAATTGTCTGTGTATGTGCACGCGTGCAAGTGCACATTTTCTCATTTCGTTCCTTACATTTGAATTCTTCGTGTTCAAAACTGACTTGTTTAGTTTTGTTACATCTTTTTTCTTTACTTTTGCCTGTTTTCAGTGTCTGTAGGCAAAGGCATGTTCTGACCTAACTTAGATACACTCATTTTTTTTCATTCAAATACTTCAGCCATGTATAGCATCCTGTGTTAAGTCTGCAGAAAATTCCCCATAAAAAAAAAAAAATAAAAGGTATTGCAGGTTATTTTGGCTATTAAGCAAGGGAGATGAGGGTTGAGTGGATCCTTTATAATCACATTCTGGAATTCAATTACAACTTCAACAACTTTGATCACGAGTGAATGATACGGCTGGCTTTTCGCCTATGAAATGATCCTTTCTAGAATTCTCCTTGTCTTCATCTTCTGTCTGTCTGTCTCTAAAATAAAATTGCGTTTGCCTTTGCGTTTGTCTATCTCATAGTCTCTCTATGTATTTGTCTCTCTATCTATGTCTGTCTGTCTGTCTGTCTGTCTGTCTGTCTGTCTGTCTGTCTCTCTCACTCTCTCTCTCTCTCTCCATTCTCTCTCTCTCTCTCTCTCTCTCTCTCTCGTCTCTCTCTCTCTCTCTCTCTCTCTCCTCCCTCCATTTGTGTGTGTGTGTGCGTGCGTGCATGTGTGCGCGTGCCCACGCGTGTGTATGTGTGTGTTCATGCACATGCATGTGTGTTTGTGTGTGTGCACGTGCGTGTGTGCGGCGCGCGCGTGTGTGTGTGCGTGCGCGCGCGCGTGCATGCGTGCTGGTATTTGTGTTTGCGTGTGTGTGTGTCCACCAATGTTCCTCATAGTATGTGTGTGTGCTTAATGTACGCTTACTCATGAGCTTGTGTAACTGCATGCTTTAATTAACGCAGAACCTGTTTGTCACTTCTCTCGTTCTCTCTATCCCTCATTGTCATCTTCACTCTGCGTCTCATTGCTTTCCCAGCTTTTTTTCTGTTTATTGTTACTGAGAGAAAGACTGAGGCAGACAGAGATACAGACACAGAGAAAGACAGACAGAGAGACAGAACAGAGACAGAAACAAAGAGAAAGAGAGAGAGGGGGGGGGGGAATGGGGAAGGGAGGGGGGTAAAATAAGAAACAGAAAGAGAGGGAGAGGGAAGTGGAAGGGTAGGAAGAATGTGTGTGTGTGAGAGAGAGAGAGATAGACAGACAGACAGAGAGTGAAAGAGAGAGAGAGAGAGAGAGAGAGAGAGAGAGAGAGAGAGAGAGAGAGAGAGAGGAGAGAGAGAGAGAGAGAGAGAGAGAGAGATAGACAGACAGACAGAGAGTGAAGAGAGAGAGAGAGAGAGAGAGAGAGAGAGAGAGAGAGAGAGAGAGAGAGAGAGAGAGAGAGAGAGAGAGAGAGAGAGAGAGAGAGAAGAGAGAGAGAGGAGAGAATGAGAAGGATGGAGGGGGATGAGATAGAGATTTAGAGAGAGAGAGAGAGTGCAAAGAGTCAGACAGACGGACTATCATGAGCTATAAACAGGCAGACAGGTCAGAAAGATGGACAGACAAATAACGTGAGAATCAGATCGAAAAACAAACAAAACAGTTCATAGTGAAAGAAAAGAAAGGGGAAAATAAAAAAAAGATGGAGTTGTCGAAATACTCGTGACCTGAACGATCAGTGGAAGAAAGTGGGAATGACAACACCATTTTCCAATATCCCTCCTCCACCACCACCCCCTCCCCCTCCTCCCCACCCCCCCACACACTCCCTTCCCCTGCACCCCCTCCCCAACTCTAAACTTCCCCTTCCCTTCCCTCCTTTTCTCTTCCCTCTCTATCCCTTTTTTTCACATCGATCTCTGAGTACCCAACCCACCTACATCTCTGTGACTTTCTGTTTCCTTCCCCTCATTCAGCAAGGTCATGGGAAAGAGTGTTTATGATGGTGGTGTAATGTGGGGGTGGGGTGGGATGTGTGCGTGTGGGTGTGTGTGTGTGTGTGTGTGTTGTGTGCGTGCGTGGTGAGTGAGAGTGTGTGTGTGTGTGTGTGTGTGGTGTGTGTGTGTTGTGTGTGTGTGTGTGTGTGTGTGTGTGTGTGTGTGTGTGTGTGTGTGTGTGTGTGTGTGTGTTTCATAACCTCGTTATTTTCTCAAAAACAGGTTTTGTATGTTAAAAGTTGTTTCCAAATCCTAGTAGAAATTATCACATCGTTTCGAAGGTAGTAAACTGGCCCATATTAACCAATCTACTGTAATGTCAAGCAGCATGTCAATGTACTGACCTAATAATGCCCCCCCCCCCCCCCCCCCCCCCCCCCGAAACAAGTCTAACCATTATCATCAAACTGCTCGGGCACACGGACATAATAATTATACAAAATAATATAATGGGTGCATCTTAGTTGTAGGCACCTGACATATTGCCTCCAATGACACACTTTCGGGCTGTGAAGGTCATGGGGGCCACGCGCAAAGGTTAACTGCATCGCTACCGCTTGTCACATCCATCGTAGCCTATAGGGTAAAGAGAACAGTGCAAAATGTTTTATGATTATCACTATCAAAAAACAAGGGGGTGATAAACTTAAGCTAGAGTACGTCAAACAATAATATAGACAGTATATCTATAATTATCACAAGCAGAAGAGCAAGATGTTGATGAACACAGTCAGAGTAGGGCAAAAATAACGCCCGAAACATTTCCACGATAATCACAGCTTGAGAAGAACAAGGTTGATAACCTGGGATGTAGAGACGTTCAGTTTGGTTATAACATGCCTTTGCTGACCAGACAACACAACACTGTCACTTGTCCAAAACTTGATTTGACAGCGTCAACAAAGTCACTGTTCGAATGTGACTGCGAGAATATTTAATAGCATAGGATGAAGGAATATCACTACAAAAACTAATATCGAGAGTATTCACATGATAGTTAATTCTGAGAGAGAGAGATGTTGGGAGAGAGAGAAGAGGGAGAGAGAGAGAGAGAGAGGAGAGAGAGAGAGAGAGAGAGAGAGAGAGAGAGAGAGAGAGAGAGAGAGAGAGAGAGAGAGAGAGCAGAGACAGAGAGAGAGAGAGAGAGATGTTGGAAGAGAGAGAGAGAGAGATAGAGAGAGAGAGAGATTGATTGATTCTTTTATATCGAGGATAATGGAAAAAGCACTCTTGTGCTTTTTTGATCCAGTCCCCGTGTGTATGCAGTTTTGTAAATGTCATCTGTTCCCACCGGCACACGATGGCTTACTCTTACGAAAAGCGAAACAGGATTTAACGTGTGCGTAAGATGTTCTGCGTGCGTTCGCACACGAGCCTCGGTTTAAAGTCTCATCCGATGGAGAGAGAGAGAGAGAGAGAGAGAGAGAGAGAGAGAGAGAGAGAAGAGAGAGAGAGAGAGAGAGAGAGAGAGAGAAGAAGACAGACAGACAGACAGACAGACAGACAGACAGCAGGACAGGCAGGCAGGCAGAACAGGCAGACAGACGAACAGACAGACAGACAGACAAACAAACAAAGACAGAGAAAAAGAGCTAACTGGGAAAGGAAAACCAGACGGCCGCCTAAGAAGATAACATTCTAATCACTATAATTCCAACCTCCTGGAGGCTATCATGAATATGCGCATATGCGTTCCGTTCAGTGCTTTTATATTTAGTTTGAAAATATCGCAGCCAGAAAGTATTGTTAAAGTCAAAAATGTGTAATAAAAAGCTTGTGCATGTGTATGCAAACGAACAAGTAGCCAAGCCAGAGAGAGATGAGGAGAGAGAGGGGGGGAGGGAGGGACAGACAGACGACTGAAAGACAGGACAGGAGAGAGAGGGAGGGAGAGAGGGAGGGAGAGAGAAAGAGAGAAGGGGAGAGATTAAGAGAGAGGGAGAGAGAGAAAGAGAGAGATAGGGACAGACAGACTGACAGAACAGGCAGAGACAGAGGGAGGGAGGGGAGGAAAGAGAGAGAAGGGGAGACAGACAGACAGACAGAGAAGGAGAGAGATAGGGGGAGAAAGAGGGAGGGATGGAGGGAGAGAGACAGAGACAGAGAGATAGAGAGAGAGATATTGAGAGATAGAAAGCAGATACAAACATAAAAAGATAGGAGGGGAGGGTTTTTTTGTTCTGTAAAAAGAGTCAGCACAAATTTCACAGGCAATTTTGCCCCCCAAGCAAGGCTTGAAACAGCAAAAAGCACATAAAACTGATCGTAAAGCAAGCTCTTGAGAAAATAGCAACAAAACACACCAAAAAACTAAATAACCTGCAACACTAGCATTCATTAAGAAAAAAAGGAAATAAAGAAAGTCTAGGGGGGGGGGGTCGTTCTTTCTGTACAGCTCCGATGTTTACCAATGGCGAGATTTTAAGTATGTAACATTATGCCCTTTGTTTACCATCAAGGTAATCGCATTCCGACTTCAGGGATGACATCTGAACATGCCACTATGCACGCAGGTTTTCTTTCTTTTTTTATAAAAAAAACATTGTCATCCATTCTTCCCGAAAAGTGATGGCCTACTCTTTGGAAAGCTAGAACGGATTTTTAGCCTGTACACAAGATAATTTGCGTGTGTTTGTACACAGGACCTAGGTTTACAGTCACGTCTGAAGGACTTTCGAGGGAGTGAAGTCAGTACTGACCTTAACTCTTGGGGGACAACCCGCTTGAGACTTGAACCTGGGCCTTCAGATCACGAGTTCAAAGCTTTAACCACTACTCCACCCCGACCCTCAGATGAATAGGTAATTGAATAAACAAGATAATTGAATAAAGAGGCACAGATCCTTCAGTGGAATAATGAACCGAGCGTTATAAATGAGTTTGCCAATTAACGCTTGAAATCATTAGGGAGAGAGAGAGAGAGAGAGAGAAGAGAGAGAGAGAGAGAGAAGAGAGAGAGGAGAGAGAGAGAGAGAGAGAGAGAGAGAGAGAGAGAGAGAGGAGAGAGAGAGAATGACCAACAAAGAGACAGACAGACAGACAGACAGACAGAGACAGACAGACAGATGGAGAAGACCCAGGCACACACACATAGACTGACAGACGAAAACAAAGACAGACTTTTTTTTTTTGCTGGCTGATAGCCCAGTCCAGCAGTCAGGGACAGACAGACAATGTCTTGTCTGGTAAAAGGCAGGAGAGCTGGGAATGACAGCACAGTACAGCACAATACAGCACAATACGGCACAGTAGGTAACACCTACCTTCCAGCCAATAAACACAAAAACAGCTCCGCACGTGGGATTGCAACATCACGTTTTCACCCCTGAAAAAAACAACAACAAACAAACCTAAAATATAACTAAACATAACTGTGAGCTGTGTAAAAAAAAGGGTGATTATGTACCATCATGTTAAAGGAAAAAATGTCAAACTTCATCTATATGCACAGCGCGCAAATCCAGCACAACTCAGTCAAAGGTCCAAGGCCCACTGTAAAAATTAGTGTGCCCCTTTACAAACCTATTGTGGTCGTCAATTGGGGACGGGATAGCATGATGGTCAGAACATTGCGCTCGCAGTTTGACGACCCGAGTTCGACTCCCGTTACATCTTTACTGACTCCACTCTCCCCAAAAGTCTTTCGGATGATACTGTTAACCGAGGCACCGTGTGCGAACGCACGCAGAACATCTTGCGCACACGTTAAATCCTGTTCCACTTTTCGTAAGAGTAGGCCATTGTATGCCGATGGGAACAGATTACAATATTTACAAAACTGCATACACACGGGGACTGGACGAAAAAAAAAGCGCATGTGCTTATTCCATTATCCTCGATATAAACGAATAAATAAACAAATAAATAAATAAATTCCTGCTATAATTCGCACCAGCCTTCCCCAGCTGGACTGGGATGGGATGGGATAGAATGGATAGCTGCTGAGAGTAGCTGAAAGTGAGGGAAACTGGCAGCTGTGTGTGTACACTTATGTTTCATGCCCAAATTATGTGACGCAAAATATGACAAAATCGACAGATTTGTAGAGACAATTACAAAATACATTATTGTAATGTGTGTGTTACTGAGGCAGAAAATATGCATTAAAGAAACATACACATTTTCATACCACTTTTAAGTTACGGCATATTTCTCTGCGTGAAGTTCAGGCTGCTCTCCCCGGGGAGAGCGCGTCGCCACAAGAGCAGCGCACCCATTATGTTTCATTTCCCAGTTTGCAGCTGTGCTAGTAAATATGTCACGAGAAATATAATCCCTACAGACAGAAAAATTAGTGTACAATACCAGAAAGATGGGAGACTAGTAATAGAAAACCAAACCAAACACAACAAAAACAAAAAGCCAAACAAGTAACCCCCTCCACCTCGAAAAAAAGAAAAAGAAAAGGAAAAATAGCAAGAAAAAGAAAACCCGCATTGTCCCCTCAAGAAGGAAACATAAGCTGTATGAGCTACAGGTGTGTGTACTGCAGAGGGGGAAAGGGAGAGGGGAATAAAAAAAAATAATAAAAACAAACAGAACACGAAAAAGAACAAAACAAAACAAAACAAAACAAGAAGCTCAGTATCGTACAGGTAGCAAGTAGTAGTAGGCTAGTGTTAGTAAGTAACCCACCACCACCACCATCAGTGTTACCAGCATATAACAGAGAAGCTGAGGAATGAAAGGGGGGTAAGGAAGGAATGGAGAGTAGGGGGAGAAGGATAACTGGATGCGCTGCGATGCAGACGACTTAGACTGGCATGGCAGTGTGGTGTGGGTGTCTGTGTGTGTCTGTCTGTGTGTGTCTGTGTGCACTGGGTAGGGCGACTGAGGGAGGGAGGCAGAGCAAGCGTTCAGTTGTGATTTGTGTCAATGGTGCACAGGATGACGGACTTGCATCCTCTCCCTCCTCCTCCTTCCTCCTCTCTGACTGCCTGAAGTTCTATAGGCTATCTCCTCCTCTCTTCTGCTTCTCTTAGGCCTACGTACGAAGCCTAGGACGTATTGTGTTGTGTATATGATAGTATATGCGTGTGCGTTTAGGGAGTATATCTAATCTTCGGATGTTGTGTGAAGTTTTCGTGTGTTTTTTTTCCTTTGGTTTTATAAGGTGGGTGTGAAGTTCTGGGATGATATTTATTTCGTCGACGCGTTGGTGGTGGTGAATTCGGGGATTTAATGTT
>CM060334.1:20525322-20527822 GCA_030674155.1 Stramonita haemastoma | reverse complement strand
CGCGCGAGCGCGCGGTGTATGCAAGACACCATGCTTTGAGAGACATCTTTTTTTTAAACTGCGTCTTGAAAATATCCAGGGTTTATGACATTTTAACCTCATTTTCAATTTTTCTCACAATGTGATGTATGCTATGTATTTTCGCATCTCTGTTACCTGCAACATTATATCTTATTTCCTTTATTTATTCTTGTATTTCCAGTACAATGGAATAAGCACAAATGGGCTTTTTTAACATCCAGACCCTATGTCTATGCAGTTTTAGTAAATTATGTCATCCGTTTGCACGGAATACGATGGCTTACTCTTCCAAAAATCGGACAAGGTTTTCGCGTGATGCAAGATGTTCTGCGTACGTTTGCACACAAACGCCCGGTTTATGTCTCATCCGAAGGACTTTATTTTTTGGTGGGGGGAAGGAAGAGAGGAGTCAGCACTGATGTTAACTCCAGGGGAAAATATTCCCATGAACGTGATTCAAACCTGGGCTACAGAATTACGGTATTTTCAACGTGCATCTGAACTTAGGAAAACAATGAAAAAACACTGCAAAGTTTGCTTTCTAGGTGCTGTGAGAAATCACAGAAGAAAAGTTAGTTTTTTTTGTCCAATCTTTAATCAACTAGTTTCTCGTCGTCACGTGGAGGAAATGAGTGTCTTTTTATAGCGCCTTCTTTCGCAACGAGGCAAACTTCTCTGTCAAACGGATACTCTGGCAAAAGGAAGGGAAACTTCTATTCTTGTTCCACCCTTGCTCACAAAATGGATTTTTGTTCCGGCGACTGGGAATATCAAGCGAAGAGGGTGATTCGTTTTGTTCACCTCCTACACACAATTTGTTTTAGTATAGTTAGCCCTTACTTCAAGGTCACGAATGGAGGGCGGACGGGGGGGGGGGGGGGGTGTGGGGGGGGGGGGGGGCAAGAAAGTGTCTGTGCTTGTGTGTAGCTTACGAGTGCTTAGTTAAAGTATTGAGAGAGAGAGAGAGAGAGAGAGAGAGAGAGAAGAGAGAGAGAGAGAGGAGAGAGAGAGAGAGAGAGAGAGAGAGAGAGAGAGAGAGAGAGAGAGAGAACTCATATCTTCAGGAAAACCATGCCAGAAAATAAGAAATGCGCCTTTCAATACATGTTTTTCTTTTATTTAGGAAAAAACTACAAAACCTTATTCATCTCTTTCAAAAATATCCTCAGTATCAAAATAATAAAAGGTTAGCCAAAAAAATCACACAACCCACAAATACAACAAACACTTGTCAATATGATGAAAGAATCCAAAGAATAATTACATCTTTAAAAACAAAAAAGATGCAACCTATACAGAGAAGGATCAAAGAAAATACTGATGGCTGCATTGTGTCGTTTTGATGAGCGAAAAAGAAATTTAAAAAAACATGGGAATATGATGGCATTGCTCTGTGGCTCTGTTTTTCTCTGCAAAATGGTTACGTAACCAGGTGGCGCTGTTCTTGTGGCGACGCTTTCTCCCCGGGGAGATCAGCCCGAATTTCACGCAGAGAAATCTGCCGTGAGTTAAAATGGTATAAAACAAACTCAGTTCATATTCAATTCTCTTTTAAGGTTCCAATACAATATGTGTCTTTGTCAGTTTGTGTCCGTGTTTGATTTGTTAATATGGTTTTTTGGTTGTTGCTGGTTTTTTTACTGACTCCATTTTCTATATTTAGCAGCAAAAGGAATGTACTTGGTGCAAGCTTTTAACGCTGAAATTTGTTTTGAAGTACATGCCATTACCTGAGTTGGTGAGGGTTTGTTTTTTTACGTAGCTAAGTGTTTCTGCCATGAAAGTTAACGAGTTCCTAAGTTAATCATTTGTCAGTCAAAGAGAACGGAAAGGCAGAAAGCAAAGTGAACGCATCAAAACAAAAGGACAACCAACCAATCAACCAACAACAATCAAACAAATGAACGAAAACAAACGCCTCAGAAAACGCACTTAAGATAAAGGCCAATTGATTAAAAAGACATAACAATTTACCTGTTTTTATTTAAGTTAGAATTTTTCTTTTAAACATGCTTTAAACTTTTACAAGGCAAAAAAAGAATATTACCGCAACAAGCTTTTAAAAATAATAGATTAGATTTTGATGTTATAACAATAAGAACAAAATTACTTCCCCTTGGACTTTTTCTCCTGGGTTTTAAAATACAATATTGCAAACTTGTTTAATCTAGTCTTTGTGTTCTTAATTTGACTTCAATTTCAAAAACTTCAATTTTATTCCCGAATTTGAAAAATGGCTACCTTCCTGGCAGGTAAAGGCGGTTGCATACGCAAAATCTCACCTTTGGTGAACCTCAAAGCTCTAGCACCCCAAAAATACCGAAAAATAAACCCCCCAAAGAAAAACTTTCTTGTACAATAGGTTCCATGTATCAACTTTTCTCTCGCTCTCTCTCTCTCTCTCTCTCTCTCTCTCTCTCTCTCCTCCTCTCTCTCTCTCTCTCTCTCTCTCTCTCTCTCTCTCTTTAAACCGAGGCCC
>CM060334.1:20515322-20517822 GCA_030674155.1 Stramonita haemastoma | reverse complement strand
CGGTTTGTGCCGGCTTGATGGGCAAAATGTCATACCGCCAACGTTGTATATACCTCAGTGACGAGTTACGCGTCAACAAGAACCGAGTAAAGCTTGGATGTTGATAGCGAACTCTCTGAGGTTTTAAGATCTGAGATGTTCCCTTTCAACTGGGTGGCATTAGGTCTGACATGAAGCTTTGTTCCCCCTTTTCTTTTTATATAAAAAAGTTTGGCAGTTTATGTACGTACTTATTCACTTGTTCTATCTCTCTGCCCCCCCCCCCCCCTACACACATGCATGCATGCCTGCCAACAGAGAGAGAGAGAGACAGAGAGAGAGAACAGAGACAGAGGGATGGGGTTAACATCATCACCTAATCCCTTCAAATCTCCAACACTGTCAATCTGAAAATTTAAGCACACCTAAAATACCAAAGTTCTGTAATCCTTTTATTTAGTGCAAATCGGCTAAAAAGCTAAAAATTCTATCCGATCAGATAAATTGTTCAGTATCCAGCGCCTCTGTTTCATCTTTAGTTAGCTGGATATTCGTATTATGCATCCAAGTTTTGCTGCTGGAAGTATTAGCAAATTACTCATCATGAACTAAATGCTACAAGGAAAGATGAAAATGTCACCCAACATCAAGACCTTTCCATGACAACAGTCAGACTTTATGCTCATCATGGAAGATGTAGTCTGACAATCGATATTTAAGCCTGATTGTATGAATGGCGGAGTAGACAGAACAAGCTTGGAGGTATTCCTCGTAGTATTGTTATTAGATTAGAAGACGTACGATCAGTTGGAGCTGTATGTATACTACCAGAAAGATATCTGATCAGAGCTGGGTTCTACATCAAATCGAGTAAAATTCCTGAAGCGTGCTGGTCGAGAGAGATGGCAAACTTTTAAATTACCGTAGCCTGGTAGTGCGCATGATAGAAACAGAGCTGTTGTGTTAACTACTATCTAAATAGGTATCGATTTTCTTGGTTCGATACACATGCTAAGTTCTATTACAGTGTCCCATGCAATCCGCTAGGAAAGTCAGACAGAAGTCAGTTGGTCCATCATTCAGAAACTAACAAGATGATCACAGTTAAGTAACTGATCCATCTTCTTTATCTATGTTACAGAGCAATTACGTATATAAGCTATGAAACCCGTGCAAGAATATTCCACACTCAGCACACCTAAAGAAATGAAATACCCCGCACTTTCAAAATCAGAGAATCCCTGTTTCTTCTGGCAGAGACATCACCGCCCGCAGAAAAGAAAGATGTTCTCACCTCAAAAGCAACGTTTAGACTGGAAACAGACAACAGAGTCAAAAAGAACATCTGAAAAGAACCCCTCCCTGTGGGTTTATTTTCCCCCGTCCTGAACTGAAGGTCAGCACATCAGGTTTCTAAGGGGAAACTCTGAGGTTCTGATACAGTGGAGAGCAGAAACCAGCCTCAGTGCCTGCTGCGAGCCAGTGAGACTGTTGCAACATCCCAGAATATTACCTTCCTCTTTTGCACTAGGAGACTTCAGCTTTTTCGGTCATATCCATATGTGGGCTTTCGTTTCTTTCTTTATTTCTTTTAAGCAACATTCACAAAAGAAAAAAGTATCAAGCAAACATCTGTCATTGTGTTATGCTAGCTACCTTTGTTATGTTTTGCCAGCTTTCTATCAACCTACCAGCTTATATCCTTGTTCTGTGGCAAGCTTTAAAAAGATATTCATGTAATAAAAAGCACCTATAACAGCAACCAAAAGCGACTAGTCCAAGCATGCACTGCGCTGGCAAACAAACAAACAAACAATACCATGGAATAACTGGCAACATGCCAAACATGGATATCATTCAGAGGCACTGAGCGCACAGGCAAACATGAAGGTGACAGTTTTATTCTCCTAAGCGAATGTTATTTGTTTATTTTGGCACATTTCACTACCTGAGTGTCAATTTGTGTACGAAAAAATCAGCGCCTGCTGCCTTGCTAGTCAAACATTGGCCCAGGCTTTAGTTCACACAGGTATGGTAAGTCTGGCAACAGGAACCAAGCAAACCTGGTTTAGCTAGATGATAGAATTAGTTTTCCCATTTTGGTTGGTTCCTTCAGCGACAGAAGCAGAGCTCAAACAAGACCATGACAATTTTAAGTTGACATTTCCTTGGTTACTCATTGACCTGGCTCACAACAAAATAAAGATATAGAACAACAAGCAAACGCCTTCACGCGATAGTTTCAAACAAAAGAGTGGTGAAATAGACGAACAGAATCATTTACACAGAAAGAACTGACAGATTAGAAGAACACTGATATACCAGTGGAAGAATGGAAGATCATCTGTTAGGTAAAAACCCCACAAACAAAAAGATAAACAAACAATTTCGTAATCGATTGACTAAAATGATCACAATCGAAATCCAATGCTTGTATATTGATTGTTATCCATAGCAAAGAAAATCTTGAGAAATCAGATTGACAGTAACAGTCTTCTAAGTGAAAACACACAATGGATGG
>CM060334.1:20495322-20510322 GCA_030674155.1 Stramonita haemastoma | reverse complement strand
AAGCTAAGACTTTCCTATTCTGTTTCTTCTTCTGCCCCTGCTCTCAACAGCCGAAATATCCACCACCCTGCCAAAGTGTTTAACATCTATGTGTGTGTGTGTGTGTGTGTGTGTTGTGTGTTGTGTGTGTGTGTGTGTGTGTGTGTGTGTGTGTGTGTGTGTGTGTGTTGTGTGTGTGTGCATTGACTTGTTAAAAATCTAAATTGTTCTTGGTTGGCATGCGCAAAAATTGGTTGAATGCAAGCGCTTTGATTTTTTTTGCAAGATATAGCGCTATATAAATTCCATTTATTATTATTATTATTACTATTTCTGGGAAATATGACTACACTGCAAAGAGAAGAGGCATGTATGGTCATCAGCTGCCAGGCCACAACCAGGGGCAAGATCGAATCACGGGAATATGATGCCATGGGAGAGGTTTCTGCTAAAGAAGATACTGGAAGGTTTTGAAGGGCATATCGACAATTCTCGATCAAGGAAGACATATTGACAAACTCTGGAGGGTTTTTCTCTCCACCCCTGATTGTAAGTTTTATATCCTGCGACTTTTCTTTCGCTATGTTCATACATACCGTGCAACAAACTCATTCAATGGTGACAGTTTTTTTCATGTACAACTCAAGATATTTTTTGTGTTGACAACAAAATTACTTACTTAACATTGATAGTGCAGGTTTGTAGGTATCAATAGTTCTTGTCTCACATCAAAAGTATCAAAACATAATCAAAAGGAGGATTTTGAGAAAGTGATGGTAAGATTTTTAAAAAAGAATGTATCACATACTACCATGCAGGCAAAAATCGGGCTTGTTTATTTTCTAATATTTACAACATTTAAGGAAGACAGCAAATATGTTTATGGAGATATAAAGCTAGGGCACAAAGCAAAGAAGACAAGCATGCATCGTCATCAAACGAATCTCAGACCACAGACTAGAACACGATCAGATCACAGGTGGCAATGGTGTGTGAGAGGTTTCTAGAAAGAAGATATTTAAAAGCTTTGAAGGGCATGGTGACAGGTTTTAACCATGAAAGACAGCTGACAAACTTTGGAGACATTCTTTTTCCTGTCTATGTGTACGGGTTTTACATCCTGCAACTGTCCCTCCCATTCACACATTCACAACCAACGAATTTATCCAAAACTTACAGAAGCCTTATCTATCATTCACGTAAACATTCACAACAAACGTATTGATTCGCACTTTTAGCAGAGCTTTATATGTGCCGTCTTTTTTACATCTCACCATAAAAGCATCAATACTTTTGTACTTGTGGGGACTTTGGAGAATCTTGGGTAAAATTCAGAAATGTGTCACACACCACGCACAAACTTGGACTAGTGTTTTATTTTCTACCATTCAGAATATTTTGGATAACAACTATTTCTAGGACTTGAAACAGAACTACTCAGCAAAGAACAGACGCATAGATCGTTGTCAAGCAAATGCCAGGCCATAGACAGGAATATGATCAAACCACAGGCAAATAGTGTAAGAGAGGTTTCCCAAAATATGCTGGAAGGTTTTGAAGAGCATGTTGACAAGCTTTGATCATGGGGGATGGATCAACAAACGTGGGCGGGCTTCCTTTTCATCTGTATACTCCGGCTTTCATCTGTTGCAACTGTTGATCTATGTAAATGTATTCACAACAAATGTACTAACTTAACATTACTAGTACAGCTTCACACGTATCACTTTTTCTCTTCTTATTCTACAGTAACTATTCTGCATCTATAAGTAGAGGTTGGGGGGATACTCTTATTACATAACAATAATCTGAAATAAATTTGGAGATCTTAAAATTTCTGAACTTGTATACTTACCATTATACCGAAAAATCTGCAACAATGCAAGCAGTCATAGAATTTGAAAGACTACTGCTCATTCAAAAATGAATTTTATGCATATATGGATAGTCATGTTTGTTCAGGAATGACTCACCAGCGCAAATACAAAACGTACCCGTTCTATGAAAACTGAATTTTTTTTTCCCTGCCTATATGAATGAAAACTCGATTTCTTTAGTGGACAATCAACCTATAACAGTGGAATGAAGTTAATGACCACCTTTTGAAGGTGATCTGATAAACACTGGCGAGACACTAATACAGTTTGAGGGGAAACATCCATAAGATTTCAATACAAGTCTACGCAAGCGGCACATGTAAAGACAGAGCGTAAAGCTTCTAACGATACATTTTTAACCTGGATAATCACTAACTATAGAAAAGACACGTGTCAAACCTTAACAATACATCAGAAGGCTTTTAGAATCTCTTTAACAAGCGTCTAGCTTAATGACTATATCGACAATCCTTGGAGTAAATGCGCCAAGTTTTATTCTTGGTTAATTAATGCTTCAGATCTTGAAGAAGAAATATTGGATGCTACTACCTCAGCTGTGTTCAATCATACCATTAGCTGCGAAGACAGCATGCAAAGAACTCAGCCCAGAGGACGTGATTTAATATCTAAAGGAGTGTTGCGTGACATGGAGACAAAAGCTGAGAGAGACAGTGAGAGACAGAGAGAAAGAGACAGAGAGAGAGAAGAGACAAAGAGAGAGGAGAGAAGGAGAGAGAGAGAGAGAGAGAGAGAGAGAGAGAGAGAGAGAGAGAGAGAGAGAGAGACGAGACAGAACAGACAGACAGAGAGAAACAGACAGACAGACAGACAGACAGACAGAACAAGAGAAGAGAGAGAGAGAGAGAGGAAGAGAGAGAGAGGAGGGGGAGAGAGGAGGAGAGAGAGAGAGAGAGAGAGACGAGAGAGACAGACAGACAGAAGGGGGAGGAGAGAGAGAAGGAGGAGAGAGAGAGAGAGAGAGAGAGCAGAGAGAGGAGAGGAGAGGGGGAGAGATACAGACAGGACAGAACAGACAGAGATCAGACTGGCTTTCGTGGCTAAGGTTTCGTTTGTGCCTCTTTCGATTAGGCCTGAACCGCAGACATCACGAATCGTCGTGCGGTGCCCACGTGCACATGCACTTACCCATCTCCGTTCCCCTTACCCTCCTCTTCCTCCATTCATCCATCCATCCATCCACCCACATCCACCCACACACAAATATACACACAGACACGATGTTTCAAGAGTGCGCATATACTTGTATATCTTCCCTACATCCAACAAGAGAGAGAGAGAGAGACAAACAGACAGACACACAGAGAGACATACAGACAGAGACAGAGAGACAGAGACATACAAACAGACAGACAGACGAGTGTGTTTGTGAGAGACAAACAGACGAGAGACAGAGACAGAGACAGAAAAGACAGAGACAACGACTGAGAGAAATACAGACAGACAGACAGACAGACAGATACATAGAGAGAGAGAAAGAGATAGACATACAGACAGATATATATATATATATAAATTATAACATATATATATTATATTATATATAACAGAGGGAGGAAGGTGGGAGAGAGAGAGAGAGAGAGAGAGAGGAGAGAAGACAGACAGACAGAAGACAGAAGAACAGACAGGACAGACAGACAGACAGACAGACCAGAGAAAGAGAGAGGGACAGAGAGAAGAGAGAGAGTCAGAGTGAAGGTGAATGGAAGAGACAGACAAACATACAGACAGACAGAACAGAGACAGAGAGCAAAGTGAGGGTAATTAATCAGCCTCATTGATCGATCTTTCCCCAGAGCATATTCCCATTATTCCAAGGATGGAGAGAGGGGCAGGGGAGGGACACAGCAGCCCAAATAGCTTAGTGACTAGAATGTCAGACTGGTCATCGAAAAGGTAACGGTTTGATCCTGAGTTGCAGCAAAACTATGCTGCAAAGTATGATTTTCCCTACATTCTGGCTATTTTTCATTGCAGATGTTAAATACCATTCATGTTTTGTAGAAAAACGGGCCATCTATGACCAGTGGCAAGAGCAGGCGGGAAAAAGTGGAGGCACTTGGGGTTATTCTGTTCAGTGTTCGCCAAGGGAAAGAAAAGAACAAACAAAAAAGACAGGAAAGAGAGAAAAGCATAGGGGGGAGAAAAACCAAATCAACAAGCAAACTAACAAACAAGTAAAGAAAACTAAAAATAAAGAAAGCAGCAGCAGCAACACAATTTAAAGAACCAGAACATTTGCTGTTAGAAGACTCCTAAATCGTAGCCAGTAGAATCATAACCATCATTATTATCATTATCAAAATGTTATCTCACTATCAACACGCATTATCATCATCATCATCATCATCATCATCTCTATCATCATCATCTTCTTTTCTTCTTCTTCTTTCTTCTTCTTCTTCTTCTATCTTCTTCTCATCATCATCATCATCATCATCATCATCATCATCCATCATCATCATCATCACTATCTTCTTCTTCTTCTTCTTCTTCTTCTTCTCCTCCTCTCCTCCTCCTCTTCCTCCTCTCCTCCACCTCACTTCTTCTTTCTTCTTTCCTCCTTCTTCTTCTGCATCATTATCATTTCCTCATCCTCATCAACATCATCATCACACACCCCCACCACCACCACCACCACCACCACATCATCAACAACAACAACAACAACATCATCAACATCACTATCGTCATTCTGATAAATATCAGGCGATAAAAGACACCACGGTGTAAGTTGGACAGATAAAGCCTGCATGCCAGTCTCAGACCCGATCCTGCCCAGTTCTCCCCTGCTGTGGCACAAAGTACAGAACAGCGATACGTTTCAATCATCTGCGCAGGCTCTATAGCGGCTGGCCCACCCAGGCCTCCCTGGTTATATTTCCTTCTCTTTTCACTCCATAGCTTTTAAGGATTTATGGTTGGCAGATTTTCTATAACCATTCAATCGAGACGTAATGGCTGGCTGTGTTGCTTGTAATCACAGCCCGGGCCATTGATTGGTCTGTTTTTTGTCACCTGACATGCAAATGGACCAGTCTTTTAAGGCCAGTTTTTGGGATCTTTTCCCAACACAGTGACAAACACAGAAATTTCATGCACGGAATAGTTCATATATTTCCTTTTCACCTCACCTATCCCGTGTCTTGAAGACCACTGGGGCGCCACTGAAGATTTCGTAAACCAGCCTCCTTATTCTTTATCCACAGTCGATTACATAGACTGTTTCAAAGGCACACCGGTTATTGATATGCCCATCGTGTTTAGTAACAGTTCATTTATCGAGACGGTACTCTGGAAATTATCATTTACAGCTTTTGCAGGGGGGTTTTTCCTGGAGGTTTCACTACATGTGAAATATTTTGTTCATAAAACCAAATTAACCCTAGTGTTTTCTTTAATCCTGCGAAAGGAAATCCTTTAACAAAAACTGAGCCATTTGCAGTAACAATTTGCTCTGGTGAGGCTTTCTGTACTTTATATTTTATGTTTCTGTGACTAACTAGAGCTAATAGAAAATGAGGATCGTTAATGTTCAATCTAGTATCTTCAATATGTGTGACCATAAACTAAAGAGAACAAGGAGTGGCATGTCTGCTTTTGTGAAATATATATCATCCTAAGTGAAATAAATATCCTAAACTATTTTACACCAGATGCCACTTACATCCAATCCCGTGACCCATGGTTTAGAAACTCATAACCATAGATAGTTTTCATACTCATGATAAACGTAGTTTCTGGTAAAAGTTTCATGTACTTCAATAATGCACCTTGGTCTGATTCTGGGCAGAAGCTTGGTTGAGGATATGCTTGCGGTCAATCCACAACAATCAATAGGATAATAATAGAAAAAAAAAATTTAAACCTTAACTGTAGCATATGACTGTTAGTTTTTATACTGGAATCTTATCATTTTCTCAGTTTGTCAATATTGCGTATGTGCTTGGAAGTCTGCTTTAAAGAAAATTAAATCCTTTCCAATAGTGACCAGTCAATGTAGTTCAGAATGAAAGCAGTTTTAAAGCATGTCACGTTTACTAAATGTAAAAGTTTGCCTTTTGCAACTAAGCATATAAAAACCACAGATAAACAACGCACACACCCACATGACATCCCCGCCCCCCTGGGAGCCAATAACAATTCCAGGTAGTTATCATACAGGAATACAAACAACAACAGGAGTAACAACCAACATGCCTACCATGTCACCATTCTATCAGACCTATAAACAGTCTGGCATTGTGACAAATGGGTGACAGCACTGTTTTCTGCAACATATATCAACTCTACATACCGACACAAATCACAACCCCGGGTGTCATTTTATGCACAGGAAAACGGCGTGTGCTGGTTTGATGGCCAAAAAGTCGTACCGCCAACGTTGTATACACGTAGTGACGAGTTGCATCGCAACAGGGACCGAGTAAAGCAGTGACGCTTACTGTGATGTATGTGAGGTTTAAGACCTGGATGTTCTCTTCTAACTCTGGCACTGAGGTGTGAGATGTGAATGTTCTTTTTCTTCTGTTTTTCCAGGAAGGTAACATTATTGTTATTATTATGCACAACACTTAGTGAAAAGACTGCACAAAGAAGAAGAAACCTGTCTTGTGCTTAGTAATATGAGTTAAGGCAAAGGCAATTATTAAGTGCATACAAAGTGCATACGTGCACCAGTACATACACACGCATGCACGCACGTACACCTGCGCGTGCGACCACACACACACACACACACACACACACACCACACACACACACACACACACACACACACACAACACACCACACACACACACACACCAAAAATATGAAAGGGACACTGCTTACCAAAGAACATGTCAGAACAAACAACAAAACAAGACAAAGAGGTTATCAGCCATTCAATGTCTATCAATGGGTGAAGCAAATAATCTGTCCATCATTTCTATATATCTCTGCTAACATTATAAGATAGACTATGTGTAAGAAAACAGGACACCCACACACAAAAAATATCACTCAGTGCAGACAGGAGCATATCTTACATTTAGCATCTCGTTAATTGGCAGACATTCAATACTCTTGTTGGTAGACATATAGACATAGAAATAAATGTTCCTGCCACAATTACAAAATTAACAGCCGGACTGGACGCAGAAAATACAGTGAAACAAAATCTGAAAAGAACCCGTCCTAGGGAATTTATTTTACTCCCATCCTGAACTGTAGGTCGGGGATAGCAGATTTCTACAGGAAACTTTTATACTCAGAACATCACAGAACTGAGACTACGTCTACTGCCAACCGCGGAGATTCCACTGCAATGCTTAAAATATCTGTTCCTTCTTCAATGAAGGATAAATCTAAAGCGGTTCATTCATATTGGTTTTGGGTCTGTTCGCTCTTTTTCGTGATGTTGTTGGATGTTTGCCAGCTTAGCACCTTGTGGGGGTAACTCAGAATTACTCTCCGTCTCATTCATCACATCTTGCTTATAAGCATATTTAAAAAAAAAAGGGGGGGGGTGGAATATCAGCCATGTCACAGTTAGTGACCTACGCACACCCCCATCCGTGATATGCTCATACAGAAAACGCGCCAGACAAAACTAATACGATTGCAATCAAGCAACCAGTCTAGATATTTGCCGAGCTGGCAAACAAACAACAGCAGGAAATAATTGGCAAAATACCCGACATAGTTATCAGCCCTTCAGATGCACAGAGATCATGGTATGCATAAGGGTGGCAGTTTCATGCTCCGAAAGTGCCTATTTATTGCATATTTTGGCACATTACATGGCCACAGTGTCACAACGGGAAAAGAATTCTTGTAGGCTTGTGCCAGCCAAGTGGACCCCTATGGAAAACAATGATACCCAGAGAGAGAAGAAAGAGGAGATCGACAGTATCGTAGGATTCCAGTTACTCTTGATTTATGGGTGGGAGCGTGCACGCACGAGCGCAAGTGGTGTGTGTGTGTGTGTGTGTGTGTGTGTGTTGTGTGTGTGTGTGTGTGTGTGTGTGTGTGTGTGTGAGTGTGTGTGTGTGGTGAGTGATGTGTGTGTGTGGGGGGGGGGGGGTGCATGCGTGCGTGGTGTGTTGTTGGGTGTGTGATGCTATGTGTCGGAAGAGAATCTGTGTTAGTATGGGTGTTGCATGCCGCTTAGCTTGACAGTTATGATTTACAGGCGGAAAGAAAGAGTATAAAATCAATGCAAATGTAGTTAGTAGTTAATGCCATTGTTTCACTTCAGTTTTGACATGTGATGATTTTATATTATATCTTTAAGCTATAGTTAATGTTTATGTGAAATTCATGCAAAATCATGAAATTAAAATCACTATTTTCTTTTTTTGTGCAGATATGCACTGATATAACAGTTTGCTTTTTTATCTTTAATCATATATTGATTATTGTTGAGTGATTAATGAATATTTTCACAACCACCTTTGTATCGTCTACTTTTCATTCACTTTCTACATTGCTTTCTTTAACATGCACTATATAAGCATGCATGTATGCACATCCATTCACCCTACTTTACCCCTCCCCCTCACATACATGCGCACGCGCACATACACACGCGCGTGCGCGTGCGCGCGGCAAGAGAACGAGAGCGAGAGCGAGAGAGTGAGAGAGAGAGAGAGTGACAGACAGACAGACAGACAGACAGACAGACAGACAGACAGAGACAGACAGACAGACAGACAGAGACAGAGACAGACAGAGACATGACAGAGGGGGTAGGGAAGAGAGAGAGTGAGAGAAACACACAGACAGACACACAGACAGAGACATAGTGAAAGACTGCATGTTACACCCACAATATGCACAAGCAGCAACACTAATTACTAAGCGTTCGTACACGCAACAGCATGGAACATCAGACAAAACTATCTGTACTATGATGGCCTGTCAGACGGGGTAAGGACTGTAAATGCCTGCCAAATTTGTCACAATCCCGCCCTGCATGGATGCATATTGCAATCGTGTATTTAGCCCAACGCTGAGTGGGTGTGGGTGTTGAGTTATGCAAGAGAAACTGCCGGAGTGACAGGAAAAAGGTACACGCCTACGCATTATACATAAACCATAACGTGGGATACAACAGAGTCCCAAATGACACTGACAGTGGATATCAGTTGATACGTCAGTTGACACGCTGCATTCTGAGTCATACGAATTGGATGAGTTTTGTCATTTTTACTGTTTGATAACAACGACTACCTAACGATAAGATGAAGACAAATTCAAACCAGCAAAATAGCCTTTTGATAGATTAGTCAAGTGACTTATAGAAAGTCATTCTACACGACGAAGAATTGCCTGTATAGAAACGTTTTTAATTAATGCATCCTACACACAACTTTTCGTAATTAAGTGCAAGCTTAATATTTCACACTAGGAGAACTGAAATATTTCCTTTTTGTGCTGCTGTATCTTCTGTGACGTTCTTGTTCTGCTGGTCCAACGCCGCTCATCTCAATCTAATTGCCCAAGACATACCCAGTTTCTTTATGGTGCTTCTGTAGGGTGAGAAGTCTACAGTGTCAGGCAACTACATAGTCACCAGTCATAGGGGATCTACGCTGATGCTAGGTCACTTTGGTGGTATTCAGTGGTGCATGATAAATTCTGTGTCAACCAGCCCCGAGAGGTACATACACCTGTAGTAATGGTCAGGTACTTTGAGCAACACTCTCAAAATCGCGTCCTTCAAGTGGATGGAATTGAATTGTGAGATCTCAGTAGGGTTCCAGTCTTCCTAATGAGCCCGAGCTAAGTAACTCTAGATAGGAGCTGGCCGGAGTCCAAAAAATCCCTAAGACTCTTATTTATGGAATTCAAACCTGTGATCTTCAAAACCGTAACCCAAGGAGCTAACCATTGGATCACAGTGGCTGCTTGACTGAAATACGTTCAGTAAGATAGCGAAAGATCTGAAAACTAACACCCTGTGCAATCATCAGATTTCATACATTACTCAACATGTGCCAAAGAAATCAGGACCTGTGCCAACACACCTCTCCACACCTGCAGACCAAAGTGTTGTCACCAGATCGGCAAACAGAAACCAAAAGCACACGCTCGTATGACATTCATTCACCAAGGGACACAAATAATGTCCATAGGATTGCAAAACGACACCTAGTGCCTGTGCAGACAAAACGCTCCATTCTTGGGCGAAAAGTATTCTCAGTGCTTTGAAAAGGAAAAAGACATCCTCAGTAAGAATGTGTCCTACTAGGTGAGCCAAATATGTGCAGTGCGTCAGTTAAAAAAAAAAAAAAAAAAATTTAATGGTTCGTTACAGTTGGAAATATTTCACAATAAGCCGACTAAAATGTTTTCAGAATGTCAAAAAAAAAATACAACCACTACAAAGGTGATATGTGTCATTGCTGAGTGCAACAAAACATTTTCTGAAACATGCAAGAAGACAAAAATCAAAACCTGGTGTGAGCATTACATTTTGCATGTGGCAGAATCAATACTTTTCAATTTGTCTGCAAAAGGAAACCAAGAATGTAATCAAGCATACTTTTTCACGCAATCGATATCGAAACATTTTCTATGTCTTTGGCTACAAGAAACCACATGATAATTTCTCATACTTGGCAGCTCAACATATTGTCCATAGTGTTGCAATCTGACACCAATAGCCTGTGTAAACATGATATCTCATACTAGGTGGAGAAAAAATCCTGAATATTTCCACAAAAAGAAACCAATACCCCAAGCAAACATAATATTTCATTCTTGGCAAACCTAGAGAGAGAAAAAATGGCTGGAAAGCAAAAAGAAATCTACAGCCTATACAAACAACATCCCATACTCGGGGACGATTCTAAACATAATCAAGATGAAGACATCTTTAGATAAAGAAAACGATGTTGTTTCTGGCTAGGAGTAATCTGGAAGTAGACGTGGCGTCACAATCACAAAACCAGAGTTTATAGTGTAGAAACATGTGACTACAACCCCCCCCCCTCCCCCCATCCCCCCCCCCCCCCCATTCCCCCATTCAATGTATGTTTCCTCTCTCCCGTCTTCAACCGTGGGTCATAAAAGAAACCTTCCAAGCAAGATTTTGATGCTAAGAAATGCAAGGAGAAAACAACGATGTAGGTATGGATCATTTCATAATTCTTAGACATAATGTAATGGCTAAAATTAATCATTATAATCATTGAAATCATCATTATCATTTTTCCCAACTCCTCTTTTTTTTCTTTGACACTTCTATCTATCCATTCATCTGTACTCAACTTTGGGCATATAGACGTCTATGTATTTATATTCAGACTAAGAAAAGTGAGAGAAGACTAATCAATTGAGTCCTGCTAGCAAATATGGGGATGTTCATGGAATTCTGTGTGATTTTAATCAATACACAGCACCATCCGTTGACCTTTTTATATTTCACAGCTATAAATCATTTTAAAAACTCTCTTCAATTTTTTTTTTACTTTGAGCATTGACGAATTTTGTTTGTGTGCTGGACTGTTTCTTTCTGGCATTGTTAGTTTTGGGGGGTAGGGGGGTTTGTGAACTTACCCATGGCCTGTTTATGATTTTTCTTTTGAGAGGAGAGAGAGAGGAGAGTGGAGAGGGAGAGGAGAGAGGAGAGAGAGAGAGAGAGGGGGGGGAGAAAGAGAGAGAGAGAGAGAGGAGGAGGTGGGAGGAGGGAGAGGGAGAAAGAGGAGAGGGAGAAAGAAGAGAGATGGGGAGGGGGAGGGAGAGAGGAGGGAGAAGGGAGAGGAGAGGAGGGAGAAAGAGGGGGGGAGAAAGAGAGAGAGTCAAACAAACAAAAATGATAATAACAATATATGGAATTTATATAGTGCTGAATCTTGTAGAGCAACATAAATCAAAAGCGCTGGTTAAAGACAGACAGCCAGACAGAGATGCAGAGAGAGAGGTGCAAAGCCAGTGAAAGAAAAAAACAACCCCCAGGAAGACAAAACCACAAACTCCTAATACAAGAACAAAAGGGACAGAATGTTAGTGCTGAATCATGCACCGTCAGCTACAAACTTCCGGAGAAGGAGGACAAAAAGAAGGGAGGAGACAAAGGGGGGGTTTCCTGTGCGGACTGCCTGCGCACAATGGAGGGGCACACTGGCAGGAAATGAGAACCAAGAAATCCGCTTCCGCCACCCCGCTCCCTACCCACCCAGGCGTAGCGGAAGCTCTTAATGCGCATGTCAGCCACACCTGCTGGTCTGTCTGGCTTCTTTTCTTATATAGGCCTACAGCTTAAACTGTCTCTTGTCTCACGCGCGCGCGCGCACACACACACGCATGCACGCACGCAAGCACGCACGCACGTACGCGCACACACGCGTGCACCACACACACACACAATACACACGTGTGTGTGTGTGTGTATGCTACTATACTGCATGATGTATCTTCATATTTACTGCTAAAATATGATTAAAAGATTCGTAATGTTGTGCACTAAGAATCACATTTGTGACGTATTTCAATTCACTTGTCCCATTGTGTTTCAAGAGCTGTCATCTCCAGATGGTCCTTTGTTAGAGTGAAGTACTCGACAGGAAGAGTAAGATATGCTGGGGAGAAATAAACACAGAAAAACAATGAACACGCCTGTGAGTTTGGTATAGAAGTTTCTGCTCACAAAACAAGAAATCCTTCAGCATAGGTTTCAGGGAAGCATTTTAATGTGACTTTTGGCATCTATCTGCAACAATTAAACTTTTAAGAGAAGCTTCAGATATTTAGTTATGAAAAGCTATTTAATCATGTTTTACCTTCATGTCCATCTCCAAAAGCAAAAGACCAATCTTTCATTTCTGCAGTTTGATCATCTCTGAATTGTTGATTTGTTTTTATTAGTTCACTTAGATTAATAGCAGTGGAATATGCTGAATTGGAAATGTTTATAAAACACAGAACACACCACATTCTAATATGTTTCTATCAACAACTGTTTGTATAAAAGACCTTTAAAAATGGATAGAAGTTTATTTATCAATTTATCCATTTACCATTCTATTCACCTTAAGTGTATTTATCATTTGTTTTATTTGATTTTTATGTTCCTTCCTTTTATGCCACCTGCCACAATTAATTACAAAACATCGTTGTTTTCCAAGGATTTTGATAAAAAGTGTTTACAAAACAAGTTGTTTGTTAAGGATTTTGATAAAGAGGAATAGTTTAAGAAGTCTCCAAACAATGCTGAAAAAAGGCTGTTTTCTTGGGGGGGGGGGGGGGGTTGATTGATGTGTGTTTTTTCGGGGGGGGGGGGGGGGGGGGGGTATACAAGGAAAAAAATTTCAGTCAGAAACTATGTCACTACACGTAAAAATATTAATCTTTTTCCTTATATTTATTATTGTGTTGGCATACGACAATACTGAATGACTACGGATCTGTGCCAAATCAACGTCAATCAGCTAGTTCTGAACCAATACTGGTTCAAATATAAGTATTATCATGGGTTATGTAATAATGGTGGTGGTGGTGGTGGTGGTGGTGGTGGTGGTGGTGGTGGTGGTGGTGGTGGTGGTGGTGTGGATGATGATAATGATGATGATGATGATGATGATGATGTGATGATGATGATGATGATGATGATGATGACGATGACGACGACGACGACGACGATAACGACGACTACGATGACACAACAACGACGATGATAATGATGGTATTTCTCTTGTACCAGAAAGACTATTCCTGAAATGTAATAGCTACCTTCCGATATGTTGGTGAACCTTCTTTTTAGGAAAAGTGCATTTCAATCCGATATTATTAATCTGCAGATATAAAACAAGAGATACCACTTGATACTGGCACTTATCTATCAGCTCAAGGATCTGAAAGAAAAGCAAAGGAGCTCAAGGATCTAAAAGAAAGCAAATAACTAAAATGGCTATAGTGTCAAAAGACAAAGGCGATGACGACAACACCGATGAAGAGGATGTTCAGAATGAAGATAGCCACGACATGCAGAATGACAGAAGACAGACAAAGAAATAGAGATAAAGAAACAGCTAGAACGAAAAGAGAGAGAAAAGGAGAGAAAGAGGGAAAGAAAGAGTAGAAAGACGGTGAGGAGCAATTTCAGAGCTATATGGATTTGGTGCCAAGTTTTTTTTGCGTCTCTTTGTGTGTGTGGTGTGTGTGTGTGTGTGCTAGTGTGTGTGTAGTATGTATGTGTGTGTGTGTGTGTGTGTGTGTGTGTGTGTGTGTGTGTGTGTGTGTGTGTGTGTTTATGTGTGTGTGTTTATATGTGTGCGCGTCTGTCTGTGTGTGTATGTGTGTATGTCTATGTGTGTGTGTCTTTGTGTGCGCGCGTGCATATAGTATGTGTATGTGTGTGCGTGAGCACACTCATTTATGTTCGTGTGCCTGTGTGTGCGCGCGGATGCCTGTGTGTGTGCGCGCGCGCACGCATGCTTGGATGTGAGTGTGAGCGAGCATGTAGATGTGCTTGTGCATAAACACGTGCATGCAACAAGAAACACTGATATTCTGATAGAGACAAATTAATGAAGATGTTAACTACACTGGATGTTTGATTTGGAAACAAGAAGCTGACACTGATGAGAACATATGATGAAGGAAACAACTCCAGAATATCTGTCTGTCTGTCGTCTGTCTGTCTGTCTGTCTCTTCTGTCTCTCTCTCTCTCTCTCTGTTATCTCTCTGTCTCTTCTCTCATCTCCTCATCATAATACAGAAGATGAAATCATAAAAAAGCCTATGAGTGCTTTTCCATCATCCTCGATATAAAAGAATAATCAATCAATTCAATCAACCTTCTCTCTTCTTCTGTCTTCTCTTCTCTCTTCTCTCTCTCTCTCTCTCTCTCTCTCTCTCTCTCTTCTCTCTCTCTCTCTCTCTCTCTCTCTCTCTCTCTCTCTCTCTTCTCCTTCTCTGCCCAGATCCCGTTATCTTCAATCCACACAACAGCCACCCACCCACCTCCTTTCCGTCTTTCTATCGCTATCGAGTTTCGATTTATTCTCTGGCACTCACAGCAGTTCAGACAGAGGGGCATATTTCCCGGGAATGAAATAGCGGATTGCTATGCAAAGAAGCGGAGCATGTATCATCACCAAACAACTCCTGGACCGCAGACTGGGCCACGATCAAATA
>CM060334.1:20472822-20490322 GCA_030674155.1 Stramonita haemastoma | reverse complement strand
ACCCTGCTCACAGGTCAGTGCACACACTTTTTACCTAGCCTACTGTTGCATGGGCTGGGCCTGACTTGTCAGGGGCCTAGCAGCAGCGCAACGCTTTGATTTGTGTACTCTACAAGATGCACTGCTATAGGAATTCCATATATTATTATTATTGTTGTTATTATTATTATTATTATTATTATTATTATTATTATTATTATTATCATTATTATTGTTGTTGTTGTTGGTGGTGGTGGTGGTGGTGGTGGTGGTGGTGGTGGTGGTGGTGGTGGTGGTGTAGTAGTAGTAGTAGTAGTAGTAGTAGTAGTAGTAGTAGTAGTAGTAGTAGTAGTAGTAGTAGTAGTAGTAGTAGTAGTAGAAGTAGTATCATTAATCTCGTTCATGTTACAGATAACAACAGCTTGTGTTTGTGTTCGACGGAGAAGAAGAATGTGCGTTTCGGTCTGCAGAGCATGCGAGATTGATAACACTTATTTGGAATGCTGGCTTCTTTGATTAGTTGGATTCTGGCTGATTGGCTAGTTGGTTCATAATTTGAATGGTTGGGTTGGTTGGTTGGTTGGTATGTTGGTTGGGTGGTTGGTTGGTTGGTTGGTTGGTTGGTTGGTTGGTTGGTTGGCTGGCTGGTTGCTTGCTTGCTTGCTTGATTTCTGGCTAATTGGCTAGTTTGTTGGTTAGCTGGTTAGCTGGTTGGTTGGTTGGTTTGTTGCTTCGTTCGTAAGCTGCTTGCTTGCTTGCTTGCTTGTTTGGTGTTGGTTGGTTGGTTGGTTGGTTGGTTGGTTGGTTGGTTGGTTGGTTGGATGGTTGGTTTGGTTGGTTGGTTGGTTGGTTGGTTGGTTGGTTGGTTGGTTGGTTGGTTGGTTGGTTGGTTTGCTGGTTGGTAAATTGGCTATGTGGCTGGTTGGGTGGATTCACCATGTGGAAGAGTGGGGTGATTTTTGTTATTTGGATTCCTGCTGATTGATTCAGTCTTTTGTTTTGTAATCTCCCGTGTAAATGAAGTGATAACACACGTGTTGTCTTTTTTTTCTACCTTGGGTGCAGGAGTGGGATCTCTTGTGGTCTACTTGTATCACACAGACTCTGTCTGCACTGGCTCTATGATTGATGTGCATGCATTTATCACATTAAACCAGACACTGCGTATCTTTAGACATTTGAAGTTAAGGAGGATATGTTCTCCTTTTATTTGTTTTTGTTCAGTTAGGTTGTTGTTGTTGTTTTGGGGGGCGCTGTTTTAATCATGTTTTCAAAGTAAGGAGAGAGAAAGCAAGATAAAAATGAAACACGTGGGGAGGAATAGGGGAGAGAGAGAAGAAGAAGAGAGGGGGGAGACAGACGGACAGATAGACAGACAGGGAAAACAGACAGACAGACAGACAGACAGACAGACAGACAGACAGACAGATAGACAGATATACTGACAGACAGGCAAACAGACAGACAGTGAAAGACAGAGGCAGAAACGAAAGCAGCTGTCAACAGAAACAAACAACTAAAGAGTATGGGCAGGGCAATAATATATCTACACGTATTCTTTCGTTTCAAGATGTATGTCAAAAACTAGCAGGTAAAAAACCAGACTATTGGTAAGGTAAATGTAAAGGCGTCCCATAATTTGTGCGGTCGTAGGGGAGAGAGGCGTCAGAGACCTCAGCTTCTCCAGAGGCCAGCATGTTGAGGGCAGCGCCCATCTCCTCTCCCTCGCTGCTTTACCTTCCCTGACCCTAAAGAGGGCAGGTACCCATGTATAGCTGGGTGAACTGGGGGAATTGTACTGAAGCCAAAGCGCGCGCAAATGGTCACCCATCCAATTGGTAACCACGCTTGCCGCTGCTTAACATTGGCTGGGGGAAAGCGAGCGCTCAATTAGTACTCTGTAAAAGATAGTTTTCTGATGTTTACAAAGACACCTAATGCTTTTTATCTTTTGAAAATCACTGAAAATGCTTATTTTGTTTTCCCTATGCTAAGAGAACAACGCATCTCTTAGAAAAACTATAAACAAATAAATAAAATCAGTAAAAGCATTTGTACTTCCCAAGGATTTAAACCTGTCATTCTAAGCCATCTATTCCCATTTCTATCCAAGCATTTTACACCCTCTTTTGCTTCTCATTTCTAAGATATTGTTTTTATCCGTTTACTAGTTCAAGAAAAACATACAACTGCTTGAGCAAGACAACTGCTTGAGCAAGAAAACTGTCACAGAACTGTCAGTTATTACGCAAAAAACGGAAGAGATTGCGAACTATAAACAAAGCTTGCCAGCTTTTTCCCACCAAATGTGATTTAGCCATTTGTCGATTGGCAGGCGACATTTTCAGTGTGGCTGTAATTTGATGTGATGCAAAAAGCCACGGAGGCTATTCATCGCCTTCAACAATGTCTCGTTGCATCTGGCTTCAGCCGTCACTCTTTAAGGTATCCTCTGTTTTCTTCTCTTCACGGGATGTTCTGCTTGTCTTGCTGAAAGAAAACTCTGATACTGCAAAAACATTTCAGATTATTGTTGTTTTTATTGCCAGCAGACTGTCAATTATGTCTAAAAGAAAAAATATTGTCCCTATCCTAAAATTAGATTTGGCAAGTCTAGTTGTAATGTTCTTTTGTTGTAGGGGGTAACATTCTGGTGACAATGGTTTGGACAGCAGCTTTGTATATCGATTCATTGGAGAAAAAATAATAAACTAGGATTTTTTAAACCAGAAAATCCTTAAAATTCCACAAATCTAGTTATTATAGTTCTGTACTGCCTAACCATAATGACATGTATGTGTCATAGATTTCTATGAAATTCAAAGAGCTTTCATTGGTCCATCAACAAGCACACCCAGATTATGGACGTCCATATTGCGTTAGCAAAGAAGAGTACATAAAGGACTGGACATATATGACTTTAAAAACATTTCGGATCTGCAACTTGTCCACTTTGTTACAATAAGAAATCTAGCTCATTCTTTTTTTTATTCTGTGAACTTATAGACTGATTACATTGTGTATCAGTACTCTTAATGTCTTATTTTCTCTACGTTTCAACTGAAGAAGTAAAGTCCTAGTTCCCTTAACACCATATACTTTAATACGGTTTTCTATAATGGGAGGATTCTTCACAGACTAAAATCGATTTCCAAAGAAGGACATAGGCAAGCAAGCGTACAAAACAAAACATGTTCACAAACAAAACCCTTTCACGTTAATGGACGTACGCGTGAGCGTATTGCCGGAAACGCCAGACAGGGGGGCCCATAAGGCAGATGAAGCAAAAAGCACGAAGTCTTTACCTTCTGTCCAGCTGGAACAAATGTTTGGCATTCCTGTGATCAGACGATGGAATAACGCCATTGGTCTCCCAAGTCTCCAGACACTCAAACGACCACTCTGGAGATAAAGAAACCGTGTTTTTGGTTGTGTCTGTCTGTACCAAGCTCCTTCCCCGGTGCTTTCGTTCGATTGAACCGTTTCCTCATTTACAATTCTTCTTGGGGTGGATCTACACCATCAGATATGGTTTTGCACTGGTTCTACTCACTAGACATCGATAACTCACTAACAATCTGAAACTGAAATGGAGTGGTTTACAGAATCGATTTCTCTAACCTTCTTATGCCTCTTCTCTGTTATTCACACAGGCAGTGATTGAAGTCAGAATGAAGTTCGATGAAATTTTCCTTTAAGCTGAGTGGTTCTGGTTAAGCATGAAGGAACAATCTGATAAAACCCTGTTAAGTTAACTTAATCGACTGATAGAATACGCGACACAGTAGTTTTGTCTTCAAAGGTGTGAAATCATGTCGTTTTGTTTTTTTTTAACACCCTTCATTCCTGTTATCCTTAGACTATCAACTAAGTACGGACAACCTGAAACTGTAAATTCCTTCAGATAGAACTACATGCTGACATAGGAAAAACAAATGGGAGAGAAAGAAATGTCAGAGAAAAGAATAACCCAAGGATAATATACAAGAAAAACAAACAAGGGGCCTACTTAAAACATTTAGCAAAAACGGAAAGCAAACTTAACACACAACCAACGAAAAAATCACAAAATTGTGTATCCATTATCTACATAAATATGAGAACATTTTAGGGTCTTTACAGTCCTTCAAAAGGGTTTATGTTATCAAACTGTATTGCAAACATAACTCCTTCCTGTCGATTATGCTAATCGGCAATACAGAAGCCACGCAGGACCCCCACTCAAGTTTGTTGTTCAGAGACAACGCTAACCAACGGTGGCACCTCTTATTCCCGACAGACCCTAATACAAGAAAACACAGGCTGAGAGTTATGGGTTATGATTTAGACAGACAGACAGACGAGAGAGAGGGGGGGAGAGAGAGGAGAGAGAGAGAGAGAGAGAGAGAGAAGACAGAGAAGAAGACAGAAGAGAGACAGACAGAGACAGACAAGACGAGAGACAGACAGACAGACAGACAGACAGACAGACAGATAGACAGACTAGACAGATCAGACAGAGACATGAGATGAGACAAGCAGACATAGAGAGTCAATAAGCGCCAGACAGAGGCAGACTCCGTATGCATATCAAACCATGTGTCCGAGCGTAAAGTGTTAGTGTGTACATGCAGGTTTGTGTGTGTGTGTGTGTGTGTGTGTGTGTGTGTGTGTGTGTGTGTGTAGTGTGTGTGCGTGCGTGTGTGCGTGCGTGCGTGCGTGCGTGCGTGCGTGCGTGCGTGCGTGCGTGCGTGTCTGTGTGTGAATATTCCCACGTGCGTTCATGCAATTTCTTTATGATTCATTTCATTTGGTTTAAGTCTAGTTGTTCCTTGTGATACTCGACTAGCATATGCATACAACTCTGCGTGCGTGCGTGCGTGGTGCGTGCGTGCGTGCGTGCGTGTGTGTGTGTGTGTGTCTGTGTGTGTGTGCGTTTGAGCGCACGTTTCTTATCTTGTCTGTGTGCATTATAAGACATAAGAATGACGATAGTTTGTACCATCGGAATCCTGAATATTTCAAGAAGGCGAAGACCCTTAATGTCCCGAACTATGTTAGTGCATACAAGGGAATTCCCTCTGCTGAACCCAGACTTTTCACGACTGCTCACAATACCTTTCCTTGACATTTACCTTATCAACCCCACACCACACCCTTCTCTCTGTCCTGTCTTTGCTGTCTGTCTGTGTCTCTCCCTCGTTCCTCCCCTCCCTCTGTTCTGTCTTCTGTCTGTCTGTCTCTGTCTGTCTGTCGTCTCTCTTCTCTCGTCTCTCTCTTCCTTCTTCTTCTCTCTCTCTTTCTCTCCCTCTCTCTCTCCCTCTCTGTCTCTCTCGTCTCTCTCTCTCCCCTCCCTCTCTCTCCTCCTCTCTCTCTCTCTCTCTCCTCCCCTCCTCTTCTCCCTCTCTCCCTCCTCCTCTCCCCCCTCTGCTCTCCTCCTCCTCCCCCCCCCCCCCCCCTCCCCCCCCTCTCTCCCCCCCCCCCCCCCCCTCTCTCTCTCTCTCTCTCTCTCGTTTTTATATTCTGCTGACTCATTGAGCCATTCAGCATCAAGATATTTTCCCTGAGGGTGTGATATTTCGGCAATTTCTTTGGGGTTTGTTTTTTTGGTCTGGCATGCATCAGCTCCATCCACCCTTTGCATTCATTCTGAATTGTTTTAGCATATTTGTTTTATGTATTATTGCTATTGTTTAGAATATTTAGATCAGTTTTCTTGCCTGTGGGTCATAACATGTCGTATGCAAACCCACGATATGTGTACATCATATCAGGTTGATCTGAATAATTCATTCCCTGTTTTTCTTCCAGCTTTTTCGCTAAATGTTATAGCTTGTAACATTTCTCTGACATTGCGCTAGTTCTACTGAAGATGTGTCCTTGATTGTTTGTTTGTTTTTGGTGTTGCATCATCCTAAACATGTCCAAAGTACATGGATGGACTTTAAGAGAAAAAATCATTAATCTTATTAAATGCATTTCTGCCTGTAAAGATGCACTAGGTGATGTACCAAAAAGGTGTGCTAAATACGTGTCAAGCTGAATAATTAGAAACCTGCATTTCATTCATGAACAGTAAAAAATTCCTGAACTTTCATCATTTTGGAAGGTTGGCTGGTGTTTGTTTTCTTTGTCTTTAATTTAACATATGTGCTTCTGTCCTGGTAAATTCCCCATTACAGTTTTTAGCATCTTCTGAGGACCCTGCACATGAACATTTCTGGAGGGAATAATTAGTGAAGTAAGATCATTTCAGAATTTCACAAATTTTCCCTTTTTTGAAGTTTCTCCGAGTTAATCACAGGGCTAAATTAGCAAAAGCAGCAGGTTTATAAAACCAGAAGGTTTTTAACCTCTGCAACTGCCTTTTTAATCTCAAAAATAGCTTCGTAATCTCAGAAACCCTTTTTATAATATCAGTTAGCGGTTTACCACTTGCGAAAAAGATTTTCGTTTGTTCTTGTCGTTTCTCTTTTACTCCTTTTTTTCCTCCAAGGATTCATTGCAGCATAACACTAAACTGAAATTTTATGTGGTGTATGTATCTTTGGCAGATTGTGCAGGCAGATCCCATCCCTCTCTATGTCCTACACTACAAAGTGGATACACTCCTGTAAACAGAGGCCAAGTTTTTGAATACTCCTCTATGAAAGATGTATGTTAAGCTGAAAGGTTTGATTCTGTCAGCCAAAAAGGTTAAGAACTTCAACAAGACATTTATCATTTCAAAACTTAGACTTTTATTACCTCAAAAACGAACTTTTCAAAAACGTGATAAATTCAACAAGTTAACGATCTCAACAAAAGATATGATTAAAGAAAAATAAAGGTGCAAATCTCAAAAATAGGTGGACAACCTTGCCCCCTCCCCCCTCCCCTCTCTCTTTCCTCTGCCCTACTTAAAATCCACAGTTAAAAGTTTGTTAACCTTAGCAAAGGGTTTGAAAAGGGAGTTTATAATCTCAGCACTTGGGTTTTTTTACGGCCAGGGGATTATAACTTTTCATGACTTAGCAAGTTACAAGTAGGCACTGTTATTACTTCTGGCATTACAGCAAATTAGAAAACAAACAGGTAGGCACAAAACACAAAAGGAAACCCAGAAATGTGTAAACGAGTAAATAAATGAAAAAAATAAAACAAATCCAATCATCAAAAACTGACAAACACAAATAAGCTTATTGACCCCCCCCCCCCCCCCCCTTTTAAAAAAAACTTTTAAATGCATCCAAAGTACAATCTACAAAATAAACACATTACAATAAGTAAAAAATAACAATAATAATAATAATAAATAAAAAATTTTAAAAAATTAAGAGTTGATACAGCGTAAAATGAAAGAAGAACGTAGCAGACAGGCTTGGGGGGGGGGGGGGGGAGAGACAGACAAAGTCAAAAAAAAAAAAAAAAACCTAGCGAGGCCTAAATCCACCACAATAAGGGTTAATGTCTCCCCAAGCAGGGGAGAATGAGCAGCTATAGACAACAACTGGCGTGGGTTTGCCCTTTCCCGTTTCACAGCTCCAGCCCTGTCTGTACACTCTTCATTGCCAGCCAGCCAGCGATTCAGCCATTACCCAAATGCGGGCCACATGACGTGGGCTGGGGAAATGTCGGATTACGTTTGTTTCATTCAAAGGTTGGAGGCTGGAGTATACATCTGTCTGCTTCATGGAGAGAAGAGAGAGAGGAGGAGAAGAGGAGGAGAGAGGAGAGAGAGAGAGAGAAGAGAGAGAGAGGAGAGAGAGAGAGAGAGTGAGAAGAGGGAGAGAGGAGAGAAGAGAAGAGAAGAGAGAGAGAGAGAGAGAGAGAGAGAGAGAGAGAGAGAGAGAGAGAGAGAGAGAGGAGAAGAGAGAGAGAGAGAAGAGAGGAGAGAGAGAGAGAGAGAGAGAGAGAGGGAGGGAGAGAGAGAGAGAGAGAGAGAGAGAGAGAGGAGAGAGAGAGAGAGAGAGGGGGTGCAGACTCTCAGACAGACACGTACCAATGGATAGTAGTGACAGGCCAAGAAAAGACAGAAAGGCAGACATGCAGAATAATGAGACGTAGATAGGCAAATAATATCTTTTTGTGGATAACGCATCGATTACTTAAATTGGAACAGTCCTCTAACATTTTAAGTTGCAATTACATCAGCATTCATCCATAAGGAGTTTATCGACGACTAGATCTGCTGAAGTACATGGTTAGCACTCCAGAATAAAGTAAAGGAGTGTGATAAAGATCGAAATGCTCACGAGAAATGTTATGCAAGAAAAAAAATCAGTTTTACACACACCACACAAACTTAATCTTCTCCCTGCACTGAATGTTTTGTAGGCAATTGCCTTCTGACTCCAGGCCTCTCTCATCTGTTTGTTGATTCTATGGGCATGTGTTTGAGCAAAAGGAAGATCACATTACACTGATCATCTCTGAGGAATTCCACTCAACAAGGCTGTCAATTAAAGTCGTAGGTTGGATTAAATATAAGTTGAAGTCCCTTGATTTCTGTCATGTTCATTCAGTCTCCATCACTGTCTCTTATCCTCTGATCTGTCTGTCTCTCTAATTATTCTGTTTGTATTGTCTCCCTCTGTTTCCTGCAGCTTATCCTTTACATTGACCTTTTCTTTCCAGCAACAAGAACGAAAGAACACCCACTCCTCAAGCACGAGTTTGTAAAGAACTCCTTCAACAGGTAGTCAAGATCAATTTCCCAGTAATCCTTGTTACACAAAAACTTCCTGTGATGGAGGGAGAGGTTAAAAGTAAGTGGGGGGGGGGGGGGGAGTCAGGTGTTAGGATGGAAAATGTCCTGTCTTTTACCTTCTAAGGAAACAAAACAATATGAAGAAATTGATCAAACTGTTTTAAAATCACTACATTATTTTCAACAATACACACGAAAGATATATTCCAGTCAGCTACAGAAATTATGGAAAATAAATTTTTGATTTATTCTCCTGTAATCAAAATGGAATAGACACGAAACAAGGCCATGATCGTTTCATGACCAAAGCATTGCAATGGTAAGAAAGAAATTCTGGGTTCAATGATGTCTTGATCATAAACCCACAGCATATTTTTCTTTCTTAAAAACTCAGCAATATCTTAGACTAGCTTACTCCACACAAAATAGATTTTTCTACGATACTCGAGTCATAGCAGTAGTACAAATCACTAATGTCTAATATCAAAACAAATCATCAGTGCATCATTAACAATTTTAAGGTGGTTGTTGCAAATGTCTGATGAATTGACAACTTAAAAAAAAAACTCCTAATGTAAAAATATTTCAATCTATTACATGCTATCTGCAGTCTATGGTGCCTAGCATCTCTTCTGGTTTAAGAAGTGTCTAATCTGTTTGCTAACTCCCCATGATTCTGTTTGAGCAAACGAGAGATCAAATTGGAGTGGGCAGTTCTCAAGGAATCCGCTTAACAAGGCTGTAAATTAAAGTCATCAGTTGGATCGAAATGCAAATTGAACCCCCGTTCAGTTTTCGCACTTGGGTTGCCTTCCATCTGTGTGTGTGTGTGTTTGTGTGTGTGTTGTGGGGCTGCGTTGTGTGGTGTGTGTTGTGTGTGTGGCATGGAGCGCGGTGTGTGTGTATGTTGTGTGTGGAGAGGGAGAGCAGCAGAGGAGAGAGAGAGAGAGAGAGAGAGAGAGAGAGAGAGAGAGAGAGAGAGAGGAGAGAGAGAGAGAGAGAGAGAGAGAGAGAGAGAGAGAGAGAGAGAGAGAGAGAGAGAGAATGACGAAGTTTAGGAATATGCGCTGAGACATTTTGTCTCTTTTTAATTCTCCCAGCTGTCAAACTCAAAGAAGATGTATGTTTTTAATTTCATTATAGAGAAAAAGAAAAAAAAAGATGAAAACAACAAAAGAAGAAAAGAAAAGTAGGTGAGAAAACAAGAGAAGAAAGAGAAGAAGAGAAAGAGAACAGTGTTTCTGCCTATCATCTATACAATCTCTATGGGTTATCATAAATCTCATATGCACGCACATAACACACAAAACTTATTTCTTGCATGTTCCATATCTTTTCACTGACAAACATGTCATGAGTATGGGTAGGGAACGCGTTAACGATAAACATGCAATGTAAAATATAAAGCCCAGATATTCTAAAGCACAAATGCTTGAATAGCAACGAAGACAGTTATGGCACAAAGGCTTTCTCATTCATACACACATGTGAATGTGCATGCACAAAACGCAATTTCAAACCCATACGAGCTAGAGATGGAGGGAGACGTAGATAGACAGAGAAAGATCATAACTGAATAGACAGACAGTGACACAACATAAACCGGTTTTGGCAGAAGCAAAGAGAGTAGGGATAGATAGGGTGGATGGTGGTCTAGATGGTAACGCGTCTGCCTAGAAAGCAAAAAGTCCGGGTCGGAGTGTGCGGTAGTTCGAATCCTGTTTGGGCCCAAAACTTTTCCCCCATCCATTAGGCCATTAGTGGTGGTCTGGGCGCTAGTATTTTGGATGAGACGATAAACCGAAGTCCCATGTATATCACATCATTATTTAGCGCACGTAAAAGAGCCCACGGCAACAAGGGGGTTGTCCCTGGCAAAATTTTGTAGAAAAAGCCTCTCTGATAGAGAAACATATACAGTTGCAGTCAGGAAAAAGAAAATAAAATAATGGGTAGGCTCTCTCTCTCTCTCTCTCTCTCTCTCTCTCTCTCTCTCTCTCTCTCTCTCTCTCTCTCTCCCTCTCTCTTTTCTCATCAGCTTCTTGCTATTTAGCCTCTTCACCACAGCTAGAAGTTGGCTTCGTGAGAAACTTTTCTACCAGGAAGTGGAGATCCATCCATCCTTTCTTTCTTTCTTCTTCATTTCTTGAGCTCTTACCGCGATAAGAGAAGGGGGAGGAAAGATACAGAGATGGATGTTCCTGTCTTTTGTTATTAAGGAAGAAAAACAAAAGTGGACAAAGGGATCGGACTATCAGTTTAACAGCTACCACAACGACAGCTTTGCAAGGAAACTCACTAAGTATTTTTTGTATTTTTATTCTACTTTATTCAAAGTGAAATAGTGGTGAGACAAGAACAATGAAGTTTTTAAGCAACGATCCCAGAAAGATGGTTTGTTAAGCAGAAAGAAACATAAACTGAAGCCAATGATCAAGGTTTATGCTACAACTGATCAGCATGGCTATAGCATTTCAGGCTGTTTGGCTTCATTCAGATTGTGTAGGAGCTAAAAACTGTCGATATCCCCTTATGCTTTGTGCTGTCAGTTCAAGAAAGCCCTGGTACAATCAACAACGAATTTTGGACTTCAATGGTGTTTGGTTTCGGAGAACACAGCATGTTCTTTGTTGTCGTTGTCATTGTTGTTTTTTTACAGATTATATGCATGATTCCAGACCAATTAATCATATGCTTTGTCAATTGATGCTGTTTACATTGTATAAAGCAAGTCATTAATCTTTTTTTTTTCGAGGATAATGGAATAAGTACGCAAGTGTTTTTTTACATCAAGTCCCCATGTGTATTCAGGAAGACATCATGAGCATTATATCGAAATGTGTTAAATCTATATGAAAAAGGTCATATACGAATGACTAATAAACCAAACATGATGAACAACCGAAATGTCAAAAGGAAATTCGAACATGAAAAAAGTAATTTTGCAAATGACTTAATCGTATACCTGCACTTGAAGCTCCCTTGGCATTTGCCATCTGACTCAACAACTCTCTGCTCTCTTCACTGATTCCCTGAGCCTGGGGTTCAGCAAATGTCAGATCACATTGGAGTGAGCATTTCCGGGGATTCCACTTAAGAAGGCTGTAAATTAAAGTCCTCAGCTGGATCGAAATGTAATTGAAGCCCCTATTGATTTCTGCCACCTTTACTCCCACTATTTCTGTTTGTCTGCCCGTTTCTTTCTGTCTGTCTATCGTGTTTGTCCTTCCTCCCTACCCTCTCTGTCTATCTATCTATCTGTCTCTCTCTCTTTCCCCCACCCTCCTCTCTCTCTCTCTCCTGTCTCTGTCTCTCTCTGTCTGTCTGTCTTCTATCTATTGTCCCTCTCCCTCCCCCCTTCTCTCTCTCTCCTCTCTCTCTCTCTCCTCTCCTCTCCTCTCTCTCTCTCTCTCTCTCTTTCCCCCTCACCCTATTTGTTTCTACTTCGTTTCCTTCCGGACGTTTTTTTCTTTCTTTATCTCTCTCATTGCCCTTTAGTGTCTTTCCAGAGAGAAAGCTACAGCTCAAACTTGATTTCCTTCGCAACTCCCTTGTCAGCAGGAAGTGGAGATCAATGCCCCGGTATTCTTCATTACACAGACACTTCCTGCGATATGGAGTCCTGAAGGATTGGTGTGGTGTTAAAGGAAGGTGTCGGCATGGGGAAATTCCAGGTCTTTCTTTTTTTTTTCTAACAAAGCACAAGTATGAACAAACGGATCTGACACTTTAAAAACTGCTAAACTGATGTAGGTCTACATACAATATGAATCTATCAACAAAAATTCTAGAAATTCTGTTTTATTTTATTTCACTTTACACATATGAAACATAGGTTAAACAAAGGAATTCATTTTTTTCAGCAACAAACACAAGAGGCATCTTGTTTCTTAAAACGAAACTAAAAGAAAATACTCGAAACTTCGATACGATTATCAAGGCTGATTGTACCCATCACTCAGCATAATTTTGGGTTGTTTTTTTGTGTTATGCCAAACATGTATCTTCGTTCTGTGGAATAGATGCTGTTTAATTGTGTTAGAGCGCAATAAACAAGAAATTTACGATTTTGCTGTCAGTGCAAGAAATAAAGATACTGTCAAAAACTATGATTCCAATGGTGCATGAACTGTAAATTACAGCAAAAAATACAAGCTCAGTACAGACCCATTTCTCCTTAGCTTGTATATAACTTTGTCCTTTTCTTCATACAAAATAGTTCTTTAAGGCATTAGTGTGACGCATAACAGTGATTACTAATGCAAAAAATACCCAAAAATGAAACATTCAGTATATTCAAAGGTGACTTAGTGAAAAAGCCTGATAAAGTGATAAGTGAAAAAAAAAAAACCTCAAAAAATATATATAATCAGAAGATTACTTTATCTTCTACCTGCCCCAGCAAAACCCTTCAGTGTTTGCCTTATGGTTTAACAAGCTCCTCCCCTGCCTGCTAATTTCCTGTGCTTGCGTTTAAACAAAGGGAAGATCACACTGGATTTGGCATTTCTGAGGGATTCCGTTTAACAAAGCTGTAAATTAAGTTGGCAGCTGGATAAAAATGTAAATTGAGCGCCTTTCGATTTTTGCATTTTAAACTGTCTTGAGAGAGAGAGGGGGGAGAGGGAGAGAGAAGAGAGAGAGAGAGAGAGAGAGAGAGAGAGAGAGAGAGAGAGAGAGAGAGAGAGAGAGAGACAGACAGACAGACAGACAGACAGACAGACAGACAGACAGACAGACAGACAGACAGACAGACAGACGGAAGACGAACAGGAGCAAGAGAGAGGGAGCAGACAGACGAGAAGAGAGAGAGAGAGTAGAGAGACGAGAGAGAAGAGAGAGAGAAGAAGGAGAGAGAGAGGGGGGGGGGTGACAGACAGACAGACAATGAGGGGAAGAGAGAGACAGTGAGAGAGAGAGAGTGAGTGTGCATGTGTGTGTGCGTGCGTGTGTCGTATGTACGCACGTGCACATGTGTGCAAAAGTGTAAGTGTGGTGTTGGGAGAGTGGGGTAGATAATGGTATGTGCTTTAAAGTTTTGTATCTATCTAGTATCCCCTCCCGGAACAAAGAAAACAGACACACACAAAAGAAAGAAGGGAAGTAGCAAACGAGGATTTGGTGCAGAAAGAGCGAAGTTGGCATTCTTGCCCATAAACCTTACAAGCACTGCAGGTTTAAAACAGATATCACATGCAAGCACAACACACGCAAGACATAGATCTTGCATGGACTATACTTTTTTCCGCACTGTCGCACACGCCATGATAATAGGCTGAGGTTGGATGCATCATACAAAAGAGGAAAGCCAGTAGCTCTAAGGCAATAATGTTTGAATGATGAAGAGGAAAGTGATGACTTTGTACTAGGTTTCTCATTCCTGCACTAGCAAACACGCAGGCGTACTCGGACACAGGGGCTGAATGTAAAAAAATATGCATCAGTGCTTATTCCATTATCCTCGAAATAACGAAGGAAAAAAACTTAATAAAATGAATACAGAGACTTGAGACAGAGAGACTAAAGACAGATAAAAACGAGAAAAAGACACAAGCAATAACAAATAGTGAGACAGAGAAACAGAGCATAAACCAAGACTTGATGGCAGCAAAGGGAGCAGAGACAATGTCATATACATTCTACCCAAGACATCAATCTATCTCCAAGCCATCAAGATTCACCCATATAAACCATGGATGTCCTCATTCAATTTCATTTCCCATCTACCAATAGCAAAAGCACAGAAGTGAACAACTGTGCGCATGGTTGGATCTCTTCAAATTGCACTGACAGCAAAGAACGTTTGATTCCTTAAGATTCAGACAGAGATATCAACTCTCACCTTTTCTTTTGCAAAACCCAACCCCTTACGGATTTTGAGACTGTCTGGCTCAGTCTCTAGCTCTCAGTTACAGGATGGAGGAGATTATTTCTTTGGCAGATTAGACAAAGACATGTGAAAGACAGGTACATTTCACTGACATTCAGTGGTTAGATCCAGTTCAATTCAATCTTGTTGCTTATAGCCTCGCCGACCACAGAGGCATTACTGAGGCTACAGTAATTCGATAAAACACCAAGAAAGTAAACGGGTGAATAGATTAAAAAAAAAAAAAAAAAAATATATATATATATTATAACAGACCCATCAGAAACGGGATAGCATGCACACAAAACGACAATTCTTGTCAGCACGTAGACAGGATCAGACCCTTAATGTCAGTGAAAATATGTCATACCACACCAAACTTTAAAACAATAAAAACTTGAAAAACGAAATTGAGATATAGCAGACAGCTTGTGAGTGAAGGAGACAGAAAAATTAGAAGCAATGATCTCAGTATGGCGCCACAGTAAAGTTAACGTCTCCCCAACCAGGCGAGAATGAGCAAGTACAGATAGCAATTGGCGTGGGTTTGCCCTTTCCTATTTCACAGCTAAAGCACTATACTCTCCTCATTGCCAGCCAGCGATTCAGCTAGGCCTATTATCCCACCAAAATGTGAGCCATGGGACGTGGGTTGGAGAAAAGTCGGGTTACGTTTGTTTCATTCAAAGGTTGGAAGCCGGAGTACCTGTCTGCTTCAAAGACAGATGGTGACGAGAGGGAAGTGAGGATGGGGGGGGAGAGAGAGAGAGAGAGAGAGAGAGAGAGAGAGAGAGAGAGGGGGGGGGGGGGGGGGGAGGGAGGGAGGGAGGGAGACAGACAGACAGACAGACAGACAGACAGACAGACAGACAGACAGACACTGAGACATTGAGACAGAGGGATGGACAGGGCAAATTGCAGAAAAAGACAGGGAGACATAAATCAACACAGACACTTTGTGTATAAGTGTTCAGGGTGTGTTCATGTTTTCTCTCTCTCTCTCTCTCTCTCCTCTCTCTCTCTCTCTCTCTCTCTCTCTCTCTCTCTCTCCCTCATTTTTTTTCTTATCAGCTTATTAATATCCAGCCTTTTATTGCTTTTCCCCCGTTGAGAACACACACAGCTAGACATTGATTTTGTGAGGATATGTGTTATCCAGAAGCTGAGATCTATCATATCCTTTTTTTCAGCTTCCTTACTGTTTAAGCTCTTCTTGTAATAGAGAGAGCGGGGATTATGGAGGGTACATAGATTAGGTCCCCTGTCTTTTCTTTTCAAGGAAGAAAAACTGAAATGAACAAAGGCATCTGAAAGCTGGTTTCAAAATTGTCACAAAGATCTAAGACAGATTATTCAACGTAACCTATCAAATATTCATTATGTCTATGATTCTGCTTCCTTCAAAGTAAATAGCCATGCTGCCACGTTGTTAAAGTTTTCGAAACAAAATTGATAAGAGCTGCTTTGGTTTTTATTTGTAAAGCAGAAAGAAGCGCAGAAACTGAAGCCAGCGAAAAGGGTTATGTAACACCCATCAATACGATAGAAATTTCAAGGTTGTTTAACTTTATTTTATTTGTGTAGGGAGCTTAAAAAAACTGCAAACATTCTCTTCTGCTTTGTGCTGTCAATGCAAGGACGGCACTAATACATTTAAACAAGGAATTCTGAACTGGACTATACTTTGGTTTGTGAAAGCACGCATGCTGGCATTTTTTTTATTACAGGAGACACATCGATTCAAGATTTATCTTTCAGCTCATCTACAGGTTTTCTTTTCATTACATCGATATAATCTTTTATGATATTTAGATGACAGCATCAACATAATCAGAAACGTGTACAGTACTATTCAAGAATTTGTTTAAAGTTCCAAAGTACGGATTAGGTTCCAGAATAAAAACCAGTAAAGAAGTGTAATGAAGAATTTTAATTAAAGAAGAATTCCTAGCGAGAAAAGAAGCCATTTCACAAATAACTAAATCTTCTATCTACACTGGATGATCAATCATTTGGCGTTTGCCCCCAGGATCCAGAAGTTTCTCTTCCATTTGCTGATTTCCTGTGCCTGCGTTTAAGCAAATAGGAGATTACACCAAAGTGAACATTTTTGAGGAATTCTGCTTGACAATGTAGAAAATTAAAGTCATCAGCTGAGTCGAAATGTAAAGTGAAGCCCCCATTAATTTCTTCCTCTGTCTGTCTGTCTGTCTGTCTGTCTGTCTGTCTCTGTCTGTCTGTCTGTCTGTCTGTCTGTCTGTCTGTCTGTCGTCTGTCTGTCTGTCTGTCTCGTCTGTCTCTCGTCTCTCTCTCTCTCTCTCTCTCTCCTCTCTTCTCTCTCTCTCTCTCTCTCTCTCTCTCTCTCTCTTCTCTCTCTCCTCTCCTCCTCCCCTCCCCATCCATTTTGTGTTTTCTTCCTACTGTTTTTTTTTTTGGTTTGGTTTTTTTCTCTCTTCGTGTTTTTCTTTTTTTAAAAAAAACACAATTACATGAGTTATTGGCTCAAAGCATGTCAAGACTATAAAAACACAGATCACTTTTTTTACTCGTTTTTTCTTTTCTTTTTTTAAACTTAATTTCTAGGCACAGTTCTAGACCACTTTAATCCTTACAAAATATTTCTTTAAGATATTCATAATAACGGCACATCACTAATCACTACGTGTAATAATCAAAAGAGATATTAAAGTACACGATTAGCATCTGAAGATGATCGAGGGAAAGTGTGATAAATCAACAACATGATAATCCCACAAAACAACATAATTACAGAATACTTAATCTTTTAAGCGCACGGTATATTCTTTTTTCGTTTTGTTTTTTGGTTTCAGAACTCCCTGGTCTGTGTGCTGATTCCCTGTGCTTCAGTTTCAGCAAACGGGAGATGAAATTGAAGTGGGCATTTCAGGGAGATTCTGTTTAACAAGGTTGTAAATTAAAGTTGTCAGCTGAACAGAAATGCAAAGTGAGCCCCCCCGTCTCCA
>CM060334.1:20465322-20467822 GCA_030674155.1 Stramonita haemastoma | reverse complement strand
CACAGACAACGCACCATAGTAGAGAGATACCCATTAGCCATAACCACACGTATAAACGCATAAACAAGGAGCTATAGAGACCAACAGCCGAAGAGAAGGATAATAGAATGGTGCCAGTGTTGATGATTTCATATTATGTAAAACAGAGGCCAACACATCAGAAAGCCTTCTACAATCCTTTAAGTCTGACTCCCAAGCCGCAGACCATCTAATTCATTCATAACCTGCAATCCCAAAGCCTATGTTCCGAATCCTTTGTCTTTTTCTTGTGTATCTGTACATGCAAGTATAATATGGGATTGTCAAACAAATGGGTTTTTCGGCCTTTTGTGTTTCTCTGCTGCTAAAAGGAGTTACATAAAACAGGGGAGAAAATGAAGGGATTTATTTTTTTATCATATACGCTGCAATGCGCACTTTTTCTTTGTTTGATAAATGTTCCCTCTTAAGTTTCCCGCAACTTTTTAAACTCTCCTAATTCAAATTCAATCTCTCTCTCTCTCTCTCTCTCTCTCTCTCTCTCTCTCTCTCTCTCTCTCTCTCTCTCTCTCTCTCTCTCTCTCTCTCTCTCTCTCCCCAATACGATCTAGTCCAATCTGATTCAATCATACTGTTGATAGCCCCACCGACCACCGAGGCCGAATGGGTTATCTCGTCAATGCAATGGTTAAAGCTCAAATCAAAAGTGCAAGCTCTCTCTCTCTCTCTCTCTCTCTCTCTCTCCTCTCTCTCTCTCTCTCTCTCTCTCTCTCTCTCTCTCTCTCTCTCTCTCCCTTGAGAGAGAGAATTGGGGTGGGGAATGTTAATACAAAGGCTAATTATCACCTGTTCACTGAATCACAATACCAGGTAATTACGCTTTTCTTTGAATGCCATGGATCATTAGCGAACCGTCATCTTGGAAACAGCCGAAATACACTTCACTGAACGAAACAACAAACTACATAATCGCCAAAGCCATTTGCATCAGCACCGTTTTTCTAGTCAAATGACAGCCAAGTAAAACAGCAGACATGGCACGTTCCACTCGTTCTCTGAGAGGCGTCTATTCTTTGCAGGTGTTCCATTAACTACCCTTCACAAAATGACTAATGTCCAAGTGACATGGATCTCGAATGAATATTCCTGAATGACTGGCAAAGGAATGTTTTCTTTTTTATCGCGCAGCTAGGAAACGCAAAAGATTGGTGTGTGAACATCAAAGAAAGAAAAAAACTAAGTATCGACAGATAGACAATGTTTTATTTGTTATCACTCTATGCGCAAAGAAACAAAAACGACACACTGAAATAGACACAATTCATTTAGACCCCCCCCCCCCCACACACACACACGTTTGACAAAATTTACAAATAAATAATACACACGGGGACTGGACGTAAAAAAGCACTTGAGTGCGTATTATATTGTCTTTGAAATAAAAGAATAAAATAATAAAATAAAACACACACACAAACAAACAAACAAACAAACAAACAAAAAAGAAAAAAAAACAACCACACCCCACAACAATAACAACACACAATCAAGTGCATGCACTGAGAGACATACAGACAGTCAGACAGACAGCCATAGATAAACAAAAAGAGACAGAGAGACAGATACTGAAGAAATGGAGTTTATATGCGAAAATTATTATGATATGACATTCAGTGTGTATTATTGAAAAGACAGAAGATGCTGAATAAACTCTTTTCAGGAAGGGGGAGGGGGTTATGATGCAATGGTGAGAGAGAGAGAGAGAGATTCGCAGAGACGGACAGATATTGACAGAGTCAAAGAGACTGACAGACACACTCACACACCCACAGACAAAGAAACAGAGCCAAAGCAACGGGCAAAGTCAAAACATAAACAGGAAGCAATCAAAAAGCACTCACAGCTAACTATACTGAGGCGCAGGAGCAGATGATTGAGGCGGCAAAATGCCACCACACCTGCACAACCTCAACCCATCAAACCAGGGGATTTTTGCAACACCTAGTCTAGGGGAAGGAAGATCCAGAGAGGAGGCAGGCAGGTAACTGGTTCATGCATTATATAAGCCTGACATTTTCTTGGAGCACCATCTGTTGTCTACCTGCTCTATAAGCTTCTAAACAAAATAAATGCGGTAGTTCTGATATCAGTGATAAACGTATCTTTAAAAAAAAATTAACCCTTGCATTGGGATATAAACCTAGAAAAGTGGCAAGGGTTTTAAACTTTATCATTTTTTTTAATCGCAAGAAAAACTCAGCAAAAAAAAAAAACATCATTTTTCAACCTTTCTTAGCTTAGCAATTAGACGATAAACCAAAATCTTTCAAAGAGAAAGCATAAGATTCAGCTAGGAGTAGATAGACATCCATTCTAATTGGTACTCAAAACAAAGGCACACATTGTGCTATTGTAACATTATGCATTTAACAGCATATTCACTAGCTATGCAATGATCAAAATAGGTTAGGAATCTGTTTTAGATATTGAAAAGTTAAGGTAGAGTACATACTACTGTCTA
>CM060334.1:20436179-20448679 GCA_030674155.1 Stramonita haemastoma | reverse complement strand
GCTTCTGTCTTCTACCACCCTTATTCTCTCTCTCTCTCTCTCTCTCCCCTCTCTCTCTCTCTCTCTCTCTCTCTCTCTCTCTCTCTCTCTCTCTCTCTCTCTCTCTCTCTCTCTCTCAGCACACACACACACACAAGGGGGGGGGGAACGGGATAGCCTAGTGGTCAGAACATTGCTCTCGCAATTTGAGACCCTGGTTCGATTCCCGTTCGAGGGGATTTTTTTCCCTGGAGTTAACATCAGTACAGACTCCACCCTCCTCAAAAGTTCTTTGGATGAGACTAGAAACCGAGACTCCGTGTGTGACGAAGCAGAACATCTTGCGCACAAGTTAAATCCTGTTCCGCTTTCGTAAGAGTAGGCCATTGTGTGCCGGTGGGTACAGATGACAAGATTTACAAAAATGCATGCACACAGGGACTGGACTTTAAAAATAAAGCACATGATTGCTTATTCCAATTATCCTCGACATAAAATAAATAAATATAAAAAATAAAAATAATAAACATACACACACAGCCAAGAACAGTCATCCAGTTCCCCTTTACAAGAGACTCTCATTGGCAACAAGAATAGTGGAATCACCATTAATTTTGATTGCTGACTGACTGTCTTGGCCACACAGGGAACACTGAAAATGTCTGATTCCGTTGACTGTTATGTCTTGTTATTATCTACCAACTCTTGTCAGTCTACATACTGATCATCTCCAAAGTAAACGTAGTCAGACTACACATGTGATGTGCTCCTCAGCTGGAAAAGGGGAGGGAGGAGGGTGGGGTGGAATAACTAGATTACGCCCACTGCATGTGAAGGATATAAAATGTGAATTCGTTAAGAGGACCACTTTCTGTCTGTCTGTCTGTCTGTCTGTCTGTCTGTCTGTCTGTCTGTCTGTCTGTCTGTCTGTCTGTCTGTCTGTCTCTTCTCTCTCTCTCTCTCTCTCTCTCTCTCTCTCTCTCTCTCTCTCTCTCTCTCTCTCTCCTCTCTCTCTCATTTAGTGTTCAGTGCTCTCTCCTCTCCTCTCTCCTCCTCTCTCTCTCTCTCTCTCTCTCCTCTCTCTCTCTCTCTCTCTCTCTCTCTCTCTCTCTCTCTCTCTCTCTCTCCACACACACACACACACACACACACAGAGTCTTCAGTGTTCTCTCTCTCTTTCCCTCTCTTTTTCCCTCTCTCTCTCTCCCTCTTTCCCTCCCTATCTCTGTCTCAATGTAACCTGCTAGGTACAGCCGAGCAGTCCACTTTACGACACAGGTGTAAAGCAGTAATGATATCATCATTTGATCGTCAGTTGACTGAAGGCCTTACAGGAGTCACAGGGAATTTCTGAACTCACTGCTGTAATTGCATTGTTATTACTTCTACCTCTGTCAGTCTTGCATACCAATCATCCCCCAAACCAACAACAGATACAGATGGGTTTTCTTCATCTCTCTCTCTCTCCTCTCTCTCTCTCTCTCTCTCTCTCTCTCTCTCTCTCTCTCTCTCTCTCTCTCTCTCTCTCTCTCTCTCTCTCTCTCTCACACACACACACACATTTGGGATGGGATAGCCTAGTGGTCAGAACATTGTGCTGGCAATTTAACTATCCTGGTTCGATTCCCTTTCGATGAGATTTTTCTCCTGGAGTTAACATCAGTGCTGATTCCACTCTCCCCCAAAGTCCTTCGGATGAGACTATAAACCGAGGCCCCGTGTGTGAACGCACGCAGAACACCTTGCACACATGTTAAATCCTGTTCCGCTTTTCGTAAGAGTAGGCCATCGTGTGCCGGTGGGAACAGATATTTACAAAACTGCATACACACGGGGACTGGATGTAAAAAAAAAAAAGGCACAAGAGTCCTTATCCCATTGTTCTCAATATAAAAGAATAGAATAAATAAATAAATAGATAAAATAAAGATTTATTCCCTTTCAACTATTGTTTCTGTCATCCCAAAAAGAAATGCTACAATTTGACTTTTACCGATGTCGATGTATATTATTAGCACCAATATTGGTGCAGTCTAGTATCAATGTTTATCCAGTTCAAACAGAATCCAAGACATGGTCATTGAGATCATAATGCGCAAAGAAACAACTATTATTTTTCATGCTCCATTACTTTTTGCATAACAGTATGTTGATTTTCCTCCTTTCCCCAAATTCCGTGTATTGTGGCCTTAGGCCAATGTACACATCAAACCCGTTCAGAGCTCTCTCTCTCTCTCTCTCTCTCTCTCTCTCTCTCTCTCTCTCTCTCTCTCTCTCTCTCTCTCTCTCTCTCTCTCTCCAGCGGTACAGCGAGCTACTAGTCCCCTATAGGGGCCACTCCATGAAAACAGCGATGGCATGGCCATTCGAATGTTGAGGCACTAATGCCACAAAGGAAACATGAAATGTCTGCTATTCTTCATTCTGCTGGTATTCTTTATTACTGTCCCCTCTACCAGTCTACATACCAATCATGCTAGCAGTCAGTGAAGGCAAGACTACAGCCTGGAACGTGCTCACAACTAACTGGATTAAACACACCACCTGCTTTGGAAACAAATGGAAAACTCTTGAAACAAGGACATCAATTAATCCTCTCCTCTCTCTCTCTCTCTCTCCTCCTCTCTCCTCTCTCTCTCTCTCTCTCTCTCTCCTCTCTTCATGCGTTAAGTAACACACACACACACAAACACACACGTCACACCGACTAACATACAAAAAGACTTAGTACACGCCGACGTGTCCGTTTGCCCACAACTACAGCTCCATTAACTAATATTTTCTATACATAATCAGATACATTTCAAGGCATAGATGCATGTCAAACATCTCCCTAACTTTCTGATCTGCAATGCAGTGTCTCCACACACGTGATCAATATGCGTAGTCATCCCAGGGCTTTTCTTTCTCTCATTGGTCCGACTGGTTGACACAACACTGCGCTTGTTTTCTTTACCCCGTTCTTCTTCGAGAGGGGTGTGTGTGTGTGTGTGTGTGTGTGTGTGTGCTTCCACTGGTACACTGATGAGGCGCTGAACAAACATGCATCCCTCTCTGTTTGTGTTTCGCTTCTCTTGTGTGTGTGTGTGTGTGTGTGTGTGTGTGTGTGTGTGTGTGTGTGTGTGTTGTGTTTGTGTTTGTGTGTGTGTGTGTGTTTCTGTGTGTACGTTCGTGCGTGCGTGCGTACGTACGTGCGTTTATGAATATGTGTCCATAGGGATGTGTGAATGTGGGCACGCGCATGCTTGTGTCTGTGTTAGTTAAGGCCTTTCTACGTGTACATGTGCGTGCGTTCAAGTGTGTTTGTGTGTGTTTGTGTGTGTGTGTGTGTGCGCGCGCGCGCGTGCGCATGTGTGTTTGCGTGTGGGAGTGCGTGCATACATGTGTGTGTTGTAGGTCTTTGTGTGTGTGTGTGCGTGCGTGCGTGCGTGCGTGCGTGCTGCGCACCTGCGTGCGTGCGTGCGTGAGTGAGTGGCTTCGTGCATGTACGTGTGATGCTCTGTCAGCCGATACGAGTGTTCGCAATCCGAAAACATTTTCTTTTCTGGAAGAATTAACATATTTACACATGCCAAGAAACAAATTGACACTGACAGGCTTGCCAAACGGCTAAGCCATGCAACTTTTTTCTCCTGTGTATATTCACACGTTATATCAACTCCGCGAATACATAATATAAACACGTGTGTGTTCAAACCGCATGAACACTAACAGACTTGCACACGCACGGCGCGCGCGAGCACACATACGCGCATGTATGCTGATCCAAAAACAAATGACAAGAAGGAGAGAATGCAGAACAAAAAAAAAGAAAACCACACAGCTAGAATAGTAAGATGGCAAGCAAACAAGCAAGCAGACAGACAGACTGACTAACAGACAGACGTATAGACAAGAACAAAAACTGAAACGCAAAAGAGATGGTAGTATAAAAACGGTTACAGGTGAGAAGGAGAAACAGAATTATTGTCTGCAAGTTAAGGACGAAAAAAAACCCGAAAGTGAGAAAGACAGGGGTATAATAAAGTTGAAGCCAAGTATTGTCTGCAAACTACATTTCCTCTTTCTGTTTCCCTTCTTTTTTCTTCTTAAATTGTTGATGTTCTCTTTTCTTACAGTGACCTTTACTGGGGAGGGGGTTCTGATGATTTAAGCACAACTCTCAAGTTTGCATCTGACAAGTAAACGACACTGACGTAATAATTCTTGTTTTTCAAACCCCTCTACAGAACACTTAACTACAGCCATGGGCCACGATGACTTTGCTATTTTGTATTTTTGTGTCCATAAAAGCGCACCTACGCTGGAAAAGCCGTGATTATGACATGGGTTTTCGGAGGGGGGGGGGGGGGCTGTTTGGGATGGGTTTTTTTGTTGTTTGTGGCTTTAGATGCGAGAGTTCTGGTAGGAACACTATCTGTACCACACTCTAAGTCACAGAAGATTTATCTGCGTGAAATTCGGGCTGCTCTCCCCAAGAAGAGCGCGTCGCCACAAGAGCAGCGCCACACCAGTAGTATATCTGCATGGTATATTTATGAGCTCCAAGATTCGACCATCACCCAACGAAAACATAGTTTGCTTTTGCTGATTATAGCCCTATTTCTTATACCTGAACCTAAAATCGTTACAGCATAAAAAGGCTGTCGGTGAATGTGAAACAAGACTGGCAGTAAAGGGGTTAAGTGCAGGTATGTGTCACAATAATCCTCATAAAACCTGCACACATTTTGAGGAACACTCCGTTTTGAGTCTAGTCTTGTTATCCCTATCAATGGGTCCATTTTTTTTCTAATTCTTCCACAAAGAGGGGAGATGTTTCTTAAAACACTAGTAATGTAAGACTTGGGCATAATTTCCAATTGGTTTCGTGCGTGTATGCGCGCAGACTATTGCACATGTTGCTGTAAAAAAAAAATCCAGCCTATCTTGAATCAACATCCCTCTGGCGTCCATATTCCTTGAAGACATCAACTTGTTGTTTCAGGACTGTGTTCACTGTTTGCAGTCTGGCTATTCTTTAACGATGTACAGAGAGCAGCGTAAACACACTACTACTGCGCGAACCTGCCTGTTACATAACATAGAGAGAATCTGCTGTGTCTGCCTTCCATGAAAAAGAAGAGTTACTTGTGTTTACTTATTTTTCTTCCTTACTGTTCTGCCTGCTGTATATCTTCTGACATCTCAGTCCACTTGTATAGAAAATGTTTCCAGGTTAAGTGCGATGTTTTTACCTTCAACAGTTTTCTCCAGCTGTTCCACATTCTCTCCCTACTACTACAGTTTGTCTAACTCTTTTTCTTGAAAGTTTTAAATGTTTGCCGCCGTATCTCATGTATCTGATGCCAGTGTTAAGCACACGAGTGTGTATCTGTGGTGTGGTGTGTGTGTGTGTGTGTGTGTGTGTGGTGTGTGTGTGTGTGGTGTGTGTGTGTGTGTGTGTGTGTGTGTACACGCGCATGCTTACGTTCGCTTCTAAGTGTCACTGCAAGTGTATTTTTTCTTTACACCGTTTCTCGCCTAGAGATCCGAGGTGAGATTTTTGCGTATGCGACCGTTTTTTTCCCCCACCATTAAGGTGTTTTGCAGATGTTTAATTTATGTGGCATCCGAAGACTGACACATTGATTGGTACAAATGTGATCCTTTTACGTGATTTGCACTCTGACAATATCATTACGTGTAAAATGCTTACCGACTTTCCTCTCCAAATCCATCCTACCCCTTCACCCTCCAAACTCTGAACATACAGAGAGAGAGAGAGACAGACAGAGACAGAGACAGAGAGACAGACAGACAGACAGAGACAGACAGACAGACAGACAGACAGACAGAGACAGAGACAGACAGACATATAGACAGACAGACAGACAGACAGACAGACATATAGACAGACAGACAGACAGACAGACAGACAGACAGACAGAGAGAGAAGAGAGAGAGAGAGAGAGAGAGAGAGAGGGGGGGCAGAGAGGGACAGAGAGAGAGAATTATTATATATATCCTCCTCTCTCTCTCTCTCTCTCTCTCTCTCTCTCTCTCTCTCTCTCTCTCTCTCTCTCTCTCTCCCCCCCTCTCTCTCTCTCTCTCTCTCTCTCTCTCTCTCTCTCTCTCCTCTCTCTCCCCCGATCTATCATTCTCTTTTACAACACACGTCATCACATTTTATCCCACATTGTAAACAAACTGACAAGCCATTGCAGTGCAATTCCTACAAAATCTTTGTTTGAACACACACACAGTAATGTAACATTTCCCCCAAAAAGTGCAATTTGCCCCTCCAAAAGAATGATTGTCGAAGTGTAAATAGCTTCTCTTTATGTTTGCTGTCGTCTTTTTTCGGTGATCGAAAAAATTGGTTTGTATGGCAAAGTTCAAAACTTGTTTACACGGCGAAGTTTGCAGGATTAGGCAGCTCATCTGATGACTTCTAAATTGGAAACGATGTTGACAGACACGAGTGTTTGTAAAGAATAGGCTGAACAACTCATGTAGGGGGTGGAGAAAAAAATGAGAGAGACAGAGACAGAGAGAGAGGGGGGGGGAGAGAGAGAGAGAGAGAGAGAGAGAGAGAGAGAGAGAGAGAGAGAGAGAGAGAGAGAGAGAGAGAGAGAGAGAGAGAGAGAGAGAGAGAGAAGAGAGAGAGAGGGGAGAGAGCGAGCAAAAGATAGGGGAGAGGGTAAGCAACAAAAAAGAACTGGGAAGGTGTTAACGGCACAAAGAGCGAGGGAGGGAGGGTGGGGTGAAGTGACAGAGACAAAGAGAGGCAAAAGGTCAGATGGAGGGAAAGGAACACACACACACACACACACACACACACACAACACACACACACACACACACACACACACACACACACACACACACACACAACACACGGGATAGCCTGCTTTTCAGAGTAATGCGCTCTTGATCTGCTGACACGGGTTCGAATCTCGTTAGAGAGGATTTTTCCTTTGAAGTTAACATCAGTGCCGACTCCACATCCCCTAAAAGTCCTTCGGATAAGACTTAAAACCGAGGCCCCGTGTGCGAACGCACGCAAAACATCTTGCGCACACGTTAAAACCTGTATCTGCTATTCGGAAGAGTAGGCCATTGTGTGCCAGTGGGGACGGATGACAGAATTTACAAAACTGAATACACACGGGGACTGGATGTAAAAAAAAAGAACATGAGTGCTTATTCCGTTATCCTTGAAATAAGAGAATAAAAGAAAAAGAGAGAAACACACACTCACTCACTCCCTCCCTCCCTCCCTCACCTCCTCTCCTCTCTCTCTCCTCTCTCTCTCTCTCTCTCTCTCTCTCTCTCTCTCTCTCTCTCTCTCTCTCTCTCTCTCTCTCCTCTCCTCTCCTCCCTCCCTCCCTCCCTACATCACAGAATATTCCCCCTTACTGCTTTAATCTGTCTCAACCTTCTATCTCTTCCATCCTTGCGCTATCCCAATTTAGCCTCTTGCTACTCTTTTTCCTTTTTTTTTTACATCTTTTGATTTCACTTTTTTTTCTCTATGTATACAAATACTGATAAGGATACCGGGAAAATTAAATACAATTTTTGCTTGAACGTTCACAATCACAGAAAATTCAACAAAAAAGATGACAAAATTCAATTTTGTCATCCTGAAAATCACCGCTGAGCCACAAATATCTTGTTCGTTTTTATTCCTTCTTCAAAATTATTGTTGAGCTGCAAATGTCTTGCTCTCTTTTAGAATGACAAAAAGATGTGTTTACACGGCAACGTTTGTGGGATTAGCCTTCTCCTTCGAAGACTTTTAAACCAGAAATTATGTTGACAAAGTGCTTGCAAAGGATAAGCGAGGAAACTCATCTCTGAACACAAAAAATATGGGGGAAAATCCCAAAATGAGAAGAGTGAAGAGAGGCAGAGACAGAGAGAGAAACCCACACACTGAGAGAGACAGAGATTGGAGAGGGAAGGTGTGTGTCGAGGGAAGGGGGGGGTGCGACTAGAAAAGATGGAGATAAAGGAAGGCGGGTAGATAGAGACTGTTTGTAAGCTCGCATATAGGTGTGAGAAAGGGCTATAAAGGTATAAAGGTAAAAGATAAAGATGTCCCATAACCTAAGAGGTCGTAGGGGAGCGAGGCGTCAGAGACCTAAGCTTCTCTAGGGACCAGCATATTCAGGGCGGCGCCCATCTCCTCTCCCTCGCTGCTTTACCTTCCCTGACCCTAAAGAGGGCAGGTACCCATTTACAGCTGGGGGAACTGTATTGAAGCCAAGGCGCGCAAACGGTCACCCATCCAACTGGTGGTAACCACGCTCCATTCTGCTTAACTTGAGTGGGGGAAAGCGTGCGCTCTGGCCACTTATAGATAGATAGATAGATAGATAGATAGATAGATAGATAGATAGATAGATAGATAGATAGATAGATAGACAGACAGACAGACGAAGACAGACAGACAGACAGAAGATAGATAGATAGATAGATAGATAGATAGATAGATAGATAGATAGATAGATAGATAGATAGATAGATAGATAGATAGACGGACGGACGGACGGACGGACGGACGGACGGAGTGGATGGAGGATGGATGGGGGTGGGTGATGGGTGGATATATGGATGGATAGACAGACAGACAGACAGACAGACAGACAGACAGACAGACAGACAGACAGACAGACAGATAGATAGATGGGAGCAAGGATTTACAAGGACGGGTGGGAGTGAGTATGTGTATGTAGGGGGGGCGGGGGTGATGGACTCTGAAGGAAAGAACACGAACAGAGCTAAAACGCACACACACACATGAACTATCCCTCGCTCCCTAGGCCCTCTCCTCTCTCTCTCTCTCTCTCTCTCTCTCTCTCTCTCTCTCTCTCTCCTCTCCTCTCTCTCTCTCTCTCTCTCTCTCACCCACAGAGCAAGAGAAAAAAAAGAGAGAGGGGGAGAGAGACACGACAGAGAAAGACATACAAAAGACAGAAAAAGAGGAGAGAGATACGGGGGTGGGAGAGGGAGAAAGAGAGGAGGGAGAGAGAGAGGGGAGGGGAGAGAGAGAGAGGGGGGGGGAGGGGAGAGACAGAGACAGAGAGACACATAAAGACAGAGACAGAGAGCATGCGTGCAGGATACACTCTTGTTAAAAATGTAAAACAGTACCGCTGCTGCCACAATTACTACTACGCATGTACGTGCGCAGCTGCGCCACTACATCCCCTTACACACACACACACCCACACACCACACCTCCACCTCCATCCTCCTCATCTCTCTCTCTCTCTCTCTCTCTCTCTCTCTCTCTCTCTCTCTCTCTTCTCTCTCCTCTCTCTCTCTCTCTCTCTCTCTCTCTCTCCTCTGTATATGTATGTATATCACTATGTGTGTGTTTGTATGTGTATCTATATGTATGTATGTATGTATGTATGTATGTATGGTATGTATGTATGTATGTATGTAGTATGTATGTATAATAATAGTGTATATATATATATATATATATATATATATATATATATATATAAAATATATATATATATCACGCGCGTGTTTGCGCCTGCTTCTCTCTCTCTCTCTCTCTCTCTCTCTCTCTCTCCTCTCTCTCTCTCTCTCTCTCTCTCTCTCTCTCTCTCTCTCCTCTCTCTCTCTCTCCTCTCCCCTCCTCTCCCCTCCTCTCCCCTCCCTCCCCTAAATGCATGCGTACGCACATCAAACTAACTAGAAATGGAAAACATCCATAAAGTGCAATACCACTTAATCCCCCAAACACCTCAACCCCCTGTCATTTTTTGCTTTTTTGTTGCCACAGCCAGTGTGGTCATTGATCTCTGTTGTTATTGCCTCTTTGTTGCCTGCCTGCCTGCATAGAGGATAGCTAGCACACCGAGGTGTCCAAACATGCATCCCAGTTTGGGGTTTTGTGTTTTTAAAGAAAGAAAAATAGGTTTGTGTGTTGAGCGTACATTGTGTGTGTGTGGGGGGGGGGGTGGAGGGGGTATGCTATATATATGTGGGGGGGATTATATGTGTGTGAAGGCGCACACATACTCACGTATGCATATATACACACACGCACGCGTGCGCACACGCACGCATAAACACACATACACACACGTGCACACGCGCGCGCAGACAAAAAATCAGAGACAGAGAGAGGGGGGGAGGACAGGCAGGTGAGAGACAGATAAATGAAGAAGAAGAAGAAGAAGAAGAAGAAGAAGAAGAAGAAGAAGAAGAAGAAGAAGAAGAAGAAGAAGAAGAAGAGAGAAGATAAATGAAGAGAGAAGAAGAAGAAGAAGAAGAAGAAGAAGAAGAAGAAGAAGAAGAAGAAGAAGAAGAAGAACAACAACAACAACAAAACAACAACAACAACAACAACAACAACAAAAACAACAACAACAACCAGAACAAAATAAAAAGAACAGAACAAAAAGAAGTACAAGAAAAACAAGAACAAGAAGAAATCAGAACGAGAGACAATACAATGAAAACTATACAGGGCAACGTTTCAACACACAAACACACCAACGCAACCACCCACTGATCCAAGCCAACGATCCCAACCATCCCCCATCCCCTTCAATTCCCTAGCTTTCAGGCTGGAGAGAAATCCCCTGTCACTCTAGCGGCTGTGGTGGCTGGATCAGTGATTGTGGAGTGCTGCCTACCCTCTGTCTCCATCAATGGCCACACCCGTCCTCCCTCAGCTCTCTGCACTATACCTCTGTCATTTCTTGTACACTCTTTTATTCTTTTCAGCATCTGGAGGCAATATTGCCTCCATTGATTGATTGGATTTATTCTTTTCTATCGAGGATAATGGGAATAAGCACTCGTGTGTTTTTTTTCATCCAGTCCCCGCGTGTATGCAGTTTGTAAATGTCATCTGTTCCCACCGGCACACGATGGCCTACTCTTACGAAAGGGAACAGGATTTAACGTTGTGCGCAAAGTGTTTCAGATGCTGTAGGTCTGTTTTAGCTATATATTGTTTCACTGTCGCCTGTTTGGTTTTATCTACTGTAAATTATATGAAAATGACTGTTCCAACGATGATTATAGAGGTCTTATTTCTGCATCCATTTCAACAGTTCTCCCCCATGCCGAAGACGGATGCGCTGGGTCTAACTTATCAGGCGCTTAACGGAAGCACAACGCATTTTCGCTCATATGACAGCATCAATAGTTGCTGTCTAAGCGTTCGACAACGATGAAGAAGAAAAACAGACATATTGGAAACATTAGAGACATATACAGGAGTTCCTAGGGGAAACAGACAGATTGAAAACAGAAAGACATACAGGAGTACAAAAAAGATCGGGACAAAGAAGAGAAAAAGAGAGAGAGAATCTGATACGCATGTACTTACCACCTGATGATCTGCTTTCTTCCCGTCTTCTGTGGTTGTGGGTTTCTCCATCTGTGTACAAAAAAGTAAGAAATAAGTTTAAAATATCCCTGTATTTGTATGTTATGAACAATAAACACTCTAAACTATACCACCATACACTGAGATATGATTCAAAGCCAGTGGGTTTTCCTTAACACACACACAAAACACACACACACACACACAACACCACACACACACACACACACACCACAACACACACGACCAAAAGCGAACGAATTAGAATCCTCATTTTCTTCTTTCATCTTTTGACAGGTGGTGTGGGGTGTGGGTGGGTGTGTGTGCGCGCGCGCGGTGCGTGCGCGTGTGTGCGTGATGTGTGTGCGTGATGTGTGTGCATGCGTGTGCATACACATGAAGGTATGTATGTGTACACATTTATACAACAAACATATTAAAACAAAAAATTAACGATCTTAACAGCTTCAGCGCAGCCCAGTATCAAACAAACTCAAACTTCTTCAAAGTTTGAAGCTACCAAACGGTCAAGATGTTTCACAATAACTGTCAAGAAACCGTCAACTTTTTGGAGGTTCATACACTGTTAAAATTCTGAACTCTACAAAAACGAAACACTATAACACACCTTAACAACGCAGTCTAGTGACCAGCAACCTAGGACGTATGATATGGACAATTCTCTTTGTTCATGCATTTTCGTTTTTTTTATGTAAACAAGTAGAAAAAGTTCTTTTTTTCTCTCTCCTTATTTTTTATTCATTGAAACGGTGGTTTGTGCATTTCCATTTTTTTCTATTTTTCTTTGAAAAAAAATCACTCCATGATTAGAGCAATTTTTCTCCTCATTTGCTTATGGTATGCATACTCTGTTGATTGAATAAAAACATGAAAACAAAAAAATCTCTTTGTTCATTATCTCTATTGACTCTCTTCTCCGTCCTACCTTCTCAGCAGAAATACGTACAGTTCTTTCCACTCTCTTTCCCACATTAGTAAGGACCAGAAGAAAATTGGCAAAGGATAAGTATCAGATTGGAAGATTGGATTTGATCACCGCATTAGTCGGAGTATTGACTCGGGACATCTTCTCTGCCCGGCTAGGAGTCATCTAGCTTGTGTTACCGTTGGCAGCCCAGATGGTTGGGATATATTCATGGAAAGATTCGGTTGT
>CM060334.1:20426179-20431179 GCA_030674155.1 Stramonita haemastoma | reverse complement strand
AGACAGAGCAGGACAGACAATTAGAAGTTCTTTTCCTCTCATTCTGACAGCTTTCCAAACAAAACTGCACGATGGCACCAAAATCAACGAAGCAGAATGGTACTAAGATAAATAATAACTGTGTCCTTAATAATTATGATGTCTGATATCAAAGCCTTTGATTTTTTTAGTGCATGTTTGTCGGTTAAATAATAACTGTGTCATAAATAATTATGATGTCTGATCAAAACCTTTGGGTTTTGGTATTTTTTACCGCATGTTTGTCGGTTTAAACAGAATTTATTCAAAACAATGTCACAAGAATACAAGCATACATTGACAGATCAGCAAGTAGTTTTATTTATTTATTCATTTACCCCCTTGTTGCCGTGGTTTCTTTTACGTGCGCTAATATTTGCTGAACTTGAGAGAGAGAGAGAAGAGAGAGAGAGGAGAGAGAGAGAGAGAGAGAGAGAGAGAGAGAGAGAGAGAGAGGAGAGAGAGAGAGAGAGAGAGGAGAGAGAGAGAGAGAGGTTTGGGTGAGTGGGTTGGACGATTTTAGGTTATATGAATGCATACATAATTAAGTGCTTTTCCCGCGTGCCTGTAGTTCGTAGGCTATGCAAGCAAGCACGTGTGTGTGTGTGTGTGTGTGTGTGTGTGTGTGTGTGTGTGTGTGTGTGTGTGTGTGTGTGTGTGTGTGTGTGTGTGTGTGTGTGTGTGTGCGCGCGCGCTACGTACTCGCACATGCCCATGCATGTATCTATGCATCCATGGGTATTCCTTCATACCAACGAAATCACAATGAACAGACAACAGTTTTCATCTCTTATCAGAATCAAATCACCAAAATTCAAAACCTTGCCGCCCAAACGAACTGGAATCTCATCATTACCATCAGCACTACTCTCCATCCAGTCCTCCAGTATAAATAATTAATACAACCCGCAGGGTTTCAAACCTAGCTCCTCAATACATTCCATAATGCACTAAGGTCCCCACATCTCCACATAGTTCATGGACTCCCCGAGTCATTTGATGACCAAACATAAGGACGTCGCCTGCCTTTATTCATTTTGTCAATTATCTGCCCTCTCTACGACTCCGGACCTAGGCTACCTATCTTCGGCTTCTCCTCTGCCCCTCGTCTTCCTCCACCATCAATACGTGAGGGTGGTGGGATATTGGTAAAGGATGGGAATCAGATTAGATTTAGTCGCTGTGTTGGTCGGGGCGTTCAATGTGGTGGGCTGTCCGGGGTCAGCTCGCACACTAAGGGAGTCTGGCTGGTGTGATAAATCAGAGAAAGATGTGTTCTGTAAGTTCTCCGTCTGTTTGAAGAAATGGTGTTGTTTGTTGAGATCAAAGAGCGACTGAACACGAGATATATAATTTTTGGGAGAGAGAGAGAGAGAGAGAGAGAGAGTGTGTGTGTGTGTGTGTGGTGTGTGTGTGGTGTGTGTGTGTGTGTGTGTGTGTGTGTGTGTGTGTGTGTGTTGTCTGTCTGTCTGTCTGTCTGTCTGTCTGTCTGTCTGTCTGTCTGTCTGTCTGCCAACAAAACATATAACAGATTAAAGAGGATAAATATGATTATGCTGTTGATTCATCAACGATCGAGAAAACCTTGTTGAAAGCTAGCACTGGGTTTTACAGAGTAAACACAAGAAAAACTACGATGAAAAAAAAATCGAGACCGATTTTCTTCTTCAAACAGCTAATATAGGTTTCAGTTTACAGAAATAAAAAGTTGATTTTAAAAAAAAGTAAGTTGGCTGAATTTCAACAGAAAATAGTTTCCCTTACAAAAACAAACATCAAGTATATATATATTATATATATATATCAAAAGTTTTATGCTTTACATCTACGGACATAAAGCATAAATTTGAATCACCCGCTAAACGCAGCCAGTTTGAAAGAAAATGACAAAGTAATCATTTTTCTTCAAAGTTAAGAAAACTTAATCTAATTTCTGTCTGACCTTACAGAAAATATATATCGTTTTCTCCCCCCCCCCCCCCCCCCCCCCACCCCCGCTCTTTTATTTAAGTCTTCTTCCTCTTTCGCTTCTGTAATCACTTTTTCTATGACAATTCCGTATGACAGCATTTTTTTTTCTTTTTGTATACTTAACAAGGAACATTACTTGGCAGTGAATCGAAGAACAGATCTGTTTTCTCTGTTAATTGCGCGACCTTCAAAAAGTCCTGGAGATTGATTGTCGACGATGTACAATAGGAAGGTGGCTGTCTGGAAGACACGATTGGTATGATAGATAACAGTGTTACTTGCCTGCTGGGCAAACTGGGTCTTGTACTGTCTCTTAGGGGAAATACTGTTAAACTGTCTATGTTCTTTTGTGTTAAAACCCATACTCATAATTTTACGATTTTTATACTTTCCAGCAATGAAGTTAGGTTTGACAAAAACTTTAGCTTGATTATCTATTGTTGTTGTTGTCGTTTGTACAACAAAAACCTTGTAAAGCAAAACCCATTTGAAAATCATACTCTACCTCTTCACACAATTTGGAAATGTGTGGATCGCAAACACTGACAATTTTGTACGTTATTGGAGTTTTTTTGCATATAAACTCTTAGCTGTAAGGAGAGGAGAAGGCTATTTTTATGCTGTGCTTGAAAAGTAGCTAAGGCAGGTACGGGTAAACTATTACAAAATTCAATACGTTTTCGCTGTGGTCTGTCTCTTTGAAACGGTGTGGTAAAATCAAGTTTTCCTAATAGCCACTGCAATAACAGTTTTGTCTGCAAGGACACAGGTTACAAATTATAGTTAACAGGTACCCGAATAGAAGTAAGTAGTAGTAGTAGTAGTAGTAGTAGTAGTAGTAGTAGTAGTAGTAGTGAGTAGTAGTAATAGTAGTAGTAGTGGTAGTGGTAGTAGTAGTAGTAGTAGTAGTAGTAGTAGTAGTAGTAGTAGTAGTAGTAGTAGTAGTAGTTAGTAGTAGAAGTCAACAGTCGATATAATCTTGGCAGCAAGAGTGCCTGTGAACAAGATGGTTGCACTGCTTAAACATTCTGTAGAAACACACATACACAGGCACACACACACGCATGCACACACACACACACAGGGAGGGAGGGAGGGAGGGAGAGAGAGAGAGAGAGAGAGAGAGAGAGAGAGAGAGAGAGAGAGAGAGAGGAGAGAGAGAGAGAGAGAGAGAGAGAGAGACACTGACACTGACACTGACACTGACACAGTTTTATTGTCCATACAGCATTACAGCCCTGTAGACAAGGGGGAATAACAAGTTCAGATGAATTCGTGTAACATAATAACATTTTTTCAAATTTTCCTCTCACTTCGCACTTACATATACTACTGCACATTCTAATTGCCACGCAGGTCACACACACACACACACACACACACACACACACACCACACACACACACACACACACACACACACACACACACACACACACACGCACACACGCACACACACACACACACACTCTCTCTCTCTCCCTCCCTCCCCCCCCACACACTAACAGAATCAATAAAGGACCATCTAAGGACTAGTTACTCTGTTCCGTTATCTTTTTCCTAATATTCATTGCTTCTCCAATGAATTTAGCTAGACTTTCTATTTTCTCTTCACTGCTGACAGATAGAATATTTGCAACAGAATTCATATCAGCAATGCCTTTAAACACACTTAGCGCCTCACAGTTTCTGCGTTTATCAGAATAGGCCATACAATCGAAAAGAAAGTGAAATTCGTCTTCTGTGGCATTTCGGCATGAAGGGCATATATTATCGTTAGAGTTATCTTCACTTAAAAACCAATACTTACAATTTTTAAGGCCACTGACTCTTAGCCGAAATCTACTGAGACTGATCTTGTACCATTTGTTGGTTATAAAAGACAGATATCTTTCTGTTTGAAAGACACTTTTGAAGGAACTATACCACATATATTTGTCATTATTTTCTAAATCCGAATGCCAGTTCTGTTTGTAGCATGAAATAAGTCTATCTTTAAATTCATTAATGAAACTATATTCACATCCTACGTCTCTACTCAGCCACACAATACCAAATCCATTCAAACATAAAGTTTTCTGTACATTTGACACCCAATTGAGTCGACCAGATTCATGTTGTAAGATTAGCATTTCATAAGCCTGTCTACATATTCTAGAAGCTGGTTGTTTAAGAAGTTTTAACCAGTATTTAATGCTTTTTATATATGTCCTTATGTATAACGGATATCTACCACTTTCCCCGTAAACTAGATGGTTTGATGCATGTAAAGGAACAGATAGAAATCTCTTTATAGCAAATGTGTGAACTTTTTCAATTCGCTTGCCTTCTTCATACAATCCCCAAACCTCAGATATATACGTTAATATTGGTTCTATCTGAGTATCAAACATCTTCCAAAACAGTTTTAGATCTGTGGTATTCAGTTTTTTCATAGATTTCTGTATTTCCATAACTCCTCTTTTTCCTCTGTTACAAACATCTACCAAGGCACTATTAATGCTCAGCTTTGTTGTGAAACCCATCCCCAAATATTTATATGAATTGGTGACCTTAATTTCTTCATTCCCATACATCCACTTTTCCCTAGAACCTAAGTACCCTCCCTTTCTAAACACCATTACATTAGTCTTTTCAAGATTGACAACCAAGCATAATCTATCTGCTTCTCTCTTAAGTCTGTTCAACTGATTTTGGAGACCAATAGCAGATTCAGATAATAAGATAACATCATCAGCAAACAATAATAGAAATATTTCAACAGTATCAGTCATTAGTTGAATGCCATGCTTTCCTGCTCTGGATACTTCAAGAGCCAATTCATTTATAAATAGAGAGAACAATAGGGGACTGAGTAAACAACCTTGTTTTACTCCTTTTGGAAAAGCAAAATAATCTGAATAATAACTCTTATCACGCACACATGCCAAAACAGAGTTATAAACACTTCGTACCGCCTTATACATTTTTCCACATACACCACATTTCCTCAATACTTCCCACAAATTGTTT
>CM060334.1:20408679-20421179 GCA_030674155.1 Stramonita haemastoma | reverse complement strand
GAGAGAGAAGAGAGAGAGAGGAGAGAGAGGAGAGAAGAGAGAGGAGAGAGAGAGAGAGAGAGAGAGGGGACAGAAAGACAGAGAGACAGAGAGAGACAGAGAGACAGAGAGAGAAGAGAAGAAGACAGAGCAAAACAGACAAGAGACAGAGAGAGAGAGAGAGAGAGAGGAAGAGAGAGAGAGAGAGAGAGAGAGAGAAGAGAGAAGACAGAGAGAAGAGAGAGAGAGAAGAGAGAGAGAGAGAGAGAGAGAGAGAGGGAGAGAGGAGGAGAGAGAGAAGAGAAGAGAGAGGAGAGCAGACAGAGAAGACGACGACAGACAGACAGACAGACAGAAGAAGAGAGAGAGAGAGAGAGAGAGAGAGAGAGAGAGAGAGAGAGAGAGAGAGACAGAGAGAGAGACAGAGAGAGAGACAGAGAGAGAGAGAGAGAGAGAGAGAGAGAGAGAGAGGAGACAGAGAGAGACAGAGAGAGACAGAGAGAGACAGAGAGAGACAGAGAGAGAATACACGAGTATACATAATCTCTCGAGATCAAGAGCGGGCCGTTTTTTCAACTTCTTCAAGCTGTCGTTCTAAACAACTGATATTGTTAGGGTAACCCGACTGTTGGTTTGACCACTCAACTGTACATCAAAATGGTTCCCTACAGCCTTTTGGATCTCCAAACATAATTATTGCCACAAAGTTTTTGATTTTGAATTTATCGCTATTGTCTATGTTTTGCAACAATATTTACAGTGTATCTTCCCTCTTTTTTTAAATCAGGTCTTGATAACAGCTCTGGTGATCCACAAGATTGATGATGTCGTTACTCCTGTGAAAGCAGTTAACACTTCTGTGGTTTCTAAGAGGCGTTTCTCGTTAAAGTGATGTAATAGGGATAGTTCCGAAATACCATTGCTGAAACCTGACGATGATTCGTCAGGAATCGAATCACATGAGCCAGTGGTGCCAATCTAATCTCCCTTACTGTTAAAGGACTCGAAAAAAACCCACAGCAACAAAAATGTTGTCCCTGGCGGAAAAAACTGTACAAAAAGTCATTCTGATAAGGAATAATAAATGCAGAATATTTTTTTCTCTAAAACAGGGCTCGAAAGCACGAATTTCATGCAGAAAATTGCGAACTCCCTTAAAAAGTTAAAGTCGTCCGAGTCTAAGGCTATCGTCCGGTGCTTACGGTTTCGTGCGTTAAGCGACTGAGAGTCAAGATCCCCGGATAGACGCAGTCTATCGCAGGTTAACCCACACAAGTTGGTACCGAAACTCCAAGTGGTATGAAAATACATAATCTTCTATGACTGAAAGACAAGTTTTTAAGTAAAAAAAAAAAATATTCTACATTCCTTACCATAAGAATTAAGGACAGAAACGGTCGCATAGGCCAAAAAAAAAATCACCATCGGTGAACCTTGGGAACGATGACTAAAGTTATAAAACTGCATACACACGGGGACTGGATGTAAAAAAGCACTTGATTGTTAATTCCATTTACCTCGAAGTAAAATATTTTTTTAAAAGAGTGAGAAAACCTTGGAGCTCTGTCGAGGAGCACAAACGAAAAAAAGCATACAGGCAGGAATTCCAAAAGAATGGAATCGAATCAGTGATGACTCTAGGAGTAAAACTATTAACTTATGCCCCCCCCCCCCCCCCTCCCCTTTTACCAAAGTTCATGCGAGTTTTTGCACTTCAATTGCTGGTTTGTCTGTGTATTTTTGTGTGTAAATCGCATGATTGAGAACATGAGGCGTGCTAGATGAATAATTCGTGCGTCTACATCGATCTTTTTTAAAAGGCATGATCGCGAGTATAATGAAAAGGGGGGGGAAAGTAACACAAAAAAAACCTTTATAACCGGAACAGGTAAATCCCCTAACGTAGAAAAGCAGGGGAGAAGGAGATTCAATAGTGTCTGTGCTCTGCATACAAACGAGCCCCACAAAAAGCTTAAAAAAGAAAACCTAAAAAACTAAACTAAACAAACCAATCTTTCTTCTGTCGTTCCTTCAACAACTACCCTCGCCAACTCGTCTATCTTCACAGATTTCCATCAGCACCCCAAACTCACCGGAATCTTATATCTAAAAAGAAAAACAACAAATATATTTTTAAAGGAGCGAGGAAGGAGGAGGAGGAAAGAGAGATAATGCGGTATAAAAGATTAAAAAAACTGAGAGAAAAAAAACTGCAAGTGTGCAGAGATCAATAGAGTTGCTTTGCTTCCCCTAACGGCGATGAAAGTTCATTTCGGCGCTAACTTCATAACCAGGCAAATTTCAGGCTGACCTGACACTGGGACACCTGATCTGACCTCAGGGCAAACTCGTCACTCCCCACACTGCTGCTGTTTGGCTCTATCACGACTTGTGCTGCTCCTTGCCTATTTTTAGGTTTTCTCTTTCGGCTTTTAACTTTTTTAGTAAAGGGGCTGGAGGTTTAACAAGCATGGATTTTTTTTCAGGCGTGCATATCTCCATCTCTGCTCTCTCAACATTTGTTGAACCGAAATACGTTTTTGGAGGGAAAAAAAAGTTGTTTAAGCCTATGCTTTGTTTCATCCGTCATCTTCTGTTGAGACTGTAATTCTTCATTATCTTTGTAAAAACGCTTTTGAATAATGAAGCATATTAAACATATGTTTAAAAAGAAAGTGTCTGTTGATCTGATGGACCGATGGTCTGGAGGTAACGCGCCTGTTTAAGAAACGCACATGCCTGCTTCGAAAGCACTGCATGAATATTATATAATGTAAATTCTTTTCGTGGCTTGCAAGCTGTTCTCCAATTTTTACTACAGAATATTGTTTTCTCCAGTATGATTTTATTCGGCTTTTTACAAGTATACACAATAAACAAAATCCCAGGACGCTCTCTTACTCACCCCTCTCCCCTCCTTTCTTATTTTCCTTGCTTTAATGTCATCACGCTACTAAGTAGTTTAGGCAAACTTTCATGATCCCTTCCTTCCTATACCAGGTTTAGTCTACATTATAACAACCACAGGCTTATACGTGTGTATATTCTTAAAGACAGAGTGAATGCTAAAATCTGATAAATGATGTATGATAATGTCGATATACTAAAATCTCTTAACACTGCTGCTTAATAGCTATTTTCACACCGGTGGTATAGAGGTAATGCATTTGACGAGAAAACAAGAAGTACAGGTTCGGTCCCTGTTTGTGCCCCTACTTTTCCTCCATTTACTACACCTTGAGCGGGGGGTTGGGTGCTAGTCTTTCGAATGAGCCCATAAGCTGAGGTTCTGTGTACAACACACGTTCAGCGAACGTTAAAAAGAAACCACGGCAGCGAGAGAGTTGTTCCTGGCAACATTAATTGTCAAAAAAGCTACCTTCATAGAGAAACAACAATTGCCCCAAATTATGGGTGGCGCTACTCTTAAGGCGACGCGTTCTCTCTAGGAACAGTAGCCTGAATTTCACACACAGAGAAATCTGCCATGACTGAAATTGGCATTCAATTCAATTCAATTCGATCTGATAACAGTGAGAAACTACAGACATGTAAACAGAAAAAAAGACATGACATGGCACGACTTTTCGAAAATTGCATTCAAGAGGCACCCACCTCTACACCCACCCACCCACACATGTTAAGCTAAGGTCACTTAGGACGGAAAACCTCTAAAGGCATGCTGGCTTTATTGTATCCAATTCTGATTTCAGTTTGTTTTGTTTCGTTTCGGTTTTTGTTTCGGAACGGCTTCACTCAATTTCAGTTTTTCCTGCGTAGGAGAATCCCTTAAAGGTTGACGCTGCAGCAGTTTTCTTGACTTGGCGCTGTGAGGTTTCGCCTGCTTTTTGTTCTGTCCTGATGATGTAAAGCCCATTACAGTCAAGCAAGCCTTTCCCCCTAGTTTTTCCTGGTTTTTTTTCTGTCTTCTGTGTATACTCTTGTTCTGCTGAAACAAACGAGATTCTGAATGGCTGAACGAAGCATTTCTTATATTAGCAGGTTCCCAGTTTCTGATGATAGCTAGCTAGGAGACACGGAGATTCTTTTTAGCTCTTAAACAAGCAGGGTTACAGTTTTATCGTGAAGGAAATGTCCAAACACAAATTTACATCCATGGTGCTTCTATCATCTCGTGTGTACATAAAAAGGTGTCGATAGGGAAGCATGAACTTGCTATTATTGATAGGCTTCTGTTGAACTAAAAAAAAAGAACAAAAATGTGTATTGTCCAGGTTAGGGGTCTACATCTAGAAAATGGAAACAATTAGCTTTTTTTAATGGCTGGGAATGTGTTACAGAGAATACGGCTCACTCTGGATTCTATTGAATCATATCTTTGTTTTTTGTTTGTTTCTTAATGTAGTTTTGGTTTTATTTGAATTAAACCACGCTTTATTTTTAGGTCCTTTGCCTTCTTAGTACTGTCACTTTTTCATATGTTATGTTTCTTTAACTGTGGGCTGGGGGATGTCCTTTTATCTCAAAATCTGATAAGACTTTAATTAATTATTCAAAAAATCAAAAGCACTCACAAAAAATCTTTCGAATGTTTTCTATACATTTTAACAAGGTGATGAGAACAGGGCATACTGTGATGGATAAAAAATAAATATCATAAACAAAAGATGCTGTTTACATCACAGGCCAGCCGACTGCTTCTACCTGTATAATACTGACAGGGGATGGAGGCAAAGGACAAAAACGTCTGCAGAACAGGGGGCGAATATCTGTCTGAGGGTTGATCGCTTCTGTGGCCAAGGCTCAAAGACGAATTGTGTAACAACTCCAACTCGTGCCCGAGCTGACACCAGCACCTTTATCTTAGGTCACAGGTGGCATTGTACCAACTCGTTTGCACAGGTAGACTTCACAACAGCAAGCACCAAAACACGTGTATTAATAGACTTTACAACACCAAGTAATCTAAGCCAACAATTAAGTTCAGATACTTGACAGTGGTACGAACAATACCTTCTGAATTCGATGGATGGGTAGATAAATGGATGGATCGATGGACACGTTGGATGGGTTTCCTGATAAGATGGATGGATGGAGGGAGGGAGGGAGGAGGAGGGAGGGACGGACGGAGGGACAGATGGACGACGGACGGACGGATTGGATGGAGGATGGAGGGAGGGATAAGATGGATGGATAAGATGGATGGATGGATGGATGGATGGATGGATGGATGGATGGATGGATGGATGGATGGATGGATGGATGGGTGGGTGGGTGGGTTTCCTGATAGGATGGATGGATGGATGGATGGGTGGGTGGGTGGGTTTCCTGATAGGATGGATGGATGGATGGATGGATGGATGGATGGATGGTGGATAGATGGATGGATGGATGGATGGATGGATGGATTGGATGGATGGATGGATGGATGGATGATGGATGGATGGATGGATGGATGGATGGATGGATGGATGGATGGATAGCCTGGTGTTCAAATTATAATACATGGATGGATGGATACGTGGGTGGGTGGATGAATGAATGGATGCACTTTTACATACTGATGTTGCTGAGTAAATTTTCAAAAAGAGCCATTAAAAAGTTGGCTATTCTTTCGGGTGTTTTCAATTCAATTCAGTTAGCTTTTTTTGTATTTTGTCCTGGAGTTCCATTGTTCAAATCAATTATTTTCTTTCTGCAGTAAAAATTGTTAAATGAAAAAAGTCTTCCTAGCCCTCTGCTCCTTTTCACCTTGTAGTTTATTCTTCCGATCGCTTTTTCTTGTTTTTCACCATTCTCTGTTATATCACAAGAGTTAAAGATACTGGCAATGAGGAGAGAGAGAGAGAAGAGAGAGAGAGAGAGAGAGAGAGAGAGAGAGAGGAGAGAGAGAGAGAGAGAGAGAGAGAGGAAAGAAGAGAAGAGAGAAGAGAGAGAAGGAGAGAGAGAGAGAGAGAGAAGAGAGAGGTGGGGGGAGAAAGAGAGACAGACAGACAGACAGACAGACAGACAGACAGACAGACAGAGGGAGAAACAACAGACAGAAACAGAGACAGACAGATATAGGCAGAGCGACAGACAGACAGACTCCAAATGTTCATGTAAGGCTACAAGGCAGACTGACAGATAGACAGACAACAGAGACAGAGTGAAAGAGAGAGAGACAAGAGTCCAAATGTTCGTGTAAGGCTACTCATATGTATGCAAAGTGGCACATATTCAAACTAAGGAAAGGCAAGAAAAATAAATGGAACGTAATGCAAAGACAAAAGCTGATCGAGAAAGACAAAAAAAACTAAAGAGAGAGAAGAGGAGGAGGAGGAGAAGGAGGAGGAGGAGGAGGAGGAGGAGGAGGAGGAGGAGGAGGGATAGAAAGATTGAGGAAAGAGAGAAAGGGACACAGATATTGACAGAAAGACTGACATACTACTTAAAGACAGAGCTGAAGATAGACAGATAGGCACACGGTGAAAGACAGAAACAGACACAGACACAGAAAGGGAAACAAAAGTGGAGATACACCGACAGCAAGAAAAAACCGCATAAAGAGGGCAATGCCACGAACCCACATACTGCTGCCTTCCACATGGGAAAAGGGCTTTGGTCAGAACTAATGACAGCCAGAAAGAAGAAAAAAAAAGAACAGAAAAGTTGGAAACACACTACTCAACCTATGCCCTTCAAAACAAAGGGGGTGGGGAATGAATAAGAAAATGATGTGCCTGTATATCAACAAAGAAATATGCCCTGACAAAAATATGCAGGGAAGTAATGAATATATTTGTTAAAAATTATCATTGCCGTAAAAAAAAAAATTGGATGGGTTGGGGGTGGGTTGCTCTTTTTTTTTTATTCCTTTTCTTTAATCAATTTCAAGGAACAAGAATTTGTTTTTTCTTTCGCCAAAATACAAAATAGGTGTCAGTTTCTGTTTGCCCTTGTGTTTATTTCCTGACACTTTATCACTTTTTAGCGAAGCTGTGCTTGTTTGTTTCTTCTTGCTAATTAATTTTCTGTTTCAGGGGGTGCTTTTTTTTTTAACATAATCGTAGGGTATTTTTTGCTTTTCAAAAATGAACCCGAGAGAGATGTTGCAACTTTGTATATTTAAAAAGCCAAACACCAACAAAAATAACAAAAGCAACAACAAATAGATAAGCAATCACAACACACACACACACACACACACACACACACACACCACACACACACACACACACATACCAAGCAAACAAACAAACAAACCATTCCCTGAGGCACTGATTGGTAATGATGCTGGTTTGTGAAGTGGAGAATCAGTTAGGCACAGATGACTTGCTCTGCCCAGCAAAAACCATCTCTGTGGCATTGCAAATGAGCGCTTTCAACTTGCACAGTCTTTAACTGTGACACTGCCGGAAATTTACGTTACGTCTAAAATCTCCGTTTCTTAACATCGATTACAAGACGTTGGTTTACGTTGCTAACTTCTTCCTCGTCGAGCGCTCAGACAGCAACATTGTCTGTCATATGAGAGCAAACGCAGTGCGCCACCGACACGTTAAGTGCCTGAAAAGTCAGGCCCAGCGTATCCAACTTTGGCGTAGAAGAGAAATATCTTTTGAGTCTTTCTAGAAAAAAAAGGTTGCAGAATGGACTAAGAAGGCACAAAACAGACAAGAAGGAGGAGACAGGAAGAAAAGGAACTAGTCAGAAACAAAAAGAGGGATAGAAAAGAGGGAATTCCTGGCACAGTTTTTCCAGAAGGTGGGGATACTATTTTTTATACTGACAGGCATAGAGAGATCCCAGGGGAGACTTTGCTGACTACGCTATAAACTAACAGCCTGATTTTCTTCAGCGTCTATCATCCCTTCCTCACTAAGCCAGCTAAACAAACGGTCTCCTATTGTTAGCAATACCATAACAACGATGTCTATGAGTTGAAAACATTCAAAGCGTATTGTGTCTAGTCAGCCCATAATAGGAGGTAATTAAGCCTTTGAACTTGTACAACATTTTGTAATTCCGAAACCTCTGATTTTATATCCTACGGTGTATGGTGTAGTCTCGGAATGCGGCTACCTTAACGGTGGGCAAAACTGGTTGCATAAGAAAAAAAAATCTCACAGCTGGTAAACCTGGCAGATTCCAGCCGAGGAACGAGGGAAAAATAGTACAGTAAATGAAACTGTCTTATCTTTTTTTCATTTTTTTCGAGTGCAAGAAACAGTGAAGCTAGCAAGAAATAATGCAAAAAAAAGCCCTCTTTAAACTGTTAAAGTTTTTGATGAAGGGTTAAGTTGGAAATGGACGGGGTAGAGAGGAGGAGATTATGTTAAAGTTAAAAAAAATTTCTGAGCATACAATCGACATTGTGTTTTCAGTTAGAATTGAGTTACTTTGTAGGGTAGTAAATGTAGTTTACCATTTCGACATATCTCTCTCTCTCTCTCTCTCTCTCTCTCTCTCTCTCTCTCTCCTCTCTCTCTCTCTCTCTCTCTCTCTCTCTCTCTTCTCTCTCTCTCTCTCTCTCCCTCTCTCCTCTCTCTCTCTCTCTCTCCCTTCCTCCATCCCTCCCTCCTCTCTCTCTCCCTATCTCCCTCCTCAACTCGAAAGTGATCTTATTTTCCCTTGCTCTCTATGACGCTGTAACTAAATTGACTTGGTTATGGAGAAAGACAAAGATGGAATATCCATCATTCAATTGACTTGCACGCAAGTACCTCCCAGCCTCCATCTATCTGTCCAATAAAATCCAGTCTGGTCGATTCAGATGGTGTGTAGCCGCCAGTCCCCGGGGAGGAACCGTAAAGACACAACTTTCTGTTTGCATTATGAGAAAGTGTGTGCGTGTGTGGGGGTGGGGCAGGGTGGGGGGTGGAGAGTGTGTCGTGTGTATGTGTGGTGTGTCAGTGTGTGTGTGTGTGTGTGTGTGTGTGTGTGTGTGTGTGTGTGTGTGTGTGTGTGTGTGTGTGTGTGTGTGTGTGTATGGTGTGTGTGTGTGTGTGTGTGTGTAGTGTGTAGTGTGTGTGTCTGTGTGTGTGTGTGTGTGTGTGTGTGTGTGTGTGTGTGTGTGTGTGTGTGTGTGTGTGTGTGTGTGTGTGTGTGTGTGTGTGTGTGTGTGTGTGTGTGTGTGTGTGTGTGTGTGTGTGTGTGTGTGTGTGTGTGTGTGTGTGTGTGTGTGTGTGTGTGTGGTGTAGTGTGTAGTGTGTGTGCGTGTTCGAGATGGCTCATGAATGCCACATTCGCGCATGTATGTGTGTTTGAGTTTGTGTGTGTGCGTGTGTATTTGTGTGTGTGCGTTTGCGTGCGCGCCCGTGTGTGTGTGTATGTGTGTGTGTTTGTGTCCGCGCCCGTGTGTGCGCGTGTACGCGCGTACGTGCTCACTTGTAAAAACGTAGACGGGAAGTAACAAGGCGAAGAAGACACATACAAAGAGTGATATATATACACCAGACCAACTTAAGATTTAAAATGACCGACAAGCAATAAGATTTATGGGGGGTTTATGTAGTTTCTTGGTGAAGTCCCTCAGGAATGAAGAAATGACGGGTGTACATACCTTCCTCTTATCGTGATATTAAAACGCTCATATCAGACATAGAATTAAGCATTGTTTTCTTTGTAAACAGTCAAGCATTCTCATTTTTAACAGAGAAAGACTGACTAACACACACACACACACAACAACGAGAGAGAGAGAGAGAGAACACTGAACACTGAACACTGAAATGATTTAATGTACATTGGCCTTGGACCATAATACATTGGCTGGGCTTGGGGTGTACCAATACGTTCTTCCATATCATTTATGAAGCAAATGCACAAAATAAGACATGATTTATCACTGATGAAAAAAGAAAAGAAAAGAAAAACACACATTTACTCTTTTTCCTGATTACGAAATCTCAAATCAACCATAACCTAATCACATAAAGACTATTGTGTTTGGGAAAATTCATGTATATTGAATACATATAAAAAAATAACAGTAATTCAATAAACTGCCTGAGACAACATTGTTTTCCTTTTGTTAATAGAATGAAAGATATATCTGGACAAACCATGCATGTACTCATCATTTGCTACTCTGAGCAGATCTGGTAATGGTACATTTATACAATTGCTTAAAAACTTTTCCCTCAAGCTTGTGTACATGCAACATTCTAGTAGAAAGTGGGCTTCATTTTTAATTTTCGTTTTACAAAATGGACGAGAGAGAGAGAGAGAGAGAGGAGAGAGAGAGAGAGAGAGAGAGAGAGAGAGAGAGAGAGAGAGAGAGAGAGAGGAGAGAGAGAGAGAGAGAGAAGAAACGGACAAACAGCAGACAACAGACACCGACAGAACAGAAAGAGACAGAGACAAGCAACACAAGCAAATTTTATTCGAGATATAGAAAGGCATCGTTGCTTTTTTTACAATCCAGTCCGAGACAGAGACAGAGACAGAGACAGAGAGAGACAGACAGAAACAGAGAGAAGAGAGAGAAGACAGAGAGCAGAGAGAGAGAGAGAAGAGAGAGGAGAGAGAGAGAGAGAGAGAGAGAGAGAGAGAGAGAGAAGAGAGAGAGAGAGAGAGAGAGAGAGAGAGAGAGAGAGAGAGAGAGAAGAGGAGAGAGAGAGAGAGAGAGAGAGAGGAGAGAGAGAGAGAGAGAGAGAGAGGAATGAATCAGTCGTACAAAAAAGATCAACAACTTTTTCAAAACTTTCACAACTTTTGGAGGTTTTTGAGGACAGAAAATAAAGTGTTGGACTGTAAGCCTACCCCAACACTGGATCCATGGGGAGACTATGGGAGGCCACACAGTCCAGCAACAGCCATTGTATCAAAGATGCAAATCATCAGAACAAAATCTTTATGACCAACTTTGCTCCTCTGTATCATTTTTGGTCCGATTCTGATGTAGTAGGTTTCCGAGGGGAACACAATGTCGAGTACAGTGCTTATATCCACTTATCAAACACAGCAAGATTTCTTCGTCGTCGTCATCGAGTGCTCAGACAGCAACTATGAGTGACAATGCGTTGCACTGCCGTTAAGCGCCTGAAAAGTTAGGCCCAGCGAATCTGATTTCGGTTTGGGAGAGAATAGTTATCTTTTAAGTCTTTCTGGGGAAAAAATATGGCAGGAGAATGGACCACAAAGACAAAAAGTAGACAAGAAGGAAATGACAGGAAGGAAATGGAACAAGGCAGAAACAAACAGAGCGATAAAAAAGAGGGAATTCTGGCACAGGATTTCCAGAAAGTGGGCTGGGGATGCTATTTACACTGACAGGGTCCCTGGCATCACTACGGGGCACGCAAGATTTCCATAATCTGTAAAGAAAAATAGAGCTTTCACACACACACCACACACACACACACACACACACACACACACACACACACACACACACACACACACACACACACACACACACACACACACACACGAGAGAAAGAGAGAGAGAGACACACACACACACAGAGACAGAGAACAGAGAGAGAAAGAGACAGACAGAGACAGAGAAACAGAGACAAAGAGACAGAGAGAAACAGAGACAGAGAGAGCAAGCAGTTAACAAGACAAAAGAAAAAACACAAAAGAGGCACCAAGAAGCAAACCAGAGAGAGAGAGAGAGAGAGAGAGAGAGACAGACAGACAGACAGACAGACAGACAGACAGAAACAGACAGACAGACAGACAGACAGACAGACAGACACAAAGACAGAGACAGAGACAGAGACAGAGAAACAGACAGACAGAGAGACAGAGAGAGGACTTTTCTGTCAAGAAGCCTCACACTGTCTTTTCTCCCCCTATGCGCTCTGGTACACAACAAAACCCTCCACGATTCTTCAACGGTTTCCTATCACCACCACCACAACCACCACCACCTCTCTGACCTCAAAGAGTCCTCTAACCGCCCATCGTCCATTTTTCATGCCAAAAGTCAATCAATGCCAGCAGGCTGCGTGGCCATGTTCTGAAAACCGGTCACGGCTGATTGGGCATTGATTGGCACACACATGACTTGAAGAATGCCAGGAGACTGCCTGGTGTACTCACGTCCTACAGTGACCTTGTTTTTCAGGAAGGGAGCGATTATTGAAAGCCTGGTGTCATTGTGTGTGTTTAGTGTGTGGTGTATGTGTGTTGTGTGTGTGTGTGTGTGTGTGTGTTGTGTGTGTGTGTGTGTGTGTGTGTGTGTGTGTGTGTGTGTGTTGTGTGTTGTGTGTGTGTGTGTGTGTGTGTGTGTGTTGTGTTTTTTGTGTTTGTGTGTGTGTGTGTGTTGTGTGTGTGTGTGTGTGTGTGTGTGTGTGTGTGTGTGTGTGTGTGTTGTGTGTGTAGTGTGTGTGTGTGTGTGTGTGTGTGTTGTGTGTGTGTGTGTGTGTGTGTGTGTGTGTGTGTGTGTGTGTGTGTGTGTGTGTGTGTGTGTGTGTGTGTGTGTGTGTGTGTGTGTGTGCGCGCGCCGCGGCGCCTTTGTGGGTTTGATAGACGAGTGAGAAATTGTCTCGTAGATTTTTTTTTAAATGATTATTTAAAGAACTTAATGACAGTGAAGGATTTTGTGTGTTTCTGAATGTAAATTCAAG
>CM060334.1:20381179-20401179 GCA_030674155.1 Stramonita haemastoma | reverse complement strand
GTGTGGGTGTGGTGTGATGTGGTACGGTGTGGTGTGGGTGTGGTGCGGTGTGGTGTGCTGTGGTGTGTGTGGTGCGGTGTGGTGTGGTATGGTGTGGTGTGGGTGTGGTGGTGGTGGTGGTGGTGGTTGTGATGGTGGTGTGTGTGTGGTAGACAGACAGACAGACAGACATACCGACAGGCAGGCAGGCAAACCGACCGACAGACAGACAGAGACAGATTTGTTTAGAGCAGAAAATATCTCCACATCCATAGGCTTGGTTTCGGCAAGCTACACACAAAAAGACGGTCAGTCAGTCAGTCAGTCGGACAGATAGGCTGACCAGGTAACTGACTGAGCGACATACACACAGAAACCATATACACTGAAGATATAAACAAACATTGAATACATAACTCTCATCCACCAAAAAAAAGACGCCTGTCTTAGCAGAGAGAGAAAAAATAAAAACACATAGCTACTGACCACACAATTCACATAGCTGAAACGCTATGCTCACACTGAGACCATACTAAACGCTTACAGCAGTTGGCCACCCAGCCTAAAAACTAAGGCCCCCCCCCCCCCCCCCCCCCCCTGTCACAAACATCCATAGTTTCGCGGGCCTGTCTCAGACATTCCTGTGCATTTTGCATGCCAAAAAGTTAATGATCTCGTCGCCTGTGTGGGGTCAGTGCTCAGACAGCATCATTGCAGTTCATTAACTGACAATTATGTCAGCTCTGCACATGACTGCACACTACCCTCAGACCATCACATATCTCACACCTGACGGCTTTCTTCTATGCAAGCTGGCACCTTGTGTAAATGTATACAGCCTTGAGTTGTTTTGCTGGTGGGGGTTTTTTTGGTCATGTTTATCAAGGTATATAGCCTTGAGCAGTACTGGAAAAGTTTCGGGTTTTATTATCATCATTATTATTATATTTTCAATTTTTATTTACTGGCAAGTATGGGGATTTACATGCTGTGTGCACTTGTGTGTTGTTATGTTTTAATTTCTGCTAATCAGATTTTTCAAAAATTCCAAACATTAATGCAGCCTTTGATCTCGAGTCCATTATTCAGAAATCTTTTGGACAATCTAACCATCTTTTGTCTTTTCAATCAACATAACAGCACAATGTAAGAATCTTTCTAACCAAACTTTCTTAATAGTACTATTTCACCTCCCTCTCTCTCTCTCTCTCTCTCTCTCTCTCTCTCTCTCTCTCTCTCTCTCTCTCTCTCTCTCTCTCTCCCCTTCCCCCTCTCTCTCTCCTCTTCCCTCCTTCTCTCTCTCCCTCTCTGAAATGCACACAACTTCAAACAAGCAAATGCCACGTAAACAACTAAGCAGGATCACTAACAAGAACAAAATTATTGTGATGACAAACAACAATGCTAACATAATGCTTGGTATTTTTACAATCATCCAAATGCACAGGACCTTTTTCTAACTGTATATTTTCCCTTTCCTCATCTAGAGCTTCTTAGTTCACCAACTGTAAGAGCTTTGACTGTGCGAACACAATTGCCCGGGTCCACCATTAAGCTAGCCGCATTCTGCTTAGGGGAACTGTACTGTAATTAAACACAACGATAATTGAAATAGGTAGATTTTTTTCCGCCTTTTTGTGCTAGATTTTTTCTGCCCTTTTGTCCTAGATTTTTTCTGCTTTTTTTCCTGGTTAAGTAGTTTCATGTTGTACGTTTTTAAATTCTAGCAACCATTGATAGATAATATATTCCATACAAGTACAATTATTACAGCGATTCCATTCTCTTATTTGAATATGCCACTTTATCTCTGCCAGTGTCCTCATCTTGTATTCGGTCTTTTTTATTTTATTTATTTATTTATTCTTTTATATCGAGGATAAGAGAATAAGCAATCATGTGCTTTTTTTCATCCGGTCCCCGTGTGTATGCAGTTTTTGTAAATATTGTCATCTGTTCCCACCGGCACACGATGGCCTACTCTGATGGTCTTGAGTAAACGAGTAAACGAGGGCACTAAATGCAGACAACTCTATCCATGGAGTATCACAACAGACACTTCTGCTCACAAATGCAAATCACTACTCCAACTCAACTTTTCGGATTGAAGTATTCATAGTACAAAAAGCAGAAGTGCCTCGGTACCCCAAATCAGCTAAAAGCCCCAGTTACTCACGTTTCTGAACCTCATCCATAACCCTGTACTTGTACAATTTTGTCCAAAGTTCGTTGAGTGAAATCTATCTATGGATATAGTACTCTCCCATCTGTTAGTTTTTTTTTCAATTTTACTTTAGTGTCAAATCCGAGCGGTTTTGTTAAAGGAGGTTCTCAGGTTTGATGGCTTTCTCAGAGAGTACGATGGTAACCGAAAAGCTTGGAAACATTTAATGTTCATTCCATGTTGTGGAGTTGGTTTGTTACCGTTTTGGTTGCTGTTGATTGAGGTTTTATTTCTTTACTGTTGTTCTTCTTCTTCTTTCTTGGGAGGAAGGGAGCAACATCGGTATTTAGAAAAGTTGATCACAGGTACCTTAGATTTAGAGATATGTAAGAACCACACACCTGTGAATAAAGCACGTTACTGAACAGACAATACAGGTGTGTGCTTGAGTGTGTGCGTGCACGCACTGTGTGTGTGTGCGTGTGCGTGTGCGTGTGTGTGTGTGTGCGTGTGTGTGTGTGTGTGTGTGTTCTCCTGCAGTGTTTCAAAGAGATCTGTGCCTTTTTTTCCTCTGTACTTGGCAAACTGTAAACCTTAATTATCATCAACTTGTATTTTCTGAAGATGATATTTTGCCTCATAGCTCATACCGAGTACTAAATATCCTGCTTTAAGAGCTATGAAAAATGTTTGACAATGTAGCCCTAAAACCACACTCTTGACTTAATAAATAAAGTATACTCAAACAAATAAAATACAAAGCACTCCAGTGTGGGCATGTTTCCGAAAAGGAGTAGGGGGTGCGGTGTCCGTTAATTCGGTCATTAATACTACTACTTCAACTACTACTACTACTACTACAACTACTACTACTAACTATACTACTACTACTACTACTACTACATACTACTAACTAACATACTACTACAACTACTACTACTACTACTACTACTACTACTACTACTACTACTACTACTTCTAATAATAATAATAATAATAATACATTTAAAATGCTTGGAGACAACCACTGATTGTGACCTGCCCTTCAAGCAAAGTGCCACACGTCTCCTGTTGCAGAGCCTTGCTTCTGTTTTAGTTTGGACCCAGGAGAAAGCTCATCGTTATCTCTAACAAAACTCCAAGCAACCACAGCTAGCTGTCCTGATACTGCCAGAGTTGCCTAGCTCTCTCAGCTTCCCTGCAGCTTTCTGGTTACAGGACATTCGATAGCTGCGGAAAATTACTCAGCCAGGACTGTGTTTGAATGACAGAAAACTGGGCACATAGTCCCTGCTTCTACAATAAATTTCACATATTTTCTGTGAATGAAAGCGTGATTTTTTTTAATGAAAACCTCTCAATAATTCTTTATTTTCGTTCTGTCAAAATACACATTAAAATCAGTAAGATCTTCCTCGTATACCTGTTTCTGATGCTTACAGTCATCATGAATATATCTCTCTGATCTTTCCATCATCAAAGACTCAAGACAAAAGTCCCATAAAGAGCACGAATTGAAATACATCACACCGAAACTGCCCACCTCCTCTCTAAACCACTGAAGCAGAATGAATCAATAAAATCTTTCTGATCTTTTCAGCATAGTGGAATGCAGGGAAGTTTAATGCCTGCATGTAGGAGGGGGGAGAGCAGGGTGATTGCGTGCGTGCGCTGTGTGTGTATTAGTGTTGTGGTTTAGTAACCACACGTACTCTTTTGTGAGAGATTTTAATGTGTCCACCCGAATCCCATTGATTTATCAATTTCTCATAACTGTTGACTTTTTGAGGGAAAAAACTTTACTTCTTTCACCAACTCTCCTCAAATTTCAGTAAATTTTGTTGAAATGCATTGATTCTCTCTCTCTCTCTCTCTCTCTCTCTCTCTCTCTCTCTCTCTCTCTCTCTCTCCTCTCTCTCTCTCTCTCTCTCTTCTCTCTCTCCAATGGCAAGGGAAACGTAAAAATAGTGGGAGTGTATGTGCGTGTCAAAGCTAAACCTCTGCTGTACCATAAATTATTAGTGTCGCTCTCAAACCAAACCACCTTCCCACCTCTCTCTCTCTCTCTCTCTCTCTCTCTCTCTCTCTCTCTCTCTCTCTCTCTCTCTCTCTCTCTCTCACACACACACACACACACACACACACACACACATATATGCATGTGCGCACACAGACACACACACGCAAACACGACAGACACAGACACACAGACACACAGACACCAGACACAGACACAACACACACACACACACACACACACACACACACACACACACACACACACACACCACAAATACACGCTTCAATAAACCAGGGCTATAGAGATAAGCGGAAGACAGCAGTTCAAGATGAAGCAGATAGAGTAAAATAAACAAACAAATGAAATATTGATAGAATATGAACAAACAAACAAAATAATTCATAAACAAACTAGAAGCTAATTGAATATGAACAAATATATAATAAACGTATGAATAAACAAACAAACAGAAAAATAAGCAAAAAGAAAAATAAATAAACTACCTTTTCATCCTGACAATGTCAAAATGAGGGAAGTCGAAAACACCCGCAATAATTTTTATTGTTGTATTCCATTTTCATTTCTTTTGCTGTACTTCAAAAAGACGTCGCTTTATTCCCACTATAAAAACCGAAACAAGCTTTAAAGAAAACCGTGAAGTGCTGTTTGTCCAATCTGGTTTTATTTAACTTTCGTTTTACGGATGCATCCTTTCTGTTCTTTTTATTTTTCTTAATACGCTTGCCACTTCAGCTAGGTGTCAGTCATTTTTCTTGTTTTAGATTTACTCTCTTTTTTTATATAAATGTTTGTGTTTTGAGTCTTCTTTGTTTTTGTCGTCTTTTTGTTCTGCAAAACAAATGGGATCTCAGATGCATAAAAAAAAAAACACGTTTTCTTAAGACGTCCCCGGTTTTTCAATAGAGTTCCTGATAAAAAGCCCTTCAGCTCGTATCCTGTCCCCCTTTCATCTTCACATTCTCTGTGTTTTGCATTACGTTATGTTTTCTTTTTTTCTTTCTATGTTTATTTACTTGTTTGTTTGTTTATTTGTTTTGGCAAACTAATGTGAGAGCGTACGAAAATGAACTAGACATTGAGAATGTTAAAGGGCAGGGAAATAATGAAAATTACAAGGAAATAATGAAAATAAAATACTGGACACTTTGTCATGATAGGTCTGCAGAACAGGGTTAAGAGATCTCTTGATTTGTTCCAATTACAAACAAACACTGGTGTCGCTAAAACTCTAGTTAATGCGTCCGTCCTCCGCCTAATCTTCATCTGCTAGATTCAGAGATCTAAATAAATTTTGCTCTAGGGGGATATAATCCAAAGAACAAACACACTTGGAAGATAACCTTCAGCAAAGAATCAAATAGACAAAAGAGATAAGTTATCAAACAGATAACTAAATCAATGTGTGAAAAAATGGTTTCACTCCGATCAGGAAAGCTGAAGATTATTCCATTGTGTGGGCTTGGAACATGATTTCACTTAACTTCTTTTGATTCACTTTAGACAAAACTCTTTCCATTGTGTTTCACAACAGGAAGAAGGGAAACTGTCAACCATACTTGATGTTACTTTTATTTAGTTTTACATTTCTTTATAAAGCTTCCAATTGTTGGTATGTGAACATGATCTTTTTTCATTAAAAACCCTTAGGGAAAATTTATTCTAAGCTGTCATTTGGGAAGAGGGTTGTTAAGTGATACACCTAAGATCCTGCTTGCAAAAAAAAACAAACAAACAAAACAAACACCCGCTTGAGTATTGTTTTATCTATACATTCCGCTCAGAATGTATAGATAGTTTCCCAAAATATTTGGGCTTTTCCTAGTTTGTGAACTTTGGGGTTATCTTAGATCGTGCCCTGTCCTTCCAGAAGCACATGTCTTCTGTTCTGAGCTCTTGCTTCTAATTTGCTGGGTCTCTGAATGCACCTTGTGTTTTGAGATAAAACTCCAAGTAAAATGTTTGTCCTTCTAATTCTGTCAAGGTCGCGTTGCGCTTTCGGTATCCCTGCGGCTTTCACAACACAAAACATTCGCAGACTGTCTAGAACTATGCAGCATGGGTCGTGCTTAAATGAAAGAAGCTAGACAAATTACCCCCATATTGAAACGAAAATTTCACTGATTTTCTGTAAATGAAAGTGTAAGCATGTTTTTTTTCTTAATACTCTCAGTAACATTGGGCATATAGCCTCTACATTTAAACAAAAACTTCACTGGTTTTCTGTAAATGAAATCGTTAAAGATTTTTTTTTCTTTAATCGTATCAAAAAATGTTTCTTTGAGTAAACTACACCTATCAATCCGGAAGATCTTCCCCATACGCCTTTGTCTGCGGTTTATGGGCATCATGAATATATCTCTCTGATCTTTCTAACATCAAAGACTCAAGATAAAGTGCCATAGAGAGCGTGAATTGAAGTACATCACACTGAAACTGTGAATCTCCTAGCTCTGACGCAGGGTGAATCAATACACCCTCTCTGATCTTTTCAGCAAACTGGACTGCAGGGAAGTATGATGCATGAACGTGCGGTAAGGGGAAGATAGAGAGAGCGTGGTGACCGCGTGCATCCCACGTTTGTGTATTAATTGCTCTGTGGTTTAGTTTCACCGCAATGTATCTCAATGCTGTCTAAAGAATTTTGATTGATGGATTTGTTGATTCATGTATTTCTCAAAACCTCTCCTTTTGGGGGGTAAAATACCAGTTGGTTCATTTACAACTCATGCCTAAATCCCAGTACCTCGTAGTAGTGATGTGTCAGAAATGAGTGAATGACCTGTCTGTCTGTCTGTCTGTCTGTCTGTCTGTCTGTCTGTCTGTCTGTCTGTCTGTCTGTCTGTCTGTCTGTCTGTCTGTCTGTCTGTCTGTCTGTCTGTCTGTCTGTCTCTCTCTCTCTCTCTCTCTCTCTCTCTCCTCTCTCTCTCTCTCTCTAGTTAGGCAAAAATAAATTGATGAGTAAAACGACTGATGAATGCAAAATAATCGATGCACTGGGAAAGTTTATGATGTATAAATATACATGTGTTTTTAAGGAGACTGTACGCGCGTGCGTGCAAGCGTGCGTGCGTGCGTGCGTATGTGTGTGAGTGCGTGCGTGCGTGCGTGCGTGTGTGTGTGTGTGTGTGTGTGTGTAAGGTAACGTTACGGCTTTATTCTGAGCATAAAAAAACAACTACATCTGCCATTGATTAAAAAGAACTAAACCTCTGCTGTAATAAATTAACACTGATGTTTGTCTCGACGATGACCTCCAAAACAGCAGAGGAGGCAGCTGCTGTTTCAGTAATTGGGCACTAATTTGATTATATTGGAGATGTCTTGCCCACAGTATATCCCCACTCTCTTGGGCATAAGGACAGTCAGCGTTGGAGACGTTCTCCAAAGTCAACTAGCTCCCAGGGCTGCAGCACATAAGGACTGTGTAAGTCAAGCCTCCTAGCCAGAGAGTCATAGTCGATCACTAAAGACAAAGCTATAAAGTGGAATTCCATGAGTGTGAAAGAAAGCCACTGATCATACAGCCTCTCACTTTGCTGTTGCCCCCAGCGTCAATGGTTGGATCAAGAACTGTGACAAAACCCAGGCGCTGAAGGCTATATCAATACTATCACACTCAAAATAACCCCTCTGCCACCCCCTCCCCCAAATATGCGCTTAGATCATCCAAAGCTATATAGATAAGCAGAAGATAATAATTTAGAATGAAGTAGATAGAGTAGAGTAAATAAACAGATAGATAAGAAGTTGATAGACTATGAACAAATAAACAAACAACCACTGAGCAAACTAGAAGTTGACTGAATATCAATAAAGGAATAATAGATAATAAATAAATAGATGATAAGACAGTAAATATATAAACAAATAAAATAATGAATAAATACATAGATCAACAAACGAATACACAAACAAGTCAGTGAATAAATGAATAAATAAATAAATAAATAAATAAATAAATAAATAAATAAATAAATAAATACACAAAAAATAGATGAATGAATAAACTACCCTTTTTAGCCTGGCAACTCTGAAATGAGTGAATTCTAAAAAGCAAGCCTTTTATTTCAATTTTTTTTTGGTTGTTTTTTATTTTCTCACACCACAAAAAGACGTCCCCTTCTTTATTCCCGCTCTAAAAACCAAACAAGCATTACACAAAAACTCGGAAGTGTTGTTTGTCCATTCTGGTTTTATTTACCCTTCGTTTTAAAAAGAGCATCACTTATTCCCTTCTTTATTTGGGGTGGGAATCCAATGGCCATTTCAGCAAAGTGTCATTTATTGTTCTTGTTGTAGATTGATTTTTGTGTTGGTTTTGTTTGTTTTGGGTGGCTTTTTTTGATTGTTTGTTTGTTGGGGTTTTTGTGGGGCTGGGGGTGCGAGGGAGAGAGGAGGGTGTGACACAAAGCAAATGAGATCTTGGATGCCGAAAAAGACTTCTCTCAAGACTAGTAGATTCTCTATAGGGTTCCCAATAAAAAGTCCTTCAATTTGCAACACTAACCCCCCCCCCCCCCCCCAACACACACTAGTTTTTGGTATATATTTGTTTATTGCTTTGATCTGCCATACTCAGAAAAAAAAGAAAAGAAATTTGACCACGGAGAATGTTTAAGACAGGGTGGGGATGGGGAGGAATAGTCAAAAACAAAACACCGGATATAGTTATTTTGATGATGATAGGTCCGCAGAAAACAAGAATAAAGTTTTCTCTTCTTTGTTCTAATCATAGCTTTAAAACTGACTTGTCTTGACACTCAACCAGCTAATGCACATTTCTGCAAGTTTTTTTCCATTCTAAGCTATGCCTACCAGATTTGATAAGAGAAAATCTGCGTAGATTTTTGTCTGGGGTGGAAGAACTTAGGAGAACAAACACAATGAGAAGATGTCACCAACAGCAAACTGTAAACTCACTCACTCAGTCCCATGTCCCAAGGGACGTAGGGGGGACATGAGAGAAGACGCAACAGAGATCTTTTTCCATGCTTCACGATCCTGCGTGGCTAGTAGGAGGTGTTGCAGGGGTTGGGCGGTCCAGTCTTTGATGTTGTCAACCCATGATTTCTTTTGGCGGCCTCTTCTTCTCTTGCCCTCGACTGTTCCTTGCAGGATGGTTTTTGCTAGGGTGTTGTGTCTTGTGGTGTGACCAAACCACATCAGCTTTCTCCTCTTTATGGTGGAGAGCAAAGGCTCTTGGGGGCCCACACGCTTTTTGATTTCTTCTATCACATAGTTATTGGTCTTGTGTTCTTTGTATGATATTTTGAGGAGTCTTCTGTGGCACTTCTTCTCGAATGCTTGGATTCTCCTCTCTAACTCTGCTGTCAGAGTCCATGATTCACAGCCATATAGGAGGATAGATATCACGAGGGATTTGTAAAGGTGGTATTTGGTGCAGAAGCTGATGTTGTTGCTTCTGATGATCTTCTCGAGTCTGACTAGAGCAGATGTTGCTGTTGCAATGCGAGCTTTCACTTCATTGTTTGATGTGCCATCTTTTGTTAGGATGGAGCCTAAGTATTTGAATTGGCTCACCTCTTCTAGTGTTTCTCCATTCATCTTTATTTCCGTGATGTCATTACTCGCGTTGTTGACCATGATCTTTGATTTCTCTGTACTGACCTCCATGCCGTATGCGCTCGCTCGATCTGTTAAATTGTCTGTGAGGATTTGCAGTTCTTGTTTGCTGCTGCCCATGAGGTCAATGTCATCTGCAAATCTGAGGTTGCAAAGGGGTCTTCCACCAATGGAGATGGAAGTGTGGTGGTTTTGCAGTGTCTCTGTCATGATGTTTTCGAGGAAGAGGTTGAAGAGTACAGGTGAGAGAAGGCAGCCCTGGCGAACCCCAACCGTGGTCTTGAAGAACTCGCCCACGTGATTATTCATAAAAACTGCACTTTCTGCGTTCTCGTACAGAGCTTTGATGACTTCAATTAGACAGCTGTCAATGTTGAAGTGCCTGAGTACTTGCCAGAGGCCGTCATGCCATACCCTGTCAAAGGCCTTTTTAAAGTCTATGAAATTGTGGTACAAGTCTTTTTGGTGTTGGAGATGCTTCTCTATCAGAATTCTCAGATTGAAAATTTGTTCCATTGTGCTGCGTTTTGGTCTAAAGCCCGCTTGTTCTTCTGCCAGGAGTTTTTCCGCTTGGTTTTTCAGTCTGTTGAGGACTACCTGCAGCATGATCTTGCTAGGATGACTTATGAGACTGATGGTTCTGTAGTTCTGGCATTGTTTGAGGTTTCTTTTCTTTGGCAGGGGTATTACAAGAGACTGTGTCCATTCTTTTGGCCATTCTTTGGTGTCGTGGATCTTCTGACAAACTGTAAACAGAAACAACAAATAAGTAAACAAACAGATGAATAAACATAAAAACAGGCTGGTGATGCCTCAATCAGGAAAGCTGAAGATTTTCCCGTTGTGTTGCTTTTAATTTCATTTCGCTGCATTCGTTTTGTTTCATTTCAGAATGCTTTCTCCTTTCTGTTTTTTTTCTCATTTTTTATTATTTAGTGAGAAATGGTCAAGCTCTTTATTTTTTGTGTTGTTTTTGCATTACCTTTACTTCTTTTCAAACCTTTCAATCCTTTTCCCTTCTCTCTAACTTAATCTTCATTCTTGGCATATCAGCACTATCTTTGTTTATTTTTTTTAATCCTCATTGAAATCTTTTTCAAGCTGTCATTACATTTTGTGGAGCCAAACAAAGATCCTGCGTACTTGACAAAAACACACCACTCCCCTGGGCACTATATTCTGTTTTCTACACGTTAAAGCTCAGTTAATAGCCATTTTACCTGCTTTTAACACAGCTGTTTGCTTTTATCCCCATCTCCACCATCATCTCCTACGAATTATTCATTAGCTAGGGTGAAAATAGAAATAGTACCATACTGGAAGAAGTTTCAGAAAAAGGAATCCAGGACGTATTTAATAGATACGCACACTCGCGTGCGCATGCACACACACGCACACACACGCACACACACACACACACACACACACACACACACACACACACACACACACACACACACACACACACGTACGTACGTACGCACGTACGTATGTATGTATGTATATAGATATAGATTGGATTGAAGGGAGAGAAAGAGTTTCTGGTCAACGCTTGTTTCAAGCCCGTCACGAGCAGAGATGGTCTGTTGCCTGACGTCTCTAGCCTCTAATCAATCCCTTTTCTGGTTGAAGGGAGACTTGAGCTGAGCGCTGACGAGAGCTCAAGTCAGCCATAAGAGAGAGAAGTAATTTGGTGAGACGTGTCCAGCGCTATAAAAAAATTAATGATAAAAAACAAATAGATAAATAAACAAAATGGTTAATAAAGAAATGAATAAGAAAATAAGTAAATGACTGTTTTTTTCTTTTAAAAAAAAAGCGAAAAACCATATAATTTCATATATATTCTTTTCTTTCTAATACAATGTCTGAACTGGTTCCTCTTCCGTAGTTTGTTTTCAATCTTTTTTTTAGTCTGGCAACAAACATGAGATCCTGAACGTTTGAGAAAAAGTTTCTTTGTGTGATAATTGGCTTTGTTAAGAGCTTTTCTATCTGCTTTTAACCTCCCCCCTCCTCTCCCCAACACTGCCCCCTTCCGTCCTCCCACCCCACCCCGCCCCATTTTGTTTTGCTTCCTTGTGTCTCCTCACTTTTTTTACTTTAGTTTTGGGGAAGAAGAAAGTTCGGGATATAAAATGGGTTGGAGAGAGTGAAAGACCTGCCCAAAGTTTGTTTCGTCCCGGTGACGAGCAGAGACGGTCTGTAGGCTTACGTCTCTAGCTCTACTCTAATTGGCCCCTGTCCGGTTGAAGATCAGTTTGCGTTGAGAATTGTTGAGACCAAGTCTGCTAGGAAATACAAACAATTAGGTGAGATGTGATATGCACTAAAGCTCAAACGCAAATAGATAAACAATGAATAAGAAAATAGATATAACGACTAGATAATCCATGGGTAACTTAACTAAACAAATAGATGAATGAAATACATGTTTACCCTAATGTCAAAAAGGTGATTCAAAATTGTTCTACTTGACACTGATTTACAAAAACAATCAATTTACCCCTCATCTACAAAAAAACACAAAGACAGCCGCTTCTGCTCGTCCACTTTTATTTTACTTTATCTAAACAAAGCCTTACTTGTTTTAATTTCTACGTTCAATTACTGTATCAGCAATATTTCATTTTTTCCATTAAAGTTTTTCTTTAAATTTTGCTTGTTTTAAGTACACAGAATAAAGGAGATCTTGCATACCTCGGAAAAAAACTTTGTCAGATCTCTCCCAGTTTCTGTGAAGGGTCCGCAGAGAAAAGCCTTTCATTGCAGGCCTCTAGTCCTTTCCTGGCCAGTCTCTTATCCTTTTGTTTAGTTCTTTTGTCTTTGTGTTATTCTTGTAGCTGCTGCTGTTGTTTTTTATGGGTTGATGTTAGTCCAAAATGGACAGAGAAAGAAAAAGATGGGGAATCGGGCTGATATTTTCATGATGGTATTCGATTTTCATGAATGACTATGAGACAGCTTTGTCACTCACACAAACTAGTGTAGTTGAAGGGACAGACCAGCTTACGTACACGTTTTCACCGTCACTGATGTTTGCCGAATATACTAAGAGAAGACTTGCATTAAATTTGGACAGAGGCATTCAAGCCCAGAGAACACACAAGCTGTGGAACAAACCAAATTCTAAAGAACAATTAATTTGTATGCTAGTGTTGTTCGAATACGGAAATCAGGAGATTAACATAGTGTGTTGCTTTTAATTTCTGCCCGTGTTATTTAGTTTGTCTAAAATTCACAAACCTTTCCTTGAATACTTTTTCCTATCACAATCAGAAAACATTTAGAAAAGTTGTTTTTTTCCAATTTTGCATTTGCTTTGTCTTTATTAGGTCTTCATTCGATTTTCTTCTCTTTAATCTAATCTTCGTTCCATTCCGTCTCCATTGTTACAGCTTGTCTTTGTTTTATTCTGAAATGAATTTGACTTTCACTTTTTTCTTTGTATTTGTTGTTTCTAAAGAGAAACGGCAAATGAGGTCCTGAATGCTTCAGAGCATGGGAAAAAACTCCCTAAGAGTGAAGAGACAGGACAAAGAAATGCTCCCTAGAGTACAGCATTTTATTTTATTAATTTATTTTATTTATTCTCTTTATCGAGATAACGGAATAAGCACCATGTGCTTTTTTTACATCCGGTCCACGTGTGTATACAGTTTTTTGTAAATCTTGTCATCTGTTCCCGCCGGCACACAATGACCTACTCTTATGAAAAGTGGATCAGAATTTAACGTGTACGAAAGATGTTCTGCGTTCCTCTTTGTATAGGTTTTTGGCTGCATTAAGAGCTACACTACCTGACTTTCGGCTTACTTCTGCCTCCCTCTTCACCACCAAGTCCTGTCCTACTGCCACTGAATTGGTACAAGATACAAAGTTTAGAAAAAGAAAACCACAGGATATCTATTGGATGAAGAGATGATCAGACTTTCTTGTCAGCGTTCGTTTCTATCACTAGCAGAGTATGGTCTATGTGACACTGAGATCTTTTGAGGTGAGAATTGTTGTAGGGCGAATCAACCAGAGAAGACCAGCAATGAGGCAAGAGTAACATGCGCTAAATTTAAGTGTATACAGATAAATGCATATATAAGGCAAAATGATAAAGACTAGATGAACGAATAAGTAAGTAAATAAATCTGTAAGCTGAAGCAGCCTGAACCAAGAAAGAAGTGACCTGCCTGCAACATTGCTCTCTTAATTACACTTTATTCCCCTTCATTTTACAAGGTTTTCCTCCTTTCTGGGTTTTTCTCCAAACACAAAGAGAGTCGTTGTAAAGCTTCCTTCGTTTTAATTTCACTAAGGTTAATTTTACTTTAAAAAGCTTTCCTCATTTTTTTGTTCTGTGGAATCTAATTTCCATTCTGATACATACCCATGACCTCTTCTTTTGCATGGAGTATCTTTAATTTTGTTTCATGTTGTTACCTTGCGTTAGGGACGCAAAAATCCTGAGAGCTTCAGAAAAAAAATTCTGTTCACAGGTGTTTCCTTTGAATATCTAAGAAAAAAGATTTTCCGCTATGTAATTCTTATAAAAGGCGTGTGGACCAAGTTAAGAGCCATTCCTCCTACTTCGGTGCTAATGAATATATCATCTTTTTTTCTGCTTTTTTCCGTTACTCGGTTAGAGCTCCGAGGTTCACCAATGATGATATTTATGCATATGCGACTGCTTTCCCCCCCTCCTCACCCCCCCCTCAAAAAAAAAAAATGTAGGTAGCCGCATTCCGATTTTGGAGATGTGTCTGAACACGACACCTGCCTGCATGCTGGTTTTTATTCTGTTATTCGTTCTTACTGACACGTAATGGCCTACTCATCCGGAAAGTAAAACGGATTTTAACGTGTGTGTAACATGTTCTTCGTGTGTTCGCACACGGGGCCTTGGTTTATAGGTTCATCAGAAGGACTTTGACATTAAAACTTTTCGTGAAACTGGGGAGAAAGGGCAAGGCTGAGAATCGAACCCAGAACCTTACGCGGCCGTACGTGTTGGTGGGCAAACGTCTTGACCATCCTGCCACCCTCTTTCCTATCTATTTCTTATTTGGATGGGTTGGGGTTTTTGGTTTTGGGGTTTGCTCTTATGATTGTCTAATATCACTCCTCCCTCCCTCCCTCCCTCCTCCCTCCTCTCTCTCTCTCTCTCTCTCTCTCTCTCTCTCTCTCTCTCCCCCTCTCGCGGTGTGTGTGTGTGTGTGTGTGTGTGTGTGTGTGTGTGTGTGTGTGTGTGTGTGTGTGTGTGTGTGTGTGTGTGTGTGTGTGTGTGTGCGATGGTGATGACAGAGAGAGAGAGAAAGAGAGAGAGAGATGGCCACTAGCCAATGTAGATGCAGCATATGGAAGGAATACGGTGTGAGAGGTGGGCTTGGGGAGAGAGAAGAGCAGAAAAAGAGAAAGACTTTGTGGTCAACTTTCACTTAACCCCAGTCACGAATGGAGATGGTCTGTTGGCCGACGTCTTTGCTCTAATTGATTCCTTCCTGTGGAAAGAAGACCTGGTGTTGAGAATTGTCGTGGGCAAATTAGGCAGGGGAGAGAGAGAGACAAGTAATTAGGAGAAACACCACGACCTCGAGTGTGAATGCAATGCAAAAATAAATGAATAAATGCATTATACATGAATAGATATAAAAATAAATAAATAAATTGATAGAAAGAAGTAAACAAATTATGAATAGATAGGGGGAAAAATAAAAAAACCGGGAAAATATCCAGTCTGACAATGTCACAATGAGGAAAGCATGAGAGAAAGATATAGCACAAGTGAAAGCAGGGAGATGAGGAAGAGGGAGAGAGGAGGGAGGAGGGGGAGAGAGAGAGGAGAGAGAGAGGAGGAGAGAGAGAGAGAGAGAGAGAGAGAGAGAGAGAGAGAGAGAGAGAGAGAGAGAGAGAGAGAGAGAGAGAGAGAGGAGAGACAGACAGACAGACAGACAGACAGACAGACAGACAGACAGAGAGTCAGAGAGAGAGAGACAGAGACAGAGAGAGAGATGCTTATTCTGTTCTATTTGATTTCTTTTACTATATATTGTTTTGTTGAAAGACGTTAATTTGTTCTTGTTTAAAAAAAAAATCTTGAAAGAAACCCATGCGGTTCTTCGTGTCCATTCTACTTTTATTCTACCTTGTTTTAGCAAAGCATTCTTTGGTGGTTGGTTTGGACTTCTTTTTTTTTCTTTTCTTTTTTATTGATCCAATCGCCTGTTAATGTCATTTCGTTTTTCTCACAAGAGAGAGAGACAGAGAGAGTCAGAGAGAGATAGAGAGAGAGAGACAGAGAAGAGAGAGAGAGAAACACTCACACAAACACACGCGTATGCATCCCCCCCCCCCCCCAACACACACACACACAATACTGAGAAGCAGAAAGAGAAACAGAGACAGACAGACAGACTGACAGAGAGGCAGACAGGGAGAGAGAGAGAGAGAGAGAGAGAGAGAGAGAGAGAGAGAGAGAGAGAGTGTGTGTGTGTGTGTGTGTGTGTGTGTGTGTGTGTGTGTGTGTGTGTGTGTGTGTGTGTGTGTGTGTGTTGTGTGTGTGCGCGCGCACTTGCGTGCGTGCGTGCGTGCGTGCGTGCGTGCGTGCGTGCGTGCGTGAGTGAGAGTGAGTGTGTGTGTGTGTTACTTCCTGCGCAGAACAAAATAACGGCATCCTGAACCTTTTTTTAAAAAAAATCATCTAAAGACTGTTTTCCGTTTTTGTGCAATTTCTTGATGAAAAGACCTTCATCCTGCATACGTTCTTTCTTTCCTCTTTCCTTTCTTTCTTTCCTTTCGTTTTGTCCTTCTCTGCTCACCTAATTCCTTGACAAGCTGATGTAAGTGCGTAAGACGAGCCGTGGGAGGAAAATGATTTCGGGGAAGGAAGGGAAGAAAGAATCAGAGGGGAAAGACTGGATAACCACCATTACAAGATGACAACATGTCCTCGGAGCAGGAGTGAATGGCCTTCTGGTTTCTCTCAGTGTTGAACATTATGTCATCAGGGAGACAGAGAGCAGCTCTGTTGTCTTTTTTCTTCACCTTAACTAACGCCTGTCAGATACAGAAATGTCCGCTTGAATTTTTAGAGGAGATGGGCAATTAAATCTAAAAGAACAAACAGAAGGATTGTAACTTTCTGCATTCCTTTCAAATGAAATGAAATTGTTTGGATAAGCAAATATACAAAACGAGTAGGAAATATGAAGGTCGAAAAATACCATCAGCAAACTGCTCATTAAAGAAATCAAACCAAAATAGATGAGATAGATCAATCGATCAATCGATCAATCGACGACAGACAGACAGACGGACAGACGGACGGACGACGGAGACGACGGACGACAGACAGACATACAGACAGACAACAATTCACATACATACATACATACATACATACATACATTACATACATACATACATACATACATACATCATACATACATACATACACGGACGGACGGACGGACGACGACGACAGACAGACAGCAGACAGACAGACAGACAGACAGAACAACAGACAGACAGGATACACAGCAGACGACAGAGAGGAGAGGGGGTGAGAAAGAAGGAGGGGAAAAAAGATAAAGAAATAAGTAAACAAATAAAGACCTAAACAAACCTTTATGGCGAGGCTGCTGTAATCAGGCAAATGGAAAGTCTGCCTGCTGTGCTGCTTTTAACTGCACTTTGTTTGGTTTTGTTTCATTTGCTTTTACAAACCTTTGTCTCGTTTCTTCTGAACACAAGAAAAAACAACCGTGTTCCTGTTAAATGCATTGTATTTCGCTTTGTTCGCTTTCTTTTTTCGCTTTTTATCCAAACACGAAAAGAGACATTTTAAAGCTTCTCTCGTTTTATCTTAAAAAATACTTTTACATTACTTTAGAACGACTCCACTCCTTTTGCCTTCACACAAGTACAATCTATGCCCCAATACATCTCCATTCTTTGTTTGTTACGTTTTAAACAATAGGAGGTTGTGGAATACCTTTTTTTATACTGTAACTTTTTTCTCTGGCACAAAAAATAAGATATAAAATGTTTAGAAAAAGTTTCTTAAGCTTCTTTTATTTTGTTTAGATTGAGAGCTGTTCTACAGTTTTCAACCCATCCACCACCACCCTCCCTCTCTCTCTCTCTCCCTCTCTCTCTCTCTCTCTCTCTCTCTCTCTCATCTTCTCTCGTATCTATCTATCTATCTATCTCTATCTTCTACTTTTTATCTTTGTTCTTTGGACTGCTCTACCTCTACTCTGGAGGACAGGACAGCTCAGTGAACAGAGCACTCGCTTTTGATTCCCCAAGCTAAGGTTAAGCAGCACTGAGTGTGGCTACCAAGTGGATGGGTGACCGTTCGTGCGCCTTGGCTTCAGTACAGCCCCCAGTTAACATAGCTGTAAATGGGTACCTGCCCTTTTTTAAGGTCAGAGAAGCTTAAGACGGGAAAGAGAAAAGGTGCGTGCTGTCCTCGACATGCTGGCTCCTGGAGAAGCTGAGGTGTCTAACACCTCGCTCCCCCAACGCCCGCATAGGTTATGGAAACACCTTTACGTTTCCCTTTTACTTCCACTATCATTTTTCTGTCTTTGAATTTCTCAGTGACAAAGAGAATAAATGAAGAGTAGAGAGTGGACGCTGATTCTTAGCGCGGAGAACCGACACTGTATGAGAGGTCCACGACAGTGAAAGATGGTTTTGATGAAGGTTCGCTTTATCCCAGTCACGAACAAAGAAAGGAAAAAGGTCGGAGTGACGCTAACGTCTCTGCTGTCATTGATCTCTTCCAGCTGAAGGGAGACTTTTCTTGAGAGTTGACGAGGGCAAGTCAGCTAGGGGAGACAGGCAATTTGTTAAGACGTGACCTGCGCTATCGTATGATGAACAATATATAGATAAATAACCAAATAAATAATAGGTATATAAGAAAGCAAGAAAAACTGTCTTCAAGTCTTCTCTCCCACCCCCAATTTTTTCCATCCTCCTCCTCCTCCTCCTTGTTCTTCTTCTTCTTCTTCTCTTCTTCTTCTTCTTCTCTCGTCATCGCCTTAAACTTCTGAGGCATTCACATCCTTTCAGGTTTGGCAAGCACCAAAAAAATAAGTTAAAAGCATCAACCCTTGAGGTAAATAAATATCTGCGTGTTCCGTAGACTTTTTTAAAACCGCAAAGACAGCAGACACACTTTGAAATAAGGAATAAACAACTGTGAAGACAAAAATACATGAAAAATGCAAACAGAAATGTCAACGAATGGACACTGCAACACCCTAACTTCAAACGGTCTTTTTAAACTGAAGCCAGTCTTTTCAATCCAGATGATGTAGCCACACTTTCTCCTAAACCAGGATGCTCAAATGCAGAGCTTAGCAGGCTACATGCGCGCGCGCGCGCGCGCGTGTGTGTGTGTGTGTGTGTAGTGTTGTGTGTGTGTGTGTCTCTCTCTCTCTCTCTCTCTCTCTCTCTCTCTCTCTCTCTCTCTCTCTCTCTCTCTCTCTCTCTCTCTCTCTCTCCTCTCTCTCCTCCTCTCCCTCCCTCCCTCCCTCTCTCTTCCTCCCTCTCCTCCCTGTCTCGTCCTGTCTGTCTGTCTGTCTCGTCTGTCTGTCTGTCTCTCTCTGTCTGTCTGTCTGTCTGTCTGTCTGTCTGTCTGTCTGTCTGTCTCTCTCTCTCTCTCTCTCTCTCTCTCTCTCTCTCTCTCTCTCTCTCTCTCTCCTCTCTCTCTCTCTCTCTCTCTCCTCTCTCTCTCTCTCCACACACATCATGAAAATGCATCTTCTCGCTAAATCTTTTGTCTGTGTTCAAATTGAACAATGAAATAATGCTGGTCTGACTCTTTGCTATAATTGCTTTAATTACCTGTTGTCAATAAATTTCACAATGAATAGTTGGTAAATCAGCGATGAGGCAGTGTGATTGTATATAAGGGTGTGTGCACACGTGTGCTTACTCATGTGTCTGAGTATGTGTGTGTGTGTGTGTGTGTGTGTCTGTCAGTGTATGTGTGTGTATCTGTCAGTGTATGTGGTGTGCGCACACACGCGCGCGCGCACGCGCGCGTGTGTGTGTGTGTGTGTGTGTGTGTGTGTGTGCCTGTGTCTGTGTTTGTGCTTGTAGGTGTGTATCCACGTGTGTGCATGCGTATGTGTGCGCATATATGAGCATCTACGTGTTCATATATCTTTATGAGACAGCTTAAAAGTTACAGTGTCACAATCAAAACACTTACACCAAAAAAGCATC
>CM060334.1:20368679-20378679 GCA_030674155.1 Stramonita haemastoma | reverse complement strand
CTTATAGGACATCAATCATGACTTTATAGGACATCAATCATAACTTTATAAGACATCAATCATGACTTGATAGACATTATCTGACCTAGAGAAGAAATCAATTATGACTTGATATACAGGACATAACTGTGTACCGATCTATTTTCTTTGAGAAAGTATGTCATAAATGAGAAGTCCTTAGACAAAAAAAACAACTGGTTGTCTTCCTTTAGCCAGACAAGAGATACACATCCCCATTTCCCGCAATAAGCGCTAAGAAAGAGAATGATTTGCTTTTTTAAAAAATAAGGTTTTGTGCTTTTCTGTTCAGAACAATTGTGAAAAAGTAGTCCAGATCTTTCTCTTTATCCTGTTTTCTGGATGCAGGAAAACTGATGCTGGATGTAATCACGACGTATCAGCTCCCGAGTAAACCCCATCAGTCATCAATACTCAGCTTAAGACAATCACCGTCTACTAATCGGTCGTAACCACCGGTAATAAAGGCTGCCTCTTAGCATATGTTATCTATTACGATGTAATAGTCACAATTTTCTCACGAAGAGAAGCTTATCAAGTCAAGTGCATCTGTAACTCTTGGGCACACGTAACATTAATTTGCTTGGGGACTGTGTCTGATTTTCTCAAGCTGTAGGGAATTTTCTAGATTCATTGTCAGAGATTTGCCAGCAGACGCCACGGTAATGATCGTCTGGCCTGTCTACCTTCGTAGTCTGGGCTGCTTTTTGTTTGGTTTCCCTACCAATCTTCCTCGTCACTGCTAGCCGGAACATCTGTTCCAGTTTTCATTTTCTCTTAATCATTGTCTCTCTTTTGTGATATTGGTTGTATAAATACCCATGCCGACTTTTTTTCTGCCTCCTCCACCCCCTACCCCATCCACCACACTGGAGCTTAAGTTCTACTAGATTGCTCTCATCCTGATTCAATAATTGTGAAGCCCACAATTCGATTGTTCTGAGATGAGGCACTTCTAGGTTAAATATACAGCAGTTCAACTATCGTTTTCAAAGATTTCTTCTATAATCTATATGATTGTAGCAAAATGTTTATCAGCAAAAGTCATCGTATTGCCTGTGCACTAACATTTTTTGTAAGGGGGTAGGGGGGGTAAGGGTCTTCAGCTTAGTTTCATTCTGTAAAGCATTTAAAGGAATGGACAGAAGCAATGCACCATTTCAATCTAGGAATTTTTTTTTAATAAAATAGATTAAAAAAAAGAATTGGATATGTCAGAATGAAAGGGGAATCTTTCTTCTAATTCCAAAAGCAAGAAGGAATAGTACATGTTATCCCAAATACAAAATGAGAACAATTAATAACAATTCTATGTTTATTGCCAGACCTATTCTCAGCCCCCCTGGATCACAAGGTTAATATTATACTAAAATAAAAAATAAAAAAACAGAAATCTGGCGTGCCTCTCTCTGTCTCTGTCTCTGTCTCTCTCTCTCTTTCTCTCTCTCTCTCTCTTTACTTTCACAGTAATAATAGCACACAACAAACTGACTATACAACCTATACCATTACAAAAAAAACAGTACTACTCAGATCACCACCCGACGTTTTGTTGATGGAAGTGATTCTTGTCACAAGACATTTCAGTCCCACCGCGCCTCTAAATAAATTGAAAAATCTCGATAAATCACGAAACCTTCCCACCACCATCACCCCCCACTCCGACCCGACCCCCCTACCCCAACCCCTACTTTGACGTTTTTCCTTTCGTCTGTGTTGACTTAAATCTGTCAAGTGACACACACACACACGGTACTCTCTCTCTCTCTCTCTCTCTCTCTCTCTCTCTCTCTCTCTCTCTCTCTCTCTCTCTCTCTCTCTCTCTCCCTTCTCTCCTCTCTCTCTCTCTCTCTCTCTCTCTCTCTCTCTCTCTCTCTCTCTCTCTCTCTCTCTCTCTCTCTCTCTGTGTCTGTCTGCCTGTCTGTCTGCCTGTCTCTGTCTGTCTGTCTGTCTGTCTGTCTCTGTCTGTCTGTCTGTCTGTCTGTCTGTCTGTCTGTCTGTCTGTCTGTCTGTCTGTCTGTCTGTCTGTCTGTCTGTCTCTCTCTCTCTCTCTCTCTCTCTCTCTCTCTCTCTCTCTCTCTCTCTCTCTCTCTCTCTCTCTCTCTCTCTCTCTCTCTCTCTCTCTCTCTCTTTCTCTCTCTCCTCTTCTGTCCTCAGACGTGGATACAATTTAGTCAGTGGAGCAGTTAGGGGAAAAGTCCCGGAGGTCGTAGGTTTCTATCAACAGACGACAAGATGACTATCGTCTGCTTTCTCCCCGTTGGTCGCCTGTTTGTTTAATTTTCTATGGCAACAATTCCGGTAATGGGAAAAGTCGATCTTCTTCATTTTCCTGTCATGGGAACTTAGTTGCAGACGTGAAGATGAGGAGGAGGAGGAGAAAGGAAGGGAGGATGGGTGAAAGAGATGTGAGGGTGAAAGAGAGAGGACGGGAAAGGGAAAGAGGGGGGGGGGAGAGAGGAAAGACGGAGAGGAGATGAGGAAGAGAGGAGGGAGAGAGGAGAAAGTGAGGAGAGAGAGGGGGGGGGAGAGAGAGAGAGAGCGAGAGAGAGAGACAGACAAACATACAGACACACAGAGAGACATACACAGAGAGAGAGGGAGTGTGTGTGTGTGTGTGTGTGTGTGTGTGTGTGTGTGTGTGTGTGTGTGTGTGTGTGTGTGTGTGTGTGTGTGTGTGTGTGTGTGTGTGTGTGTGTGTGTGTGTGTGCGTGCGTGTGTGCGCGCGCGCGCGCGTGTGTGTGTGTGTGTGTATACATATTCTATGTATATATCGTATCTGTGTGTGTGTGTGTGTGGTGTGTGTGTGTGTGTGTGTGTGTGTGTGTGTGTGTGTGTGTGTGTGTGTGTGTGTGTGTACGGGTGCCAATTAGGGATAGAGAGACAGGGAGAGAGACAGAGACCAAAAGACAGAGTAGGAGAAAGAACACGTGCATGTTTCTGCGGTCACTCACACGCACGCACGCACACACACACACACACCCTATATACCCATGTCCGACGGTAACTGTCCTTCACCCGAACCCCAGCCGCGTGTGCGCACACACACACACACACACACACAGACACAGACACAGACACACACACACACAACACACACACACACACACACACACACACACACACACACACACACACACACACACACCCTGGGTACTGATTAAAGCTGTAAATGATGCAGCATATCCGTAAAGGATCGGCCGATGGACCATGATAGTCTTCAGCTTCTCTGACCCAGGACCTGCCATCGTCCAAGGCGCTTTACCATGCGTAATTAATAGATTAGTCCGACTACCTATCTTTGGGGGGAGGGGGTCCCCGGCTACCGCCAATCTTCACAGTACCTTCAAAGGTACTTCGAATCGATTCAGATATTGTTTTATTGATGTGCCACTCTTCTTCTTCTTCTTCTACGACTATTTCTTCTTCTTCTTCTTCTTCTTCTTCTTCTTCTTCTTCTTCTTCTTCTTCTTCTTCTCCTCCTCCTCCTCCTCCCCCTCCTCTTCTTCTCCTTCTTCTTCTTCTTCTCCTTCTCCTTCTTCTCCTCCTCCTTCTTCTTCTTCTCTTCCTCCTCCTCCTTCTTTTTCTTCTACCACTACTTCTTGTCCTTCTTGTTCTTGTTGTTCTTCTTCTTCTTTTCCTTCTTCGTCTTCTCCTTGGTGGGGTATACAGTGATAGGGGCGGGTGGTGATGGTGGTGGGGGTGGTGGATGTGGTGATTAGGAGGAGAGGAAGAGAGGAAAACGATGACGATGACAACGTTGGATATGGTTGTTCTATTACGTGATGGCTGAAACTCAAATGCGCTATATGCTCTTTTAGGGAAGTTTTTTCTTGACACATACATAACACATAGAGAAACAGATGAGAGTGAGAGAGAGAGAGAGAGAGAAGAGAGAGACGATGAAAGATTGAGAAGAGGAGAAGTGGATGGTTGAGAGACTGAGAGATGAGAGAGAGGCGGTGGGGGGGAACATTTTATTCCTTTTAAAACAATAAAAAAGATAGAGTGTGAGAGAGAGAGAGAGGAGAGGAGAGAGAGAGAGAGAGAGAGAGAGAGAGAGAGAGAGAAGAGGGGGAATGAGTAGAGAGAGAGAGAGAGTGAGAGAGAGAGAGAGAGAGAGAGGAGAGAAGAGGGGAAACACAGACAAGACAGACAGGCTATCAGTAGGATTTCAGTAACACAACCGATTTCTCTGAGGTAAATTCAAACTCATGTGTATTCTCATAGTATCAAGCTTCTTTTTATTTCTTATTCCTTTTTCTTCATACTCCTATATACCAAAGACAATCTGACACAAAAAAACAGCAACAACAAAAAAAACAGAACGAACAAGCACCAAAATGAACAAGAAGCATGGATAGCGTGCAAACAGACTGGAGCAGAAGACAAACAACCAACCCTCAGAATAATGAGATACGTGAACAAAACCTTGCACTTGACACAAGTGGGGGAGTTAATGAAATGACCAAAAAAGAGAAAACAAAGAAGAAGAAAAATGAAACCACACACATAGAAAGAAGATTGTGAATTAAAAGAGGGCGAGAGGGGAGGAGAGACACAGACAGATAGAAAGAAAGAAAGACAGACAGACAGACAGGCAGAGAGAGAGAGAGAGAGGAGAGAGAGAGAGAGAGAGAGAGGAGAGAGAGAGAGGAGAGGGGAGAGGAGAGAAGGGGAGAGAGAGAGAGAGAGAGAGAGAGAGAGAGAGAGAGAGAGAGAGAGAGAGAGAGAGAGAGAGAGAGAGAGCTGAGAGCCCTATTTTAATCAGAACATACTTTAAATAAAAGTAATGTGAAAAAGTAAAACAAAAATTGAAAAACGGAGTGAAAAACGGAGAGAAAAAAAAAAAAAAAAAAAACACGTTTACAGACCAAACGAAGAATGCAAATCAGAAAAGAGAGCGTTCCAACAGACGATCGGTCAGATGGGAAAGAAAAACAAAACAAAAGATTGAAAGCAAGAGCAAAATGAAAGGTAGGAACAGGGGGAAAGTGTTAATAAGGAACAGGAACTTATTTTAAATAGGAATAAGTTGCTTATCTGCATAGTGCTATTACGATTCATATGCAATACAGACTTGCATAAAAAATACTATTCTTTGAATATTTGATTATTATTGGGCACTTACAGAATACCTGTGCTCTTTAGGAAATAGGCATGAAAACACAACCCAAACACTAGCGCTAGAGGGACGCACATTAGCCACATTACCACAGTTTTTTTCCATTTGCATTGCTGTCACGGTTCGCATATTTTAAATAGATCGTTTTACGTGTATAGTGGCTAGTTGTCCAGTGCGTGCATTTTTGCACTTACTTCTGTGTGTATAGCTGTCTACGTTCATTTCCTTTCTCTTCGTATAGATCTAGGCTTTTGCGAGATCTCTCGAGATGTTCCGCAGCGAGAGTAGATCTAACGGTTAGATTAGCGGAGCGGCTGCGGGCTTATGCTAAGCAGGAGGACGTGGTCGCCGTGCCAGTTTTTTAGCTGTTGGGCGCCACGTAGATCTAGTTTTGGCTCCGTTCGAGAGGCAGGAGAGAGCCTACGCCTCGTAGGAGGTTTCGCTCTCCAGTTCCTGCCTTTGTTCTTCGTTCTTCGTCACTGTTTGTCGCTTGTTCGTCTAGTCACGTCGGTTGGGGTGCAGGAGTGCGCCATATTAGTTCCAGTGACAGGTGAGAGTTTGTACTTGTCGTAGTTATGTCTGGTTCCGCGTGGTTTTGGTGTGTTGTTGTTTTGGTTCTGATAATGGGCATTGGTTCTTGTTGTTAATTAAACATCCGGACTGAAGAAATATAAGCATATCCTGAGCGTTTTGTTCTGAATTATATTTATCTTTCGTGAAGTAACACTAGTATTGGTGTGTAGTGAACGTAGGGGTATTTATCCTTAGTTATGTGTTGATTGGTTTTTGTTTTAAACATCAATGGTTCGTGTGGAAAGGGTTTTCATTGTGTTTTGTAATACTCAGCATTGTTTTACGTTGGAATTGATATGGAAATTTCTGAGTTATATGCGAGATAGTGCAATTGAGTGTGTTTGATGGTAAGTATGGATTGATATTGTTCTGTTATAAATATGCTTTATGACAGAGTCTTTCGAATGGTTTTGAATTAAACCTATTTGGATGTTAATAGCTATTATGAAGTGTTGATTGAATGTGGATTAGATTCAGGTACATAGATATATATATTTTTCCCGAGTACTGGGTGGAATCCTTGAATGTGGAGTGACAGGTATTTTGCCAAACTAAAAAGAATCAAGAAATAACTTCAGTTACCAGTGTATGTGGAGGATTATTAAGTATCGCCTTTTACAGGTTTCCGTTACCACCAGTTCCTATTCGTCACCAGTTCCTGTCGACCTCCAGTCATCAATTCCTTCCTTGTACCTTGTCTTCAGCACGTCTTCTTCGTCTGCTTCGTCTTCACATCGTATTGTCAGGAAAGTGATTCTTTTGGTGTGTGGTTTTTTGCGTGTTTCTTCTTAATTCATTTTTGGACTCAAAAACTGTTTTGTGAGAAATACAGGACCTTAAATTAGAGTTGATATATAATATTTAGATTAGAGTGCGGTGGTGTGTGGGTGTGAAAACTTGTACATTTTTTGGCGTGTGATTTTTGCATTGTTATTATTTTTTTTGTTGTTGTTGTTTACTATATAAGATTTTTTGTGAGTGTGAGGAAGTGTATTTTGGGTGCGTTGGTTTTGCCTTGTTATTTTTTGATTGTTGATTTTCATTATCATTAAGAATTGAATAGTAAAGATTGGAAATTTCTCCTCTGTGTTCTGCGTTTGTTGTTGTCGGGAAGTTAGATAGAGTGGGTATGGGTGGGGTTTTCTTCACACTCCCTTAAGGAGCGTGACAATTGCTATAAAACAATGACAGAATCAAGGAAAAAAGAAGCAAAACCCAAAACAGCCTATATAAAATACGCCATGATAATAAACCTGGCACTACTCTAGAGGGGTTTCACAGGGGTCTGTATTCTTCAGATATCAAGACTTCATCAAAGCAAGCAAACCACGCGACACTACTTTTTCCTTTTCTTCGAGTAGCAACGACAATGGTTCCGACGTAGCGAAAAACACAAAAAAAGAAGAGAGAGAGAGAGAGAGAGAGAGAGAGAGAGAGAGAGAGAGAGAGAGAGAGAGAGAGAGAGAGAGAGAGTGTGTGTGTGTGTGTGTGTGTGTGTGTGTGTGTGTGTGTGTGGTGTGTGTGTGTGTGTGTGTGTGTGTGAGTGTGTGTGTGTGTGTGTATATATATATATGTATATATATATATATGTGTGTGTGTGTGTGGTGTGTGTGTGTGTGTGTGTGTGTGTGTGTGTGTGTGTGTGTGTGTGTGTGTTATATTCTGTGTACCCAAGCTCTGGTATCTGTCAACAGACGTCAGAATACCGCTCCGGCCGTTCTCCTGTTTGCTTTCATATTCTTCCCCCACTTCTGATATTGGTGAAGGAAGGATCAGCCCGTCACCTCTCTTCCCTTACCTAGCTACTGGCGATACAGCAGACACAGCAGCGTGCAGCCTCCTTAATTGAATCTTTCTGATTTGCTCTGCTGGGATATTAGACGGTTGGTGTATACGGCCACTTTGTCGAGAGAACTAAAGATTAACCGTGGACATGACACTTTGTTCGCTTTTTTTAAGCTGTCCGACTTATGGTGTTTTAGACAGTATGTCAAGGGTATAATGAGTTTTGTGTTTTCAGTCACTCCGCTGTTTGTCCGATTCTAGGTACATGGGGGTCATTCAACTTTGCTCAGAACTGTCTGCTTTGTTCCGGCCTCTTGCAATAATGAATTTTGTATAGCAGAGCCCGTTATAATGTCCGACCTGTGCGTGTGTGTGTGTGTGTGTGTGTGTGTGTGTGTGTGTGTGTGTGTGTGTGTGTGTGTGTGTGTGTGTGTATGTGCGTGTGTGCGTGCGTGTGTGTGTGTGTGTGTGTGAGTGTGTGTGCACGCGCGAGCGCGCGGGCGCACATATGTGTTTGTGTAGAAATCACGTTACGTTTTGTGTAAAATTTCTGCGTTACACCACAAGAAAAGTGAACCATATGCAAAGACTAAAAGATAGACAAATTTGTTGCATTAGGGTGGGGTATGGGTTGGAGGGGGGAATAATTCCTAATGGTCATATTCCTGAAAGAGAAAGTGTCCTTACTGAAGTTACCCGAGGTGTGGATTTGTTCGGAGCACACAAAGTACTAGAGAAAAGTGTGTGTGCGCGTGCGTGCGCACGAGTGTGTGTGTGTGTGTGCGGGGTGTGTGTGTGTGTTGTGTGTGTGTGTGTGTGTGTGTGTGTGTGTGTGTGTGTGTGTGTGTGTGTGTGAGAGAGAGAGAGAGAGATAAAGAGATAGTAGAAGTGAAAGAGAGAGAAAAGAGGGGGGAAGATGTGCACAAAGAGAGAGAGATAGGAAAGCAGGCAGACAGACAAAAACAAACAGAAAAGACAATCAAACCCGGGATCTGACTGCACTGCCGTAACAGCTTTGTGAATCGATACCTTGTAAAACAGACCGTACAGACAGAATCCTGAACCATGCAAAACACCCGAAATGAAACCATTCACCAGTAAGAGCTCCACCAGTCCGCAATCTGCTGCTTCCACTGTCCCATGTCACTACATTACTTGATTCTGATATGTCACACTGGCCAAGGCCAAAAGCCAAAAAATGGTGGATCGGTGGTCTAGGATGTAACGCGCCTGCCTAGAAAGCGAAAAGTAAGCGAAAAGTCCCGGTCGGAGTGTGCGGTGGTTTGAATCCCGTTTGGGCCCAAAACTTTCCCCCCATCCATTAGACCATGAGTGGTGGTCTGGGTGCTAGTCTCTCAGATGAGACGATAAACCGAGGTCATGTGTGTTACACATCATTATTTAGCGCACGTAAAAGAACCCACGGCAACAAGGGGGTTGTCCCTAGCAAAATTCTGTTGAAAAAAGCCACTCTGATAGCGAAACAAATACAGTTGCAGACCGGAGATGGATGAATGAGTCAAAGTGCACAATCTGGGTGACCCCTGGAGTGTTAAGTTAACGCACAACAACAACTGCAACAACAACAAATCACAGTGTTGCTGACTATATAAGATAGCCAGGTACATGGAAACAGCTATGCACGCAAATGTGTCGTCCATTGCGTACTGGCAGTCTCACAATAATTCCCAGACGTGGTGAGAAAGAATGCATATTCTGAATGATACTCAGTTTGTTCAGCTCGAGAATGCCAACAACAACCATAACAACCTCAAGAAATATCAGCACCAACAATAACAACAATAACAGCAACAACAACAAAATGACACTGTGTGGTCCATTTCCTCATTCAAGTAAGAATTAAATTCAGGAAAAATAATGTAAAAAACACACGCACGCACGCACGCACGCACGCGCGCGCGCGCGACGCACACACACACACACACACACACACACACACACACACACCACACACACACACACACACACACACACACACACACCACACAAAACCCCAACCGATCCTCCTGTTTTTAAACGGCAACAAGATAACGATCATTCTGCGTGACGCGCTGCATTCACTTTTCTCTCGCGTTATGCCCCTGAAACTGGAAATAAAGTGTGGAGAGTACGGCTTAGGAAAACAGTTTTCGTGTTCCCTTGTCAGCAAGATAGCTATCATTTGCGTAACGCCCGTTTTAAATTTTCTCTTACACCTTTTTGAAAAGTTGGGATTTTGTTGATTTTACTGGCACATCTCGGGTTTAATGACGTGTAATATAGAGACATTGTGCGGCTATGACTGTGTTAAATTTGTCATTTGTGTTTTCCAACATCCAGTGTATAGAGCCGTTGTCTGGGGAATTCAAAAGCCGTTAACGGTTGAAACCGGGTTCTTATGCTTATTCCATTATTATGTTTTGGAGTTGTCTTATATAATCATGCATCTGTCTTATGCATCCGTGTTTGAAAATGCAAGTACGCTTGTGTGTATTATTT
>CM060334.1:20336179-20361179 GCA_030674155.1 Stramonita haemastoma | reverse complement strand
CATGTGCATGCAGTTTTGTACATTTTGTCACCCGCTCCCATTGGCACACAATGGCTTACTTTTCCAACTAGAAGAGAAGGCTTTAGCATGTGTGCAAGATCTTCTGCGTGCGTTTGCACACAGAACCTCTGTGTATGTATATAGTCTCATTCAAAGGACTTAGACTGACATGTAGCAATTCTTTCATAATTTGTTTACAAAAAAGCAATTTGCAGCAACGGTAATTTTGTCAACACCATAGAAAACAAAACAAAACAAATCAAGAAGACACAACAGCACTTCAGCAAGGTTTTCTTATCACTGTAAGTGGAGACGCTGAATTAAGGAATGGCTTTAATCCCTGAACATAATGAATAACCAACAGCTTCTTTAATAATAAGTGACCACAGCTGAATATAAGATGGCATAGAAATCTTGTTTTGAAACCAATAATGAAAGCAATTTCAACGGCACAGTCTCCCACAAATGACGAAAAAATCATTTTACGGCCTTATTTCGGGATTACACACATACAGCTGACCTAAAGAAACAAGATAGTACATCACCATCACTTTATCTATCCCATTCCTGAATAAAGCCCATTGGAACTATAAGACATTGTCTCGTAGATCATGATCTACTACCAATCAATGCCACGGTAGTGATCACTTCCTAAATCCTTGCTATCTGTCTTCTCTGATTTTCACTGACAACTCTGTTCATTGGTAGAACCAGTGATCGACTTTAGTCTGTTATTTATGGGGTGTGACAGGAGGCTGTAGCTGTGATTAGTATTTTTTGTCTTCTTCCTTGTGACTAGTTTCCAGATTTATGATAAACTGTGCTAAGAACAATCAGCAGAAATCAAGGTTGGGAGCAAAATCAAGAGACAAAGAATAAGAGAATGGTTGTTTTGGTTGTGCATGCGCGCGCGTGCGTGCGTGCGTGCGTGCGTGCCGTGCGTGCGTGCGTGCGTGCGTGCGTGTGTGTGTGTGTGTGTGTGTGCACGCGTGCATATACATACGTGCTTGCATCTGGTGTACACTTTTAGCTGCGTGCGTACTTGCGCGCGCGCATGTGTGTATGTGTGTGTGTACGTGTGTGTGTATGCGTGTGTGTGTGTGTGCGTGTGTGTGTGTGCATGCGCGCGCGCGCTTGTAAGCACACACGCAGGTATACATATACAACAACTATGACCAAAACAACATACAAACAACAAAAACAATAGTAACTACAAACAAAAACCCTTTTTTAAAATAAAGATGCTGGCTTTTTCTTTCTTTAATTTCATTATGTCCGTATCTTCCCTTATAGAACTGCCCCAATCCACTATATACACACAGATACACAACATAGAAACATCGCTTCATGGAACAAAACAAACTACTTCAGCCACTACTTCACACCAACAGCAAGACTGCTACAGACATAATTTATTTCCAGCATATAAACAAAAGTAAACAGAACGTACAAGGAGGAAAAATCCTCTTCACAAACCCCACTTCACTCGTGCTGTGTACATTCAATCTCAGGAGCCAGCAGACAGTGCTTTCTCGCCTCAATCTCCCACGTACTCGTGAATAAACCGGGTTAAAGATGTTAGTAGTTGCTCCTTGTAGAGCCCCGCTTGTGTCAATAACTGTCACGATAGCTTTCGTCAGTTCTGTCGCTGTCTCGCCGTTTGCCTTCATTTCCTTCTACAATAGGGAATATCGGTGATCGATCGATCGATCGATCGACACTTTGCTTATTTCCGCCAGACAGGATATGAGAGGGATCACTGACATCTTGTGGTTATTAGGGTCGGTTTTTTGTGAACGTCTTGGGAATTTTCTTTTCATTATCAGCTACATGTAATACTTCTAAATCGTGACAGCTAGTTGTTCTTTCATTCTTTGCAGCAGTGCTGGCTTTTACTTCTTGAGAGAGAAAAAAAAAGCAGCAAGAGCGCGCGCACGCGCGCACGCACGCACGCATACACACACACACACACACACACACACACACACACACACACACACACACACACACACACACACACACACACACACACAGAGTTTGATAGATCTGAATCATGAAAAATTGGGGTACTTCGGCCAAAGCTCCGAGGTTCACCAATGGCGAGATTCTGCGTATGCGACCGTTTTTGCCCACTATTAAGAAAGCTATATTTCGACTTCGGGGATGATGTCTTCACACGACACCTGTGTGCATGCGTTTTCTTAAATATTTGTCATCCGTTCCTGGCAACATGCAATGGCCCACTCTTCCAAAAGGTGTCTGTGCGTGTGCGCGCGCGCACGTGTGTGTATGTGCGTGCTTGCGTCCGTGCGCGCACGCAATTGTACGTGCACGACATCTATAAAGAGTTTAAGACACAGTGAAGAAGGGAACTCTCACAGGTTGCTGGACGGAGGTCTGCTAACAAGGTTTAAAAGTGCTGAGTTCAGAGCGAGGGTGAGACGCATACAGAGAGCGATGCCAGCACAAACAATCAACAGAAACCCCCAGACCTTAAGCAGACAACATCATTATCAGGGGTCTGTGGAGAGAGAGAGAGAGAGAGAGAGAGAGAGAGAGAGAGGGGGGGAGAGGGAGAGGGAGAGAGAGAAAACCAACTTAACACGAAGCGGAACAAAAACAAAAACAAAAAAGAAAGAAATGGAAAGCAAACGGTTAAGTTAACAAGAGACAGGAGTGAGAGTGAGGGAGGGGAAGTGTAGAACTGAGGAGAGAGAGAGAGAGAGAGAGAGAGAGAGAGAGAGAGAGAGAGAGAGAGAGAGAGAGAGAGAGAGACAGACAGACAGACAGACAGAACAGACAGACAGACAGGGCAACAGATAACACTGCGCCGCGCGCCACACACACAAACACACGCGACAACAAACACAACAAACACACACATAGACACACAAACACACACCACAACACACACACACACACACACACACACAACACAACACAACACACAGACGACAGACGACACACCGGCGCACACACACAGAGAGAGAAAATGGGATCAAGATCGGAGGTGGGGGGGACCAAACTGAGCTATCACAATCTACACTACTTCTCTGACTTACTTTCAAATGTTTGTACTGAAAACATTACCTCTACACGGTACTGGTCTGAAAGGGTTTTGAAGCGGCGTATCTGTATTCCTGTGATTGCATTTACGTCCCAGCGGAGATTTCCGATTTAGGGACTGCTAGTGTACATTGTGGATGCTCGATCGGCCTTATCATGAAGAAGAGATCAACTTAATCATATCCATGTGCGTAATGTCAAAACAGCATAATGTTCTATGCATACAAACTTTGCTGTTTTAAAGAGCTCTTACCAACTAATGTCGTGTAACTGTTGACAGTCATATTTTCCAGGAAAAGTATAAACTCTGTCATTGTTTTGTGTATAACAACTACGACACAGAGATTAAAAAGAAGTATCAAATTATGCTTCCGGAGACTCCTTGGCATCTCCTACAAAGACACATAAGCAACGAAGAGGTACTAGGTGCGTAACATAATCCAGCAAGCCATTGGTTTTTACGAAAATCTTCTATCAATCGTACAGAAGCGTAAACTTGAATGGTACGGGCATGTCACATGATCAAAAGGACTTGCAAAAACAATACTGCAAGGCACTGTCCAATGAGGAAGAAAAAGAGGCAGACCAAGGAAGAGATTGGAGGACAACACCAGCGAATGGACAGGCCGAGAACTCAACAAAACCCTGAGAAAGGCAGAACAGAGAGAGGAATGGAGGGAACTGGTTGTCAAGTCTTCATAGATGCCCCCCCCCCCCCCCCCCCCGCCCGTCACCAGACTAAGCGATAGATAGATAGATAGATAGATAGATAGATAGATAGATAGATAGATAGATAGATAGATAGATAGATAGATAGATAGATAGATAGATAGATAGATAGATTGATTGATTGATAGATAGATGGGTAGATGAAATTATGAAACTTTCTGTCCACGAACTTTTGCTGAATCTAACTTTTCTCAACTCTTAGCAGTGTAAACTCATTGTACGAAAGGACACGCACGCACGCACGACACGCACACACACACACACGCATACACACACACACGTACATGCGCGCGCACACACACACACACACACACACACACACACACCACACACACACACACACACACACACACGCACACCCACACACACACACACAAACCTCCAGAGAAATATCTATTTGCAGACAGGTAGTAAAGGGCGAGCAGCATGCAAACAGAGCTGTGAGGGGGAATAATCCGTTGTGTCCTGACATCTCAACAGGACAATTTCATTACCAGGGGTGTAAAAGTAATGAACCCACGAAATGGAAAGAAAAAAAACCCCAAAGACTCCAGTACAAGAAGAATGAGAACAAAAGGAATGAAAAAAAGACAGGCGAGAGAGGGGGAGGAAAGGGAGCAGAGGAGAAAATGAACAAATGAACAATGAACAAATTTTATTCATAGAGGGTTACAGAATAAGCATAATCAATAGTTTTTTTTTATATCCAGCCCTGGGAGGGGGGGGGAGGAAATTGAACAAAAGTGATAAATTTACAATAGATGGCTTGAAGAATAATCTCAAGAAAGCAGAAAAAAAGATAGAAGAAAACTGAGAAAGACGGCGGGGGAGGGGGGCGGGGGGGGGGGATACACAGAAATAAAACTCACAGAAAAAGGAGAGGGTTTCTGAGGTGGAGTGAAGGAAACATAGAACTGAAGAGCAACAAGAGAGAGAGAGAGAGAGAGAGAGAGAGAGAGAGAGAGAGAGGAGAGAGAGAGAGAGAGAGAGAGAGAGAGAGAGAGAGAGAAGAAACAGACAGATAGACGACAGAGAGACAGAGAATGGCACATACAGAGAGACGGGGGGAGGGAGAGGGAGGGGGAAGGGAGAGAGAAAGAGAGAGAGGGGGGGGAGGGGGAGAGATGGAGGGGAGAGAGAGAGAGAGAGCAGACAGACAGACAGAGAATGGCAAATACAGAGAGGGGGGAAGGAAAAGAAAGGGGGAAGGGAGAGAGAGACGGGAAGGGGGGAGGAGAGAGAGAGAGAGAGAGAGAGAGAGAGAGAGAGAGAGAGAGAGAGAGAGAGGAGAGAGAGAGAGAGAGAGAGAGAGAGAGAGAGAGAGAGAGAGGTGGAATGAGACTGAGAGGGATAACGTCTGACACGTTTTATACAATAAACATCAATCAGCCTGCTAGCTGGCAAATTTTCTGTCAATGTATCCATGTGTCCTGGCAGTTCTCACTCTAAGAATTTAAATCCATCTTTTTACTGTTGATCATATGCTCACGTGAGTAAATACACATACGCACACAACAATAGTAAATACATCAAATATTCAAAAAGTAAAGAACTTGCCAAGAGTATGGTAAAAACTGACATCCACATATACTCCAATAATTCAATCCTTCAGCCTTCCACATCATCAAAAGTGGCCTCCATAAGCTATTCTGAAATTCAGCCACGAGGGAAATTCATTTAATGTCGGATTTAAATTAAGAATAAGGGCGTGTGTGCCAGCATACAGCTTTCTGTGCGTTCCTTCCATCCAAACCTCCAGACTATCGCCAGGGACACAATACAACACCACACTATCTCCTCTCTCTACTCTCTCTCTCTCTTCTCCTTCTCTCTCTCTTCTCTCTTCTTCTTCTTCTTCTTTCTCTCTCTCTCTCTGTCTCTTGTCTTTCTTGTCTCTCTTTCTTTCTCTCTGTCTCTCTCTGTCTCTCTCTGTCTCTCTGTCTCTCTTCTCTGTCGTCTGTCTCTCTTCTCTCTCTCTCTCTCTCTCTCTCTCTCTCTCTTCTCTCTCTCTCTCTCTCCTCCCTCCCTCCCTCCATTTTCTCAAATCACTCCCTGTCCTCTCGAACCAATATCCATTCTCTTGCACAATCGAAACGATATGACAGTGCGACTGATAAAAGAAAAGCAGCCACCAATAGTGATTAGTGTCTTAATCAGCCCCACAGTGCCCACTTGTGATGAGAACCTCCGGTAGAAGAGAGGGGGATAAGATCAGAGAAGAGTGAGAACAGTGACAGGTGCAGACAGAAAGAGACAGGAATAAGAACAAAGATTGTTCTGGAAACCAAGGCACGTGAAACTTCACTAATGTTAGGTCTAGGAAACTTTACTTGCATGACAGTTTTTTTGTAATTTCTTCTGACGGTCTGTGTGTACACTTTGAGAACTTTTATTTACTTACATTCTCATAGTATTACGCTACACTACACTACACTACACCACCCCACACCACACACACCACACTACCTCTCTCTCTCTTCTCCTCTCTCTCTCTCTCTCTCTCTCTCTCTCTCTCTCTCTCTCTCTCTCCATCCCCTTTTTATCCCTACACCATCCTCATTGCAAATAATATTCTTTGCCTCTCTTTAGTAATAAAAAAAAAAAAAAAAAAAAAGATAATAAGCGAAAAAAAATATAGATGGATCAAGTACTCTTGAAAGAGTCATCAGGCAAGAGAGTAAAGGAAATGTATAAAACTTGAGACAGTAGTGAAGGAGAGAAGAAGAGCAGAGCTGGTTAAAAATGGGGAGGTTGAAGAAAGACTAGAGGGCGGAGCTACTACTAATGGTAGGTTTGTTGAAGGCTGAAGAGCCTGAGACCAGGTTTAAGAATAGGTGTCAGCAACTACAGTGACTGTCCTGCTGTCTTCTTCCTGCAGTCTCTGCTGTGGTTACGGTGCTTCTGCTCGTTTTAGCTGTGGGAAAATTAAAACTTTAGAAACTCTTCACCTTTCACCTTAATTGTGCAGCTGGACTTTCGAGTCCACATGCCTGAGCTTAATAGTGTGATTCCGTTCCTTTCCCCTTCATCATCATCCTATTACAACACCTACGCTGAGAAACTTGCAGGTGTGAAGGTAGGTAGATCTTTTGCGAGAGTGTCCAATAATGATGTCCTTCAAGCCTTGTGTTGGGCTTTTTTTTTTTAACATCCCTTTCTGTCTGCTAATTGCCTAATTCCTCACCACTGCTGAACATTCTGCGCCATCTGCCAGGAGAGAGAGAGGGGGGGGGGAGAGGGGGGAGAGAGAGAGAGTGTTGTGAGAGGAGAGAGAGAGAGAGAGAGAGAGAGAGAGTTGTTCCACACCCCCACCCCTCCAAGGAAGGAAGACAGACAGACAGAGACATAAAGAGAGGCAGTCTGAATGACAGACGTAGCCTGAGACTGATACAGAAATCACAGAGAAAGATAGTGGCAAACGAATGAAGACACTGACAGACTGATGAACAGAGATAGGCATAGACAGAATCAGATTAAGACACAGATAGAAACAGTCGGGAAACTGATAGCGCAGGCAAGTGCAAAGAAAGGAAGACAGTTGGGAGAGATGAAATCACACAGCTTTACCTACAATGTGAAAAGTTAGCAATATGATCTCACAAAAAAGCTAAACAAATCCACATCACTTGAAAAAAATGCTGGGTGACTCTGAGGGCAAGACAGACAAACAGCACACGGTTTTGTAAATGAGGGCAGATGAAGAGATATAGAGACAAAGATTCGTGACAGGAGAGAAACAAAACATAAGGTTAAACAATCGCACAAATCAGCACAGCAAAGCAGTTCAATGCGCCACTTTACGTTTAAATGCACTGATAAAAGTACAAACACAAACAATGAAATATTTAGTTTCAGTATTCTTTTCTTTTTAAATGAGTTATTTATTCATTACTACAGTATGTGTTCCAAATTGGAAACCGGAAGAGACTTTTCTATTATCTTTTTTAATCTCTCTAGGTAAAGAATAAAGTCAGTCACATTACTCTAAAGATGTATAGACGGCCTTATCACTGTTTTTCATATCTTGAGCGCATGCACTGTTGATCTGACGAATCTACACAGTATAGCTCTATCTTTTCCCCTCATTCCAGATGCAAATTTAATTCACTGAAACTGGTAGCACTCCTCTTCCAGACCACACTTCCACCAGCCACTGTCGTGTGATGGTCGTCATCTGCTCTGCTTACTATCTCTTGTTTGCTTTAATTTCCCTGACCAATTCCGCTAATGGGGAAGGATCGGTTATTGGTCCTTTGCCTTTTCCCCTAAGAGACAGACAACGGACAGATCTGTGCAGTTGTGATGTGTTTAGTTCTTTCTTTCTAATGAGATTTTAGAAAATATTTGCTGAGAGGGCAAGAGGGGAAGATAGGTTGACAGAGAATCAAAAAACAAACAAATAAGTAGACAAGCTCAAAGTAAAAAATTGCGCCGTATCTTTTTTTTTTTTAGTTTGTAGACAAAGCAATAGCAACAATGGCAATGATGACTTTTCCCAAATAGCAAACGAGAGGAAAACAAAACAAAAAAGTAAAAACCATACAAAAGTCCAGAAAGAACAAAAGAACTTAACGCCTTTACCTAATCACTGAACAGACGTCATCGTGATCGACAAAATGTCAATGAACCTTCGCCTACGAGTATCGGTTTCTACCAACAATGAACCCATGTCAGTGACATTCTCGCTGTGAAAAGAAAACCGTTTCTACAGATCCACGTCTACAAGACGCGGGAGTAATTGCCGTGAAGAATCGATACAACGCCATCTTGTCTCCGCTCCCTCTGTACCATAGTGGTGAATAAAACAAACCCACTAGATCTACCGACAGTTTCCTCCTAAAACACTACTCTGTCAGTCTATGCTGGTACCACAGTAGTCACCATCTGTTCCACACCTGTCTTTTGATTGCTTTTAATTCCCTGACCATTCTGCTAATGCCAACAATCAGTCACTGACTCACGTTTTTCTTCCAGGGAGATGGTCAAAGGACAAGACTGTGCTATGTAGTGTTGAAGGCCTTTCCTGGTATCAGCTTTCGGGAATTAAATGTTATATCAGGGCGGCAGTAAGGACACAGAGAAAGATAAGTGGACAGTGGCTGGCAATGTCATTGGCCTGTCCTTTTTAAATTTTATACAATCCCCGAAGTCGAAATGCGGCTACCTTCATGGTAGGCAAAAACGGTTGCATAGCAAAATCTCACCATTTGTGAACCTTGGAGCTCTAGCCAACATACAGGGGAAAAAATCCTTACACGACATCAACAAGGACATCAATTTTGCCGAAAACAACACATTAGAAAATGAAAATGCAGACAACGTAGAGAGTAGTTAACTCTATCTAATTACTAATAGCTCTATAGCTTTTATAATCATGACTGATTATGAATGAGAATTGACAAGCCAATCAGACTGTTAACCAAAGATTAAACCGCTTGTGATGTCATCCCGCATATTAACCAGGTTAATTTATCCTTTCATCGAACAAGTCTACATTATGTATCACTTTTACTGATCAAAGCTAATGTAAATACACGACGAAATACCAATACCATTTCACAATCAACATTTAAACCCACTTCGATGACCAAAGCATCAGCGTAAAGAAACCAGGCTCTACAGTACTCTAAGTCTATATTACACACACAGGCAATCAACATGAATATCGACAGTGCTTTCTGCTCCTGTCTCTATCCCACTATGAATACGTTCCATTGAACTGTTAGAAGTTCCTTCATAGATCACAATTCCATCAGTCAAGCCACGATGCTCGTCTACTAAGCTTCTGTATTCTGTTTGCTTTGATACTCGCTAACAACTCTGCTAATAGGAGAATCAGTGTATCGTCTGCTAGTAGTTAGAATCAGTGGTCAGACATACCTCATTCAAGGGGCGATGTGAAAGGGATTGCGGATGTACTTGCTTGGGTTCTTCGCTGTAATCAGCTTGTGGAAGTTATATGATGAAAAGAGCTGTTCAAAACATGACCAACACATGAGTGTATTTATTTTGTCATTTATCAAAAGTAAGGAAAATCGTTAACAGTAATAGTTATTCTTTCCATATAAGTAGTTTATATTTACATGAGGCCAAACTCAGTTTCTTTTTTATTTATACTGAGCACACAGTGATAGATGGATTGTTGTCAAAAAGCCTTTTTGGTCTGAAATCTGTGTGTTCATGTACAGTAATCCGAATAAACTTTTGTTGTTCAGAACAAAAGTAATAAACAAAGAAGGAACATCGGTAACGGGTACAACATCTGTTTCCAGAAAACAAAAAATCATAGCAGAATAAAACCAACAACAAACAAAGACCCCTTGATTTATTCATTTATTCATTCAGCATATCCCAAACCTTGTCAGACGATAGTCGATTGATTCTGAATGAACACTTAGAATATAGATTCCCTTTATAAATGACAAGCTACTTCAGCGACGTATTTCATAGAAAACGAAGAAAACGGAAAATAAAAACAAAACACCCACCCCCACCCCCCATTTTGGAAAAACGGCACTTGTTTCAACATTAAAAGAGAAATACCCACCTGAACAATTTCTAAAAAAGTATTGCTTCCAGTTTTCAAAAAGTAAAAGCCATCTGATACGGGAAAATAAACCTGTATAAAATAACCTGACGCATACGTGATGAGACAGTCCTAATAGTCCCCCCTGTGGAAGGAGTGAGAGCCCAACACTGTGTGTTACTAAAATGGGACACACCAGTAAATTGTGCAAGGCAGTTTCCTTAGATGGCAGTACTGGCTTCGTTTTATAATAACATCAAGTTACGCAAAACGTACAGACTCTTAAAATACATATATACATATTTGTGTATTACTGAAAAAGGATAAATAAAAGAACAAGTTGTAAAATACACTTGACTAACAGTGTATAGAACATATTGAAATAACAATTATACAGAAAATTTTTATAAATAAATATATAAAGCAGAAATTCAGTGCTACACAATGCGAGAATACTAATATAAATCAATTCGTGAGAGAGGGAGAAAGATATTTTAGACAAAGGCCTGCTGAAATTAACCCCTGTCGTTAAAAAAAAACTAGAAGGAATTTAAAAGTCTATGTCAAGCATTTTCACAGAAAGAGGGGGAGGGGAAACTGGAGATTTACGATTTACAAGACATGTCTGTGTTTGTTACGATTTACAAGACATATGTGTTTGATACTATTCACAAGACCAGTCTGTGAATGCTACGATTTACAAGACATGTCTGTATACGATTTGATACGATTTACAAGATATGTCTGTGTTTGAGAAAGAGGTGTTAGTACTTAATACATGAATAAATAATCTCGTTACAAAAGTTAGCAAGAGTTTAAATCAAAATGTGTGTCTATGTGAAACATCTCCACACACAAAAACAAAGAAAAACCTGTCACGAGTTTCAGTTACAGGATGACAGCTAAACGCACACCAGTCTCCATCTCACACACACACACACACACACACACACACACACACACACACACACACACACACACACACACACACACACACACACACCACACTTGAGAACACATACAACGGCAATGTATACAAAATATATATATCCCAAAATAAACAACCCACCAAAGGCTAGGGTACAAGTGGAGGGATGTTTTTTCCCTCTTTTGTTTTTTCAACCTTCACATGATCAAATGTGACCTCTGAAATTTGTTTTTAAACTTGTTCCATGGGGAAATTCACTAATGTCAGATTCAAACAAAACAGCGGGTGTCTATCTGCATACATACCTGTTGTGGAGGCATCTCTCTCTCTCTCTCTCTCTCTCTTCATCTCTCTCTCTCTCTCTCTCTCTCTCTCTCTCTCTCTCTCTCTCTCTCTCTCTCTCTCTCTCTCTCTCCGTGTGCGAACGAAAGCAGAACACCTTGCGCACACGTTAAATCCTGTTCCGCTTTTTGTAAGAGTAGGCCATCGTGTGCCGGTGGGAACAGATGACAATATTTACAAAACTGCATACACACGGGGACCGGATGAAAAAAAGCACATGATTGCTTATTCTATTATCCTCGATACAAAAGAATAAATAAATAAATAAATGAATAAATAAATAAATAAATAAATAAATAAATAAATAAATCTCGTGCAGGATGCTATCATTTTAAAATGGTGAATTACTGGGTTATTTACTGGCTTGTTAGTTGCTTAGATAATCAAAACTAAATTCATTAATATTATTTCATAGGCATATCTATCAATTTACTGTATTACTTTTTTCTATTTTCTACATTGAGCCTGGTAAGCAAAAGTCTCTGGTTTATCCAATCTCTCTCTCTCTCTCTCTCTCTCTCTCTCTCTCCTCTCTCTCTCTCTCTCTCTCTCTCTCTCTCTCTCTCTCTCTCTCCCTCTCTCTCTCTCTCTTTCTTTCTTTCTTTCTTTCTGTCTCTCTCTCTCTCAATATTTTCTAGGATCAAATCTCACTCCCATGTAGCCCCCCAAAAAAGAGTACTCAGCAAAATTAGTGTCTTAATCATCCCCACAGTGCCCACTTGTGATGAGAATCTAAGGTAGAAGAGAGGAGGTAAGATCAGAGAGAAGTGAGAACAGTGACAGGTGCAGACAGAAAGAGACAGGGAATAAGAACCAGAGATTGTTCTGGAACCAAGGCACGTGAAACTTCACTAATGTTAAGTCTAGGAAACTTTACACGTCTGTCTTACTTTGACGTGCAGTCTGTATGTACTCTAGTCAACTTTTCCTCACATACATCTCATTGCATTACACTGCCAAAAAACCCTCACGTACTCTCTATCTCTAAATGTTCTGCCTGCCTGCCTGCCTGCCTCCTCTCTCTCTCTCTCTCTCTCTCTCTCTCTCTCCTCTCTCTCTCTCTCTCTCCTCTCTCTCTCTCTCTCTCCTCTCTCCACTCTCTCCACACACACACACACACACACACAACACACAAACATGCAAACGCATACACACACTATTTCTCTCTCTCTTTCTCTCCCTCTCTCTCTCCATCCCTCCTCCCTCCCCATCCCTCCTCCTTCCCCCACCCCTATCATATTTACACAACGTCCATCATCAATCAATAACACTCCCCCCTCTCCCTTCCTCCCACCATTGACAAAAAGATTGAATACAAAAGAAGCAAAAGGAACGAACGTCATACACGGATCCAAATACTTGAAAAAAGATCTCTTTGGAGAGAGCAGGACCAAGGTGTCAGACGTGAGGACAGACAAGAGAGCGACAGAAGTGAAGGGAAGAGAACGGCAGGCAGGTTGAGAAGTGGGCAGGTTGAATGGGGGTATGGGTGTGGGTAGAGGGGATGGAGGATTCACTACTGGCGGACTGGTGTGAAGCCTGTAAAGCCTCACTAAGGTCACAAATAGGTTTCATGAACATCGATGGCTCATTCTCCGGTGTGCCTGTACTCTCGTTTTTGTCGAGGCGAAAGTTCTTGTTCATTTCGTCTTTGGAAAAATACAAAACTTTATGATCTTCTTTATTTTCACAGTAATTACAACTCAAAGATACCATGTTCAGATTGCTGTTCTTCTCTGTCTTGTCTGTCTGTCTCTGTCTCTCTCTCTCTCTCTCTCTTCTTCTCTCTCTCTGTCTCTCTCTGTTTCTCTCTCTCTTCATCCTCCCTCTCTCTCTCCCCACTCCCTTCCTCCCTCCCCATCCCTGTCATATTTACACAACATCCATCATCGATAACCTTCCTCCCTCTATTATTAACAAAAAGATGAATAGAATAAAGCAACCTCCAAAAAAAAAATCCGTACATGGATCCAGAATACTTGAAAAAGACCTCTTGGACAGAGGATTGGGCCAAAGTGTCAGACACAAGGAGAGACGGGAGAGGTCGGAAGAGGAGGGGAAGGCAACAGCAGGTTGAAAAGTGGGCAGGTTGAGATGGGGAAAGGGGAAACAGGGAAGGGGGGAGAGAGGGATGGATTTACTGATGATGGACTTGTTCAAATCTAAAGAGACTAGACACCGGTTAAAAATGGGTATCGCGAGCAATGGTGTTCATCTCCCGGTCTCTGTCTTCTTCTGTTAAAAAGGTGAAGTGTTCGTTTTTGCTCATTTAAGCTGTGGAAACTTTTTTAACGCTTTGGGAACTCTTTTTCTTCCCATGTTAATGAAACATGTGTACTGTGGTTCAGATGACTTCTCTCTCTTCTCTCTCTCTCTCTCTCTCTCTCTCTCTCTCTCTCTCTCTCTCTCTCTCTCTCTCTCTCTCTCTCTCTCTCTCGCCTTGCCTTGCCTTGCCTTGCCCTTGCTTCTCTCTCTCTCACCTCTCTCTCCTCTCTCCACGTACCTCCCCCTCTCTCCTCCCTCCATCCCCCCTTTTTGTTATTGTCTACACCATGTCATTATCGATAATATTCCTTTTTCCTTTCCCCCTAAAACAATCAAGTGAACAGAAGCAAGAGAAATGCCACACATGGTGCAAGAACTCTTGCAAGAGATCTCCAGCAAAAGAACAGGGAATGTGGAAGACTTAAGGAGAGACAGCGAGAAAGGTGTACGTGGAAGGGACGAGAGCAAGAGTTAGCTGAAAAGTGTGTGGGAAGTCTGAGGTGGGGAGAGAGAGAGAGAGAGAGAGAGAGAGACAGACAGACAGAAGAGAGAGAAGAGAGAAGAGACATACAGGACAGACAGACAGAGAGACAGAGACAGACAGACAGACAGATGCAAAACAGCACAAGACAGGACAGAAGACAGACAGAGACAGAATGACAGAGAGAAGTGACAGAGGCACAGAGACAAGAGGCACAAAGAAAGAGAAACAGACAGGCAGACACAGACATACAGAGGACAGAGAAACACAGAAGAGCGACACACACAACAGACGAGACAGACAGACAGAGACAGAGAGAGACTGTAGAGAGGGAATAGATGTGGACTGCTGGAAAGTCTGACGAGCCCGCGACAGGTTAAGAACTGCTTTCACTGATCTGTGGGGGTGGGCCTTCTGTTCCCCTGCCCTCTGTTTTCAGGTGACAGACCTACCCTTTGTTTTCACCCAAGGACAGTTTAAACTGTTAAGGAAGTCTTTACCCTTTGACGCTAATTATACTGCAGGATCTGTGTGTGTGTACACACACACACACACACGCACGCACGCACCGTCACGCACACACGCACGCACGCACGCACCACACACACACACACACACACACACCATGACACACACACCCACACACCCGCACCACGCACCACTCGAACGCCACATACACACACACAAACAAGGCTCGGAATTGAATAGCCTTACTCTGCATCATTCCCGTGACCCGTTGCATCTCATTACCCCATTACAATAGTTATATTGAGAAACTGCAGCTGCATGACTGTGTGCACCATTTCGTAAAGTGTATCCATCTATGCGTTTTTGAAACTTTTCTTGATTCTGTTTTTTCAAAACCTTTACCTCCAAAGTCACCACCCTCTTCCATACTCACAAACATCTGATGCCATCATTCACACCTCCTCACTGTCGTCTGTCTGTCTGTCTTCTGTCTGCTGTCTGGTCTTCTGTCTGTCTGTCTTCTGTCTGTCTGTCTGTCTGTCTGTCTGTCTGTCTGTCTCTCTCTCTCTCCTCTCTCTCTCTCCTCTCTCTCTCTCTCTCTCTCTCTCTCTCCATTTGTGTGCATGTGTGTGTGAGAGACATAATTATGTGTTTGTGTGTGTATGCGCGCGCGCGCACGCGCGTTTTGTGTGAGCGTGTGTGTGTATGTATGTGCGTCGTGTGCGTGCGTGCGTGCGCACGCGCGCAGGCCTGTCTATAAATGCCTCACTTTTTTTTCAATGCTCATGCTTTCACCATCTGTGTAACCAGACCTTCATTCAGGTCTCAAGTCTATGTCTATTTTGGCCGTGGCTATTGTGTAAAAGAAGCAACAATTGCTAAAGCCATTCAGTCATCATTTTTTGTGTGTGTGTATGTGAGAATGCATGTGTCGTCGCATCATAAATCTCCCCCAGTATAATGGTTTTCTAGTTTTCGCTTGAATGACAAAAGCAGCGGAGGATAAAAGTTAAATGACAATGTGGTGCTGTTTTGGGGGTGTTTATTTTAGAAACCTTGGGTTTTCCCCCCACGTGTTGTAGCATTGTTTTCTTTTTGCGTTTTCACTCCATTTAAACAAAGCAAAACTGTCTGTCTGTATGTATGTAGTATGTCTGCCTCTCTCTCTCTCTCTCTCTCTCTCTCTCTCTCCCTCTCTCTCTCTCTCTCTCTCTCTCCTCTCTCTCTTCTCACGCACCAGCACCACGACCACACCACCAACCACACCACACCATACACACACACACACACACACACACACACACACACACAAGATCTCTCCCATCAAGTGATACCGCTCTCTGAATAACTTTCCTGCCTTCGTCCGAGATGAGTGCAGCACATTTCTGTCAGTGTGATCCTTGTGTTACACCTTGACTGTTTTTTGATGGGGCGTCAGGCAGAATTTACTCCAGATAAAACAGGAATGGAGAGAATGTTCCTGTTTATGCAACTTGTAGTTTTGGGGGGGGGTGAGATGTTTGTTGCAACGACAATTGAGACTGATCTACTCACTGTAATTGTTGTATTCCGTTCTTTTTCGGTCATATTGATCGTATTGCTTCATGTGTTCAAAGAACATTTTAGCTGTCGTCTGTTTCTGTCTGTCTGTTGTGGTTGTGTGTTTCCCGTTTTGCCTCACCTGATGTGTCTCATGTGTCAAAAAGGTGTTTTTTTTTATTTATTTATTATTTTTATTTTTTAATTTTTTAATTTACTTTAGCAAGTATTGACTCCCTGAAATTCTTTATCCCATACATTGCCAACTACACCCTCTTTTCCTGACACTCATACACCCACCTACTTCCCCCCCCCCCCCCTCCTGTCTAATATCACAATTTGTGAAAAGACGTTAAATGAATTTGAAAACACACACACACACACACACACACACACACACACCACACACACACACACACACACACACAACACACACACACACACACACACACACACACAGATTCTCCCATCAAGTGATACCGCTCTCTGAAATAACTGTGTCCTGCCTTCGTGCCGAAGGATGAAGGTGCAGCACATTTCTCGATCAGTGGGAGTAGCTCCTGTGTGGTTACACGCTGACATGGGGTTTTGATGCGGGCAGACAGGCAGAATTTACTCCAGATAAAAGCAGGAATAGCGAGAGAAATGGGTTCCTGTTCCATGCAAACTGGGAAGATGTGGGGGGGGGGAGATGTTTGTTGCTAAACGACAAGTTGACTGACTGACTGACTCACTGTAGATCTGTTGATAACCGTGTCTCTTTTACGGTCAAAATTGACTCGCTAACTGACTTCAGTTTTCAAAGAACACTTTTCTGCTGTGTCTGGTGTGTGTGTGTCTCTGTGGTGTGTGTGTGTGTGTGTGTGTGTGTGTCGTTGTCGTCCTCTCTCTCTCTCTCTCTCTCTCTCTCTCTCTCTCTCTCTCTCTCCTCTCTCTCTCTCTCTCTCTCTCTCTCTCTCTCTCTCACACCTGTCATTACGCTGGGCAGCAGTCTATAATCCTCCCGTGTTCCAGTGGGAACAGATGACATTAACAAAACTGCATACACACGGGACTAGATGTAAAAAATCACAAGAGTGCTTATCCATTATCCTCGATATAAAAGAATAAATCAAATCAAATCAAATAAAAAATCTCTGTCTCTTCTGCTCTGTCTGTGTGTTGTGTGTGTGTGTGTGTCTCTCTCTCTCTCTCTCTCTCTCTCCTCTCTCTCTCTCTTCTGTCTCTTCTCTCTCTCTCTCTTCCTGTCAATTACGCTGGCAGCATCTATATTCTCCCGTGTTCCAGTGGGAACAGAGACATTAACAATGCATACACACGGGACTAGATGTAAAACATCACAAGAGTGCTTATGCCATTATCTCGATATAAAGAATAAATCAAATCAAATCAATAAAATCTCTGTCTCTCTCTGTCTCTCTGTCTGTGTGTGTCTCTCTCTCTCTCTCTCCTCTCTCTCTCTCTCTCTCTCTCTCTCTCTCTCCTCTCTCTCTCTCTCTCTCTCTCTCTCTCCTGTCAATTACGCAGGCAGCAGTCAATACTTCATAACACCTAACTTCCCTCCAGGGTCCTACTATGCCTTGTCACCCTCAGACGTAGATAGGCTCATCTGAGATCAAGCATTCACTCATCTACATTTTCTTTTTTACTTCTACTAAAGACTAGGACTGGGACTTCAGCGCTTTGTGAACAGGAAAAGAAATGCTGTGAAAAAGGAAGGACCTCTTTGCATTGTTACGTAAAGCCACGCTTGTATTTTGGAGAATTTTGTTTTTGATCATAGTTGTGTGGATAGTGCATGGCAAGAGAGAGTGGGTTTTTTTTGTTGTGGACGTGTGAAATATTATCATGTTCATATAAATGTGTGCCAATGCTGTTTAGGCATGTAGCGCAGTGTGTGTGTGTGTATGTGTGTGTGTGTGTGTGTCTGTGTTGTTGTTGTCTGTGTGTGTTGTGTGTGTGTGTTGTGTTGTGTGTCTGCGTGTGTGTGTCTGTCTGTCTGTTGTCTGTGTGTGTCTATCTGTGTCGTGTCATGTGTGTCTGTGCGTGTGTGTGCTGTGTCTGTCTCTGTGTCCTGTTGTCTTACGTGTATCTGTGTGTGATTTTTTTAATCTACAGATCCATGCTCCAGTCCCCTCTCAATTGTATATCTGGCTAAAGAAATAACTATCTTTCCGACTGTTCTCTCTTGATTGACGTGGGCATAAACTGAAATTTTACGTTCCAGCTGTATCCCATAATTATCAAATAAATGTTTTTCTGGCAAACAATACATCATCTTCTGAAGAAATGAAAGGAAACCTTATAAACTAATAAAGCCACTTTTTTTTTTATTCTGAATCACGCCACGCCCACTCGAGCGCTAATTTGACAGACAAAGAGACAGAGAGGGAATACAAAAGCGATTGGTAATTTTCACATCAGTGCTCTCAACTCCCCTCATGCCCCTGACCCCATGTCATACGTTCACTCTCTTTTTTCATTCTTTAAAATACACGTTAAATATTCTTTTTAAACGGACAGGTCCAAATCAAGGACAATGTCATCTTTCTTGAGAATTTTTTTTTCTCTTTGTGAGATCTTTCTTGCTCAACATACACCCCACCCTTGCTAAGTATCTTGCTGATGGTTTTTTTCAAATCTAGAATGTTAATTTCAGACTGAATTTAAGATGAATATCACATCAAGGGTTTGGAATCATTTTTTTTACAAAGAGACAGACAGACAGACAGATAGAGATAGACTAAGAGAGAGGCAGAGACAGAGAGACAGACAGACAGCTATAGAGATGGATACAAAAGCTAACAGTAGTTTTTACATTAGCCCCCTCAATTCCTCTCATCCCCCTACCCCCATGCAATACTATGCCCCCCTCCCTCTCCCCCCACCACACACATACATCACCTACAAATGGTCCTAAACCCTCTCCCCCCCCCCCCCCAAAAAAAAAAAAAGTGTTGTAGTAAAACAGAGCAGAAACTTAAGTAACACAATAAACAACAACAAAAAAAGAAAGCCTGTGCTCTCTCTCTCTCTCTCTCTCTCTCTCTCTCTCTCTCTCTCTCTCTCTCTCCTCTCTCTCTCTCTCTCTCTCTCTGCCTCTCAGTCTCCCTCTCTGTCTGTCTCTCTCTCTCTGTCTCTCTCTCTCTGTATCCCCCTGTCTGTCTGTCTGTGTGTGGTGTGGGGGGGGGGGGTGTTGGTGGGTGGGTGGTGGGTGGTCTCTCTCTCTCTCTCTCTCTCTCTCTCTCTCTCTCTCTCTCTCTCTCTCTCTCTCTCTCTCTCTCGTCAATTACGTAAGTCAGCTGTCAAAAATTCCTAACACCTAGCCTCCCTCCAGGGTCTACTTTCCTTCATCATCCCAGAAGTCCATAAGCTCTTCTGGGATCAAGTATTCACTCTCCTCGACCTTTGCCTGCCTTGTTATAAGACTGCAACTATGACTTGAAAGATTGAGAACTGATTTTTTTTAAACCGCTAGGGAAAAAAACTATGCTCTGTGGGAAGCTATTTTGGAGAAAATGAAAAAAAATTCCACAATTGAAAATATTATCGTATAGTGTTAGCAGTGTTTCACTTGTAAAAAATAATGATCGTCTTCTCCTGTCTTCGCTGGGTTTTTATTTTTTTTTTGGGGGGGTGAACCATGGTATGTCTTGTGTGTGTGTGTGTGTGTGTGTGTGTGTGTGTGTATGTGTGTTTAGTGTGGGCATGCGCGCGCGCGTGCGTGCGTACATGCGTGCGTCTGTCTGTCTGTGTGTCTGTCTTGTGTCTTCTGTCTGTCTTTCTGTCGTCTGTCTTCTGTCTTTCTGTCTGTCTGTCGTCTGTCTGTCTGTGTTCATGTTCTTCGAATTTTTCTCATTAATTTCTCTGCTTGGATATTTTAAAAACTATTCTTTCCCTTTCCTCCAATTTTTGGTGACACCATTTTTCAATGGTATTCTTCCGCTTCTTTTTTCCCTCATTTTTTCCTCTCTGTCCTTTGTTTTTGCATCGTTTTTGCCCCTTGCGTCCTTTTTTCTTTGTATCAGTCCCCAGAGGGATTTTTTTTGCTTTGAATATGTCATTTCCCTCTTTCTGCTTATCTCTATCCCTGTTCTTCTTCGTTCATTTATTTTTTCTAATTTCTTCCTCTTTTTCTAGTGCCTGAACGCTCTCTCTTCTCTGTCTCTCTCTCTCTCTCTCTCTCCTCTCTCTTCTCTCTCTCTCAATCTCTCTCTCTCTTTCTTTCTTTCTTCTTTCTTTCTTTCTTTTTTATTATCCTCCGCCCTATTTTTCAGTTAGTGCCTTGTTTTGTTTCGTGGCACGCTGTCTTTATGAAAAATGCAAACTGCTTATGAAAAAATGCAAACTGTCTTTTATAATAAAAATGTAAACTGTCTTTTATGATAAAAATGCAAAACTTTTCTATCATCTAATTTCTCTCTCTCTCTCTCTCTCTCTCTCTCTCTCTCTCTCTCTCTCTCTCTCTCTCTCTCTCTCTCCTCTCTCATTAAACATATGGTTTCATATTTGCATATTATTACAAGTTTTCACACACACCTGCGCACACGCAGGCAGGCAGGCTCGCGCGCGCATACACACCCACAAACACTTATACAGAGACAGACAGCCCCACCGACCAACAGACGCAGAAAGAGAGAGGTACACTCAGTCTTTCACTGAGTCAGTTTCATAAACTGGCAAAGCTCTGGAAACAAAAGTTAAAAACAAAAGGTATACACACGCTTATACTCACACACACACACATGGCATAGAGCTAGCCCACGTTTCTACGCGCAAGTACACAGACATACATACACAAGAGCCCGCTTGCAAGCACGTACAAACGCACGCACAGCCACGCGCGCGTGCGCATGCATGCACACACGCGCACGTAACACACACACATAACACACCAACACACACACACACACACACACACACACAGCACAGCACAGCACAGCACAGCCACACACACACACACAACACACACACACACACAACACAACACAACACACACACACACACACACACACCACACACACACACACCACACACACACACACACATGCACGCGCAAATTTGACGACCCGGTTTCGATTCCCGTTCGAGGGATTTTTCCCTTGGAGTTAACCTGGTGCTGACTCTACTCTCCCCAAAAGTCTTTAGGGTGAGACTATAAACCAAGGCCCCGTGTGCAGACGCACGCAGAACATCTTGCGCACACGTTAAATCCTGTTCCGCTTTTCGTAAGAGTAGGCCATCGTGTGCCGGTGGGAACAGATAAGATTTACAAAACTGCATACACACGGGACTGGATGTAAAAAAAAAACAACACCACACGAGTGCTTATTCCATTTTCCTCGATGTAAAAGAATAAATAAATAAATAGATAAAATAACACACACACACACACACACACACACACACACACACACACCACACCACACACACACACACCTTCAGATGAACTGACGGTACGGGTGAACACGCTATACTAGGACAAACGCACAGGCTTACAGATAGCTACTTAGCTGGATGGATGGATGGATGGATGATGGATGGATGGATGGATGGATGGATGGATGGATGGATGGATGGATGGATGGATGGATGGATGGATGAGAGAGAACAAGAGAGAGAGAGAGAGAGAGAGAAGAGAGAGAGAGAGAGAGAGAGAGAGAGAGAGAGAGAGAGAGAGAGAGAGAGAGAGAGAGAGAGAGAGAGAGACTAATAGTAAATTAAGATGTTCAATGTTTGTGAAAATATTGGCCACGTTATACGCAATGATTTGTTTTTTTTTTCGTATTCAGGTTCGCATATCATGCTGCGATCGTTAAATGTGTGACAAAAACTTCTACAGAGAACGACCGAGACTAAAAAGAAAACACTGAACAGCCTGTCAATTATCTCTTGGCCTCATTCAATTATTCATAGAACTACAATTGTCCCCCAAGGTTTGCATCGTCTGCTAAACAACAACTAAAAAAATAACATTGATGTGAAGTAAACTGTCTACGATGGGAAAAAACTTTCTGATTTTGTTTCACTATTTGTGCAAGGGAAGGATCAGTATTTGTTGCTTTCAATTGTAAACATACGATCACACGTTGATACATGTGTGGTTCTGCATATTACGGAAGGTGGTAATGTCCTTTCAAGAAATTCAAGGAATGTTCGCTGAAATCTTCAACAACAAAAAGCACACAAGCATGCAATCGTATGCCATGGACGATGTAATCTGCTTTAAATTATATAACTCGTTAATGACAGTTAGGCGCTTCCCAGCTTAACGCTGTGGTCGCCCAGAATAATATAGAGCTTTGTCTCATCATCACAATATAAAATTACTGTGAGATCGTGAATGCACACTAGAGGAGGAGTTTTCCCTGTATGACAATGTTTTCAAGTACCTCTCCCTTCAAGCATCCATACTGACTTCAGAGGAAATTTCTCCTCTAACAGAAAATACAGACTGATAAAGCAATGTTTATTCAGAAAAAAAACATGGTTATTATCACGTAAAACACGTGAGCAACAAAAAGGCAACAGTTATAGTGTGCTTCATAGGCAAAACTTTACAACTTCATTTGGCAGTTGGTATATATCGCATTGAAAATAATACTATCTGCTGCAAATCACATAAATGACTAAGAATACAGGTTGTCGTGCTAATGAATTCGTCATTCACGGAGGCAATCTCAATAAGACATTTTAGGAATCAAGGTCTCGTGCATATAGTTTGTTATGGAGGAAGACAGTCTCAATACCAACATGTGAGGAATACAAGTCGGCTGAGAATGTGTCATGAACGAAGACAAGCCTCAACATACCATTTCAAAGTGTAAGGATATTTTAGTGTAAGGTCAGAGCACTTTGTCCACATCGATAACTCACAAAGCTTTGGGTCTGAGCAAGTTTAACTTGTAAGTAGTGAAGCCTGAGGATACAGAAATTTGTAGAGCCAAATGCAAACTTGCCACCAGCACCATCTCTCTACGTGCTCCTGTGCGTTTGACAGCAGCTTGGAACTTTTCCATCTCTTTTCAAATACAACTTTCGCTTTTTTTATTCTTTTTATTTTTTGTGTAGTTTGTTTCCTTCCCGTTTATCAATGAATCCTTTTTTTCGTCCTCTTTTGTTTTTGGGTTTTTTTCACGTTTTTGTGATTTGTTGGTTTTCATTTTGTTGTATTGTTTCTGGGTGTTCTATTTCGTTTGTGTATTTTTCATTGCTTTTGTGTCGATTTATCTGTGTGAAAAGTTCAGGTTGTTCTCTTCTCGGGAGAATGAGATGCCACAATTGCAGTGCTTTTCAGTTTGTTCATGGTGTTTAATTTCTGTATAGCTTTTCTTTCATATTTCTTTTTCCGAACTTTTCATTTCGTTTGTTCTCTTGTACCATTCATCTTTCTGCAATTCCATCTCTGCCCTTTTTGTTAGGTTTGGGCTTTTGTTCTTTCTCTCGATGTCTTATTTCCTGTCCACACCCCACACCAACTTCGATTGTTTTTGCTGTCTTTTTATTCCCCCCCCCCCCCCCCCTCAGTTGTTTTTTTATCAATCTTTTCTTATTTTCTTTTTTTCTCTGTCCTTTTCTTTCTCTTTGGTTCTTTTTTTGCTTTTTTAACATGTCTGCTGATTTTATCGTGTGAAAACGTTAGTTTTCTCTTTCGTGAAAACAATCCACAATCAATGCTTTTCAGTTCTTTCTGTGTTAATTCTGTATAGCTTTCTCTTCATTTCTTTTTCCGAACTTTTTTTTCCTTTTCTCTAAGTACAGATACTCTGTCAGCAACTTCCAAACTCGCCCTTTTTGTAGGTTTCTTATGTTTTTTCCCTTAGATATCATTATTTCCTCCACCCACACACCAAACTTTAGATTGTTTTCGCAGACCTTTCATTAATCCTCCCTTTCCAAGTGGTTTTTTTAAATCAAATTTTATGCTTACTATGCATTTTTTATCCTCTAGTAAACATTTTCTTCTCTTTATCTTTTTGGGTTCTTTCTGTCTTCTTCATGTCTTCCATCTATCTGTCTTTCTGTCTGACGTATTGTGTGTGCGTATAAAGCTGCTTATTGTCTTGAAACCTTTTACACAAATAATCAACAGCGTGCCCTAGCTTGATGATCTTACCATCCATATTCTGTGCCTGTCGGTGTTGATCTCTGTAAATGCCCTTATTCAGGGGATGAGAAAAGCGTTTAGACTGAACTTGACTAATTCTTAAAATGCATCATAAGCCATAGCATTTCTGTTGCTGTGAGAGTACAGAAGCTGTTCCGAAAAAGTTCTGTTGCTACTGCAGCTGCTCGTGTTAAGCATCTAAGCAGCTGAAGTAACTGTACTCTGTTTGAAGAAGATAAGATTCACGTTAAAGCGCTTTAAAAAGTTAAGTAGGACACATGCACACCTTTTTTTCTGAAATAAAGTGGGTCTTTAGCTTTCGCTTCTCTCAGTGTAGTCTGTTCTGTCTGTCTGTCTGTCTGTCTGTCTCTCTCCTGTCTTTTCTGTTTATGTCTGTCTGTACTGTCAGTTCTCCTCACCATTCTCTTCGTTCCTCTCTCTTCTCTCTCTTTTACTATCATTCTCTTCGTTTCCTCTCTCTCTCTCTCTCTCTCTCTCTCTCATTCCTTTCCTTCTCTCTCTCTCTCTCTCTCTCTCTCTCTCTCTCTC
>CM060334.1:20291179-20323679 GCA_030674155.1 Stramonita haemastoma | reverse complement strand
CAATTGTCTAACTTTTGGTTAAAAACGTCTCTACACTTCTGTGACTTTTTGCTTCAGAATATATTATGTTGAGCACTGGCATTTGTTCAGACACACGTGAATTGTTCTACCTTGCTTAATGTATCTATGTAATTCTCAGGGGTTTTCTCAGTAATATCTGTGAAATTCCTAGACGATTGTTTAGAAATCTTTTATTAGTTTCCTTACTTGTGCTCAAAAATATATATCCAGCATCATTGCTTGTATGGTTGGTCTCAAAGATAATGCTACATCTGGAGAACGCTAAAGTATGATATCCCATGTCTATCAGAACGAAATGTTGTGAACATCACTTTCTTGCTTAGCAAAGTTACGTGACCGTTATCTATTTACTCTCAGAATCGTCCCTCTTATTCCCTGACCCTCTTTAATTCCATAGTAGTAGGCATCCGTCAGTCTAAGAAGACCCTTGAATTGTGCTCTAGGCTTTAGAGCCAAATGCCTGGGTAAGTAAGTATGGAGGGCAAACTGTTACCCATGCAGCAGCAGAACCCCCCCCTCCTCCCCCCACCAACATACACAACACCTCCCCGACACTGGAATGATCGATTGGAAAGGGAATCGCCGATACGCATGGTTCCAGTGCCGTCGCAGGAGCCGCCAGAACGTTGCCGTATACAGCCCCGAACAGCCCTGGGGACTTCAACCCCGTATTTTCCTCCGGGATGGTGTCTAAACACGACACCTGTGTGCATTATGGTATTTATATGTTATCCGCTCCTACCAGCATACAATGGCCTGCTCCTCTGAAAGGCGGAACGAGTTTCTAAAGTGAGTGCAAGATGTTCTGCGTGCGTTCGCACTCGAGGCCTCGGTTTACAGTCTCATTCGAAATGACTAATAAAAGTTCTATTTTTAAGCTGTTATCGGAACTGTTTCCCCCATCAAGCAAAGCAGTCACCATCTTCCCACAGAGTAATTTTGTTTGATTCTTTTCTACATTGATTTTTTCCACACACCACACACACTATTATATTTTGACCATTATAGTATCTATGCCTTCAAAAGTCGAACTCCTCTATCGGTAAAACGAAAGACGTCAAAAAAGCAAGTTTGGATGATTGAGAGAAAAAAGCACAACTTTGAAAGTAAATTAAACGAACAAATTATGAAAGGAAAAGAAAGGATAAGAAAATGAACTGAAAACAACTAGGAAAGAGGGAAATTTGATCCGTGCTATGCATTATCCTAAGACATCACAAAAAAAGAAAGAAAGAAAGAAGAAAAAGAAAAAGAAGAAGAAAAAGAAAGAAAGAAAGAAAGAAAAGAAAAAAGAAAGAAAGAAAGAAAGAAAGAAAGAAAGAAAGAAAGAAAGAAAGAAGAAGAAGAAGAGAAAGAAGAAAGAAAAGAAAGAAAGAAGAGAAACAAGAAGAGAAAAGAAAGAAAGAATAAAAAAAAAAAGAAAAAATCCGAAACAAAGAACCGAAGAAAATGAAAGAAAAGACAGAGAGAGAGAAGAGAGAGAGAGAGAGAGAGAGAGAGAGAGAAGAGAGAAGAAGAGAGAAGGAGAGAGAGGAGAGAAAGAGAGAAAGGAAGAAAGAGAAGAAGAGAGAGAGAAGAGAGAGAGAGAGAGAATAAACGAACAAAAAAAGCAAAAAAGAAAAAAAAACAACGGAAATGTAAAGACAAAAAGAAAGAAAGAACAAAAGAAAGAAGAAAAAAGTACCCAAAAAAGTTAACGAAAGTTGTAAAAGGAAAAAAAAATAAAGAAAGAAACAAACGAAGAGAAAAAAAAAAACAAAAACAAAACAGAGAAACAAGGACAGAAAAAAAGATTTTTTTAAAAGACAGAAAAAGCAAGAAAAGGCCTTACTCAGAAATGGAGAACAACAAAGGGAATGTCAAAAAAACAGAGGTAGAAATAAAATTTTAAAAAAGACTTCAAATTCAATCACAGCTCAAAAAAACAAAACAAACACAGAAGAATTTGACATAATCCTAACAAAAAAATTAATAGGATCACACACACACACACACCACACACACACACACACACACACACACACACACACACACACACACACACACACACACACACACACACACACGGACTGCTTTCAAGTACGCTAGCATAAGTTCAAGATGAAGCAAAAGAAAAAACCAAAAAAAAAAAAAGCCAAAAAAAGACAGAAGTCAGGCTTAGTGCAAAAACTGTTAACTGTCACAAAAGTTTTCAAACATTCAAAAAAACAAAACCAGAAGAGGTATTTAGAGGCCATTAACTCTCCTGTTACGGTTCTCTGACATGTTGTACGGGGGTAAATGGGATGTGGAAATAATTATCAAGTTCTCTCTCTCTCTCTCTCTCTCTCTCTCTCTCTCTCTCTCTCTCTCTCTCTCTCTCTCTCTCTTCTCTTTCTTTCTTTCTTTATCTCTCTCTCTCTCCCTCTCTCCCTCCCTCCTCTCTCTCCTCTCTCCCTCCCTCCCTCTCTCTCCCTCTCTTTCTCTCTCTCTCTCTCTCTCTCTCTCTCTCTCTCTCTCTCTCTCTCTCTCTCTCTCTCTCTCCTCTCTCTCTCTCTCTCTCTCCTCCCTCCCTCTCTCTCCCTCTCTCTCTCTCCCTCCCTCCCTCCCTCTCTCTCTCTCTCTCTCTCTCTCTCTCTCTCTCTCTCTCTCTCCTCTCTCTCTTCTCTCTCTCTCTCTCCTCTCTCTCTCTCTCTCTCTCTCTCTCTCTCTCTCTCTCTCTCTCTCTCCCCTAAAGGAACAAATCGAGGATATTTTGGTTCGTTCCTCGTCTAGAGCTCCTATTACCTACGGTAATATTTTTACGAAAGCGATCGGTTTTTTTCCTGTCTTGCAGGTAGCTGCGATACGACTTCAGGGACTATGTCTTAACACATCAGTGTACATACTGTTTGGTATTGTTTGTAATATTTCTTTGATTTTTTGCTTGTTTGTCTCTTTGTTTGTTTTAGATTTTGTCATACGTTCTCACATACAACACACTACACTTCCAAAAGCCGGACCGGATTTTTAACTCTTAAATTTGAATTTCTGAATTTGTCGTTAAACTCTCGTAAAATTTGAATTTCTTATTTGTGAGATTTTAAAGTATTTTAATTGAATTGATCTAAGTGTGGGCAAAGTGTTATGCGTGCATTTGCACATGCGGATATCGGTGTATAGTCTCATCCAAAGAACTTGTGAGGAAGCGGAATCCCTCTTGAACGGGTGTCTTCTTGACGGTTTGAACTCGCGCTGTCAGATCTTGAATGCAATGTTCTAACCACTAGGCTATCCGCCAGTCCAGTGAGAATAATTGTCCACCTTTAAGAAACAGACCAAGCCAGTTTCGTTATAAGTAGCAGCTTAAACCAGTATTGAGTGCCCTCTTTTTTCTTTTTTCTTCTTTTTTTTCTCTCCTACAGCTCAGAGGTTCACCAATGATGAGATGTTTGCGTATATGACCGTGTCCCTCCCCCCTCCCCATACCAATTTCAGTAGCCGCATTTAGAGTTTGGGGTAGGTACCCATTTAAAAAAACAGCAAGAACACAAATTCTAGAATATAACAAATTTGTTCAATTTTTCGAGAAACTGAATTATTTGTTTCAGGAAAGCTATAACTTCCACCTGCAAGCTATCCTAGTAACATTCTATGGACTGTCTACCTATGTTTCTGCAAGAGTGTGTGTGTGTGTGTGTGTGTGTGTGTGTGTGTGTGTGTGTGTGTGTGTGTGTGTGTGTGTGTGTGTGTGGTGTGTGTGTGTGTGTGTGTGTGTGTGGTGGTGTGTGTGGGTGTGTGTGTGTGTGTTGTGTGTGTGTGTTTGTGTGTGTACGCGTGCGTGTGTGTGCACGCGCATGTGTGGGTGTGCATATACTTTACTTCATGCGATTTCCTTTTCGTCTCTATATTTATTTATTTATTTTGTTTTTGTTTTTCTTAACTGCTTGCGTGCAAACAAAAAAGCACTTTGGGATGATGTCTTTTGTTATCATTAGTACTATCAATTATACACTTTATGGTGTGGTACATTAATACAGCTGCTCTTTTCCCCATGTGGTTTGGTATGGGGGGGATGTAGGTGAGTGAGGCACACACACACACACACACACACACACACACACACACACACACACACACACACACACACACACACACACACACACACAAAGAGGGTGAGTGCGTGCGTGCGTGCGTGCGTGCGTGTGCGCGTGTGTGGAGTGAGAGAGAGAGAGAAACAGACAGACAGACAGACTGACAGACAGACAGACAGAAAGACAGAGACAGACAAACAAACATACAAACTGATAGAAAGAAAGTGTGCGTGCGTGCGTGCGTGCGTGAGTGCATGCGTGAGTGCGGGCGTGTGTGCATATGTATGTATGTTATGTATGTATGTATGTATGTATGTATGTATGTATGTATGTATGTATGTATGTATGTATGTATGTATGTATGTATGTATGTATGTATGTATGTATGTGTGTGTGTGTGTGTGTGTGTGTGTGTGTGTGTGTGTGTGTATGTATGTGTGTGTGTGTGTGTGTGTGTGTTGTGTGTGTGTGTGTGTGTGTGTGTGTGTGTGTGTGTGTGATGTATGTATGTATGTATGTATGTATGTATGTATGTATGTATGTATGTATGTATGTATGTATGTATGTATGTATGTATGTATGTATGTATGTATGTATGTGATGTGTGTCTGTCGCTATGTCTGCCTGTCTGTCTGTGTCTGAAAGCACACGACGGTAGCAGCACATGTTATTATGCAATACATCTCTGAGATATTGTTGCAGTGCACGCCAAGGCACTACAACACTACAATATCCATAAACAACGTTTATATAGCTTGTGTGAGCGGCGCGGTACATTCACAAAACTCACACATAGAGTACAATGCGCTGTTTTTCATATATTTTACCTACAAGATGAGAAACATGAAGACATTTGTGCCTTTTCCTTGTCGTTCTGTTTTCGTTTCCAAACACAAGATAGAAGCGATATGGGCTCGCACTGTACCGTGGATTATCAAGTTATTGGATACAATGGGGCCATACATTGTTTCCTCGACTTTGTGAAAACACAGTAGTCACAACAAAGACAGCAGACTATCATGCACCAGTTATTTTATGCAGGAGGCAGAATAAAGCTTTCAGCTCGGGTGCAAGAAAAAAATGTAGATATATTTGCCTCTAGTAAGTTACTGCTATTGCACCTGTATAAGATGAAAGCACGGAAAAAGATCTCTGGCGGATTCTTATGCAAGTTCAACTCTTGCCATGATCCCCCCTTTCTGTCTCTCTCTGTCTCTCTGTCTCTCTGTCTCTCTGTCTCTCTCTCTCTCTCTCTCTCTCTCTCTCTCTCTCTCTCTCTCTCTCTCTCTCTCTCTCTCTCTCGTCACCTTCACCAAAATATAAACCCATGATTTGCTTTTCTGAATTCTTACAGTCTCATCTGTACAACTTGCACGTACTTTGTAATACTCGTTTGGTATATATGTGGGTGAAAGAATTTGGGGAACGGTATTAAAGCAGTTGTGGGTGTAGAATGTACCTACTTTTCTACATTCCTACCTATATTTGTGTTTTCTGCCGAATTTTCTGTGATGTTCCTGTTCTGTTATTTCCTCGTCACTCCTTTCCAATCCCCTGCCACACCTACGTTCATTATACAGTATCTTCAGGGACCCCTATCCAGAATGACCCTGCACTGTTGCTGGGTTATCATGGCAGAGTTCTATGGTACTTCTTCTAACGAAACATATCCAGAACATCACCTACTAAAGCACCAACTGATGACAGTTATAGTTTTGTCACAGAGACAGACTTAAGTATGACATACGTCTGGAGTGGTGACCGTCACAAAGTCCGTCCATGATCCAATGACCTTCTCGAAAGAGATTTCCGATCCCAGAGGCATTGCCACAAACTCACCACAGGCACATAAGTGTATGGAAAGTCGAAACTGAGATTATTGTAAGATCAGAAAAACAGAGACCACTGATTCAGAGACAATATTTTTGTATTATATGATGGCTCAACAGCGATGAGGATGATGGTATAAAACTGCAGCAGTTTTAAGATCACTTGCCGGGGCTGTATTCTAAACTGCCTATAACATATCCCAGCGTCAACTCGGCCTGAGACTAACTTGAGCAACAATCCCAAATCGCAACTGCTTAACAGCAGATCAATGCATTATCGCTGATATGAGAGACAGCAAGAGTTGCTTTCCGAGCGTTTGAAGAAGAAAGAGAAGAAAAGACTAAGAAATAAATTAGTCTCCTCTGTGTAACATCAAGAGCGAAGTTTGCAAAAGCACCACACTTTGCTGCTTAAAAAATATAGTGACTTGGATGCTAGGACTACAAATGACCCAGACAGGGACCTAAAACCCTGTAAGTACTGCGTCAAATGGATCAGTTAACAATTAGGGCAAAGCACACGTGAAATACTCTCCGTATACTTAGAAACTGAGACTGATACAGAAAATTTCGTCAGCTTTGTACTGATAGAATCAGGACCCACAATGTTGCCATCTCTTGACAAACATAACTCTGCATATACTTAGAAACTGAGACTGATACAGAAACTTTCCTTTGCTTTGCACTGGTAGATTCAAGACCCACAATGCTGCCATCTCTTGACAAACATAACACTGTAGGTAGGGACAGAGACCAAGGAGACCGACAAAGCGGTAGTCAATGACCACAAATATTCAGCTTATCGGGTAACACAGGAAGAAGACGGACAGAGGTGGTGAGGAAAGCAGAAGACCTCGGGGCTGACAGGTGAAAACACTTTCTCCCTCTGGCGTCTTCACCTTGCACAGCTGCAAGGGACGTAACTTACGCGTTTGCAAAAAATACACCGCGAGAGTTGTCTATAGTGAGTTGAAAGCTTTATGATAGCTCCGGCATAAACTAGCTCGTACACGACAGCTTCTTGTCTGTGTTGTGATCTCTAGGCTTCCCGGAGTCTGCGTAGTAACATACTGCGTCAATCTACCCAACTGTCTGTCATTCTGGAGTACATTTCTCGCGGGTGTGTTTCTGGCTATCCTTTGCCTTGAAACAGAAACAGGACGACGAAAGATACACTAACATTTTGAGCTTCCTGATTTTCAAGACATAATAACATAACAGCAGAAAAGTGTGCTGATTTTGGAGTCGTTCTAAAGAAACTGAAGTTTGAATGAAAAGAGAAAACAATTGCAGAAATGTCGAAGAGAAAAGACAAGTAGTCTTTAGCTTCCTCTTTGCAAGTTCCGTAACCTTCATAAAAGCAAATACAATTCTGCAACAATTCGAAAGTTCACTCGATTTCTTCGTTACGTGCGACTGCGCGAACGCACGCCCCCACACACACACACACACACACACACAACACACACCACACACACACACACACCACACACACACACACACACACACACACACACACACACACACACACACACACACACACACACACACACACACCGTGTACGCACAGAAATAAAAAAATTAATAAAAGCCACAGCATTACTATCACGATTAAGAGTAAAATACTAGGACAAGAACAACGCTAAATAACACACGGTTATGTTGACAGACCAAAGCAGCAACGAAATGTTATCTATCGCCTTGTGCCCATTGCACACTAGATGACAGTGTTATGTTCACAGTCAGCCATTTCTCATTGTTACACACAAGATGACAGTGTAGTGTTTACAAGGCGCTGTACTTCAGTCTCCGAGGCTTCTGCGCGCGCGCGCGCGCACACACACACACACACACACACACACACACACAAGAGAAAGAGAGAGAGAGAGATAGAGAGATAGAGAGAGAGAGAGAGAGAGAGAGAGAGAGAGAGAGAGAGAGAGAGAGAGAGAGAGAGAGAGAGAGAGAGCATCTTGCGCACACCTTAAAACCCGTTCCGCTTTTCGGAAGAGTAGACCATTGTGTGCCGGAGGGAACGGATGACAAAATTTGCAAAACTGATACACACGGGGACTGGATGTTAAAAAGCACATCAGCTTTTATTCCGTTATCCTCGAAATATAATTATGAAATGAAATAAACAAAAATATCTAAACACACAACACACACAACACAAACACACAACAACACACACACACACACACACACACACACACACACCACACACACACACACACACCATCACTCACTCACTCACTCACTCACTCACTCACTCACTCACTCACTCACTCACAGGTGTGGATTGAAGGCGGGAGGGAAGAAGAGAGAAAAGGAGTCAGGTAGAAAGGGAGGGAGAGACAAACAGAAAGAGAGAGGGGGGAGAGACAGAGAGACACAGACAGACAGACAACAGACACACACAGACAGACAGAAGACAGACAGACAGACAGACAGACAGGCATTAAAACAAAGTCATCCAATCATAAAAAAAATTCAATTTCTTGATTTATTCCTGCAAGCCAGAAGCCCACTTTTCGGAAAAGAACACTGCTGTGACAATGTCTAACAGGCACTGCCTTAGATCATCACCAATCTGGGGAATCAGAGACAGTCAAATGAAGTACGTTGAAAACCTTAGCCATGCAGTGCTTGGATATCCTTATAACTGGCACAAAACTCGTGTGTGTGTGTGTGTGTGTGTGTGTGTGTGTGTGTGTGTGTGTGTGTGTGTGTGTGTGTGTGTGTGTGTGCTCTCTCTATACTCTCTCTCTCTCTCTCATCTTCTCTCTCTCTCCTGTCTCTCTCTCTCTCTCTCTCTTTATGTATTTATTATTATATTATATATATATATTATATATATATATTCGTCCTTATCGGCATGACAACCCAGGTTGATACATCATACCTGTTCTCCCCCATTATCAAAACAAACATCAGTCCACCATCAGTTTCATCGTTGGTGTGTTGCCTGCTTGATGCCTTGAGAAAAACGGATCGGTGGTCCTGAGGTAACACACCTGCCTAGAAACCCAAAAGGGAAAGTTCTATCCCCTTTTAAGGTCACACTTTTTTCCCTTAGCACTAGACCTTGAGTGGTGGTCTGGTTGCTAGTCTTTTGGATGAGACAATACAGCTAAAAGTCCCGTTTGTGAAACGCATTTTTTAGCTCTCGGTAGTTAAAAAAAACAACAACAAAAAAAAACAACCCAGCAACAACAGAGTTGTCCCTGGCAAAATTTTGTCGAAAAAAGCCATTTTCATAGAGAAATAATTTCACATTCTGACTTTTTTTTTATCGTAGCTAGGTGGCGTTGGTCTTTCGCAAGACACTCTCTCCGTGAAGAGTAGCCGGCACATCACGCACAGAAATCTGCCATGACCGAACGTGATATCCAAGTCAACATGATTCAAATTCATTTTGAAATAAGCAGCGGTATGATGTGGCCTTTTTTTTTGACGAAGACGTTGTTGGTTTAACCTTTCCGATGATAACGACAAATTTCTGTATGTTTTACTTTCTTTACTTTATCATCTGTGTAAATTGCCATGCAAGGAAACATGATGATAAGAATGTAAAAATAAAATGTGTACATAAAAAAGCTTTTTGTCAACTAAGAGACAAGGAAGAGACTATGGGATGTAGGCGATAACATGAAAAACTTTTCCGTTACATCGGAGGGGTGGTGGGTGGGCGGCGGGAATTATAAAACTTGATGCACGAGTTCGAGGTTTGTTTTCTTTTCAATCAGTTTCCAACGGTTCGATTTTTTTCTGTCAAAAATAAGGAAAGGCGGGGAAGAACAGATGCAGTCGAAGTTGAAACAATATTTCTGAAGCAAAAAAAAAAAAACGAACATCAAAGAAAGAAAGAAAAAAACAAGAAAAGGACCACAAAAAAGAAAGTTAGAGAAAGAGAAAGAAGAAAGACGAGTGGAAAGTGAAAAGAAAATTTAAACAAAGAAAAAAGGGCGAACAAGAATGGAACCAAAAACCAAAACTATCAAAAGAAGAAGAAAAAAACGAACAAAAACTAGACAAAGACAGAAAGAGACATGTCCACGTGAAAACACACACACGCACGCACGCACGCACGCACGAACGCGCACACACACACACACACACACACACACACACACACACACACACACACACACACACACACACACACACAATCTGATCGCTGTTAAAATATGCAAACACATTGTTAATGTTTATATTTTCAGGAATCTAATGTGTCCAAATTGAATAAAATAATGCAAATCTACAACAGAAACTCGACTTGATGGAAAACGCAATACTTGGCCCAAAAGCACAACACTGAATGTATGGAGCCCCTACTCGCTAGTTCACTGAGTCTGCAAGAGTCGGGAGTCACACTGCACACTTGAGGATTGCGTGCGTGCGTGCGTGCGTGCGTGCGTGTGTGTGTGTGCGTGCGTGCGTGCGTGCGTGCGTGCGTGCGTGCGTGCGTGCGTGCGTGGTGTGTGTGTGTGTGTGTGTGTATGTATGAGCGAGCATGCACTTCTCTCTCTCTTCTCTCTCTCTCTCCTCTCTCTCTCTCTCTCTCTCTCTCTCTCTCTCTCTCTCTCTCTCAATAGTTATTACAAATTCTTCTTCATCTTCTTCTTCTATTAGTCGTCGTCGTGTCTGACTGTCGCTGTCGCTGTCGTGGAACGCTCAGACAGCAGCTATTGTTGTCTGTCATATGAGCGAAAATTCAGGGCACTGCCATTAAGTGCCTGACTAGTCAGGCATGGGAGAGAACTATCATTTTTTAAAGTCTTTTTAGAGAGAAAAAAAAGTAGGCGAATGGACAAGGAAGGCTGAAAATAAACCTAAAGGAGGTGACAGGAAGAACGAGGCAGAAACAAAGAGAGGGATAGAAATGAGGGGTTTCCTAACACATGATTTCCAGAAGGTAGGGATGCTATTCATAGTGACAGGCCCCTGGCATCCCCACAGGGGATCACAACTTCAAATGCTAGACTCCAGGGAGAGACACACACAAAAAATGAGGGATTTTGTATTTTAATAGGTGGCTAGGATGATGGGTTTAGTGTTTTTTAAACGCGTTTTTAAAGCAAAAGAAAAAATTATACCTTAACACTTTAGCACACGGTAGGAGAAACCTCTTACATTTATAATCAATCGAAATCTCAAAATCAATAACCTGACCTGCCCACCTGCCTAAAATTCACTCCTAGCGGACAAGTGGGTCACATACAATCCGACTCAGTTCGCTGTGGAGCATAATTATTTAGCATGCTCTTAGTGTGGGTTATCCATTATCGGAGATGAAAAAATCCAAACCTGAACAAAAATATTAATGATACACTTTGAAATCTAGCAGTGGCGTGTACGAATAATTCACACAACTGCAAAAACTGTGACAGGAAAAGAGCTCAAAAAGTGTCCTCACCAAAACCAAAAAGTTACAAAGTTGCCTTGTCAGAGCTTGATTGTAACAAGACACTCTGAATCAGACATGGAATCGGGCATATAAAACAACCATTTTGTTTTATCTAGCGCTGCATGTTATAATTCGCTTTTTGAAATGTCCAGCATTTTTTTCCCCCTCAAATTACCGTTTATTTGACAACTTGAACAGAAACAGCCTGCCAACCGACAACGATATCTTTCAGCATGAAAACCAAACGAAACCGCACGGGAAAGCATTAAAAGCATAAGCGACACCTTTGTAAAGGAAGAGACAAGTAAAATATAGAATCACTCTTAAAAAACCTTTTGATGCGATTTTCAAAATACAAAAGCTGTCCCCGACATAAAACGTATCCACGACACTGGAGAGAAAGGAAATAGCATGTGGAATGAGAAGAGGGGGGGGGGGGGGGGGGGGGTGAATGTGAACGGAAAGGCGAAATCAGGAAGAAGGACCACCGAGAAAGCCAAACACGGAAAACAGAAAAATGAATCTGCTACAAAAAGATCAGACAATTAATTCCCTATTGTCCTCCCATCTCAAACAGCTAACTCCCCCTCTTCTCCAAAAAGAAAAAAATCGAGCAATTTTTTCCCAACAGGGAGGAAGGCAGAGCTGTGTGTGTGTGTGTGTGTGTGGTGTTGTGTGTGTGTGTGTGTGTGTGTGTGTGTGTGCGTGTGTGTGTGTGTGTGTGTGAGGGGGGGGGGAGGCGCAGGAAAAGGAGATGGGTTGGTGATTAAGGGGTGCTGGAAATAGAAAACTCTAAACAAGGCTTGTGTCCCTCTACCTTCTCTGACGAAAAGTGTCCGGTACCTAACAAAAAAAGATATGCTATCTGGATAACAGAAAATGGCAAATAAGACTCTATATCTTTTCCTTGTTTTTTGTTTGTTCTTAGGTATTGTGACCTTTGCAGCAAAACGCAATTACAAAACAATGCTACTCATTAAAGAAAATAACTGATAGCAGATCAGCTAGTGTGGTCATCACTGAAACTAAAATCAATAGTTCTGATTACAATGTAAAGATGGAAAAGTCAAAAATAAAAACATGACATTACTCTTATAGGTTGGGGTTTTTTTTTTCCTTTTTACAAAAGTTATTCCATCGAAGGAATAAAAGGTTATGTAACATAAGGAATTTGAAACTAACTGCACATTTTTCAGTATATTGCCTGTGAATTTTCTCACGTTTATTCTCTTAAGTTGCAAGTTAAAACTTTATTGTGTAACAGAGTGCAGATATTTGATCTGCCGCGACTCTGTACAACTTCTCGGCAACGACAGCACGGTCAGACAGTGGGAATGTGGCCTCTAAAAAGAGGCTGCATAAATACTACATTTTACCGCTACGGGCAAAGTGCATGCAGAGAACGGCTTTCGACCACCCCCAACGATACAGAACGTCGCACAATTCACAGGTGTGGATCCCAACGTTGTACCCACGTCGCTGCGATTGGCAGTTCCGCTCGCAAGGGAAGTAATCTAATTACCGCCCTGCCACATCCACCACCGCTGACTTTGTGCCGCGTCCCGAGGCACAGTGGGTACTGACCAGCGTATTTGACGCTCAAATCAGTAGCCCTAAGTTCTTTCCATCCTGTCGGCGACGCCACTTTGTAACAGAGTGCAGATATTTGATCTGCCGCGACTCTGTACAACTTCTCGGCGACGACAGCAGGTCAGACAGTGGGAATGTGGCCTCTAAAAAGAGGCTGCAGAAATACTACATTTTACCGCTACGGGCAAAGTGCATGCAGAGGACGGTTTTCCACCACCCCCAACGATACAGAACGTCGCACAATTCACAGGTGTGGATCCCAACGTTGTACCCACGTCGCTGCGATTGGCAGTTCCGCTCGCAAGGGAAGTAATCTAATTACCGCCCTGCCACAATTGCATTGTACATTACGCACAGCAATAAACATCACGTGGAAATGTTCTTTAGTTCACTTATAAAGGACAAAAAACTAGAGACAATTTACAGATATACTAGAAGTGCAAATTACAGCTGAGAAGCTCACTTAGGTACGGCCTTAGTCAACTTTTAACTGATAAATGAACATGAAAACTGAATGAGCACAGCCGTTAAAACAAGACCTAAGAGAACAAACAGGGGAGGCAACAATGGAGAAAGGAAACTGGTATGAGCACTGCGTGCAACCAAGGCATTAGAAGCACGAGAAAGAAAGAAAGAAAGAAAAAGAAAGAAAGAAAGAAAGAAAGAAAAGATACAAAGATAGATACAAAAGAAAAAAAGAGAGGTACACATGAATAAATCTAAAATAAAGCCCTAAAAGAAAAGAACGAAAAAAAAAGAAACGAAACTAAGGACGAAAGAAAAGAAAGAAAGAAAAGAAAGAAAGAAAGAAAGAAAGAAAGAAAGAAGAAAGAAAGAAAGAAAGAAAGAAAGAAAGAAGAAAGAAAGAAAGAAAGAAAGAAAGAAAGAAAGAAAGAAAGAAAGAAAGAAAGAAAAGAAAGAAAGAAAGAAAGAAAGAAAGAAAGAAAGAAAGAAAGAAAGAAAGAAGAAAGAACAAAGAGAGGCACACTTGTAATATAAAAAAAAATGATAAAGAACAAAAAAAAAACCGAGAAAGACACACAAAAAATGAGAGAGAAAAAACAAGAAAAAAAAGTATTTTCAAACTTTACAAGGCAAAAAGAAAGAAAATAAGAAAGTAAAAGAGAAAAGTTTTTTAAAAGTAAGAAAAAAGAAAGGAAAGAAAAAAGATCCATTACTGCCAAGCCTCTGACGATGGCTCACCTAAAGATCAACACTCACAAGTCAAATCAGGCACATCTAATGATCCTTACCGCAAAGTGTCTACATTGCTGTCAAAGCATTTTATGTTTTAGGGCCTTTTTTATTTTTATCAAATATTATTCATCTTTTTTCCTGCTCAAAATCGTATCTTCAACATTGTTGAAGCTATAATCGTTTACTTGAGCCCTTTTTTCAGACACAACTTTTGGGGGGCAAAGAAAGGAAGGAAAGAAAGAAAACTGAAGGAAAAATAGAAGTAAAATAAAGAAAAAAAGCAATTGAATGACAGGACGAAAGAAAAAGATAAAGAAGAGGGAAAATGAAAAGGCGGCAAATTGAATCATCACTCATGAGGAAAACAAATAAAAGGGAGAAGGGAGCAAAAGCAACTAAACAAAAATTTCCCAAAGTCCCAGTGCGCATGAATGCACGTAGGCGCGAACACACCGCGCGTGGTGTCTCTCTCTCTCTCTCTCTCTCTCTCTCTCTCTCTCTCTCTCTCTCTCTCTCTCTCTCTCTCTTCTCTCTCTCTCTCACATACACACACACACACACACACACACACACACACACACACACACACACACACACACACACACACACACACACACACACACACACACACCACTGTCTTCTGTCAAGTAAACTGACATAACCCCCAGATGAAAAGCCACCAAAACTGCAAAAGAAAAGTAGACTCAAACCATAAAAAACTAAATCCAAAGAAAGGAAATTTCACAAAACGGTTATGACAGGAAAGAAAGACATGATGCCGGCAGTGGCAGTTAGTGTCCATTGCTTCATTTTTTACAATTTTCTAGCATGCAGACATGAGCAGGAATGAGAAATATGGAAATGGTGATAAAGTTGGGTTGTTGTTTTTTTTATCCATTTGACTTTCTCGCACTTATTGCTCACCTCGTCCAGGAAATAGTTTAGAGGGATTTTTTTTTGTTGGTTTTTGCTTTGTTTTGGGTTTTTTGTTGTTATTGTTTTGTTTCGTTTTTTTGGGTGTGTGTGTGTGTGTGTGTGTGTGTGTGTGTGTGTGTGTGTGTGTGTGTGTGTGTGTGTGTGTGTGTGTTTTGGAGGGAGGCTGTTTGTTTGAAGAGATGGCTATTTGGGTGAAAAATATAACGCCGTTCATCGAGTATATCAAGTAACATCAACAAGCCTGTGATTTATAGCATGTTCCAAGACCCAAAACATTACATTTTATTTCATTTCAGAACAGTGATCTGGTCTTTAGAGAACAATAGCAAAGCTGTCTGATATCATTATTTAGGGGAAGTACGTTAAACTAAAGAACAACAACAGCAAAGCTGTTCTGATTTGTTTTCCTGGTTCAAAACAATATTCCTCGTCGTCGTCAAGCGCTCAGACAGCAACAACTGTTGCCTGTCATAGGAGCGAAAATGCGTTGCGCTTCCGTTAAGCGCCTGACAAGTCAGGCCCAGCGCATCCGATCTCGGCATGGGAGAGAAAACTTTCAAGTCTTTCTGGGGAAAAAAATACGCAGGAGAATGGACCAAGAAGACAGAAAATGGGACGAGAAGGAGATAACAAGTGGAAAAGGAACAAGGCAGAAACAAAGAGAGGGATAGAAAAGAGGGGGGTCCTAGCACAAAGTTTCCAGAAGGTGGGGATGCTATTAATACTGACAGGCCCTCGGCATTCCCACGGAGAGTTCAAAACAATATAGACACGGGGGGAGGGGGGTGTAACTGAATTAAAACACTATTGCATATTTCCATATTGACAAAAACAAAGAGGGGGGGGGGGGGTTAAAGAGATATTTAATCAGAAGGAAAGTATGTGTCCCACATAATGGATGTTGACGCCAGAAATGAAATAATGGCTTTGAATGTAACCTCACACGAGAAACATTTAAATGAATCACATGGCATCTATTTAGCAAATGTTCCTGCGGCAATATAATACCCATTTTCAATTCTATTCAGATTGCACTAAAAATGAGTTAATGTTTTCCTGTTATTGCTGTGATTACATATTACAAAAAATTAATGCAAATACTTTAACAGATATGTCATTAAGCACGTCAGAACGTTCTGTTGATTTGCGTGTCTCTGCCTGTACGTACGTACGTAGTACATACATACATACATACATACATACATATACATACATACATACATACATACATACATACATACATACATACATACATACATACATACATACATACATACATACATACATACATACATACATACATAATAAACACACCAAACTGACAATTCGTAGGGACAAACTCACAGTCTAGACACAAGTCAGAACAATGGATGGCATATTCATGAAGAGAGATTTGAATATATATTTTGAACTTGTCTGTCATCCACGTTACATGGGTTTTCCACATATTAGCTTCAGTTCATTTACTGCAAAGAATTTACTGAATATGGTATCAGAAAAAACTGAAATCCTGGCTTGACTACATTTTGAGGGGGGCTTTTTTCCGACGATTTTTGTTCTTTAAAATCCCCTGCTGAATCCATGTCTCTTTTCCTGCCACTGTCCATCTCTTTCCTGTCTTCATTTTCCTTGTTTTCTTAGCTATGTTTCTTGTTCTAGTTTTCAACTGTGCTCTCTTTCTTATCGGTTTTTTTGTCTCCTCTATTTATTTTCCTTTTTTCTGTTTTCATTTTTTTGTGTGTTTTTTTTGGCTAAATTACCTTCACAAACTGACAATTTCTTTGGAGCCAAGAAAATTGAATTGTTGGTTTTTATGTTTGTTTTGTTTGGGGTGGGTTTTTTTTCCATGAGTGCACGTCAAGGCAAAATTCAACATTTGTCTTGTCCTTCTGCACTTGTTAACCTGCACGAAGCAGTTTACATTAAGAAAATTTCTGTAGTCTTGCGTCATCCTGTCTCATTGTAAGGACAGATAGGAAAAGGGGAGATGTGTGTGTGTGTGTGTGTGTTTGTGTGTGCGTGCGTGCGTGCGTGCGTGTGTGTGTGTGTGTTGTGTGACTGTGCGAGGGGGAAGGGGAAGAGAGTGTTGGGGTGGGAGCAAAAATGGTAGATTTGAAATGTAATGGACTGCAAATAGTCCAGAAATATACAGGACGGCAAATAGTCCAGAAGTATATAGGACTGCAAATAGTCCTACAGGACTGCAAATAGTCCAGAAGTATATAGGACTGCAAGTAGCCCAAAAGTATACAGAACTGCAAATAGTCCAGAAATATATAGAACTGCAAATAGCCCAGAAGTATACAGAACTGCAAGTAGCCGAATATATAGAACGCAAGTCCAGAAATATACGGGACTGCAAGTAGCCCAGAAGTATATAGGACTGCAAGTATCCCAGAAAGGGTCTTCAAAAGTGCAAACAAAGAAAACAATCCCTGTTAACCGACTTCTTGGCACGTTGCTTAGATGCTTCTCGAACAACCTGCATGCGGTGAATCCCCCCCCCCCCCCCCCCCCCCCCCCCCCAACCTCAACCATAAAAAAACAAACCAACGCAAACTTTGGTGTGCGTGCGTGCGTGTTTATCAATGTTTGGTGAATGTATTCGTGTTCTTTACACAGACGAGAGCCACAGCGATTATCTAAAGTTTAAGTCTTCCAGGACTACAAATAATCCCTTTAACTAGGTAACGAAAAAAGGTAACAAGTATAAAGAGAGAAAAATCAAGCAACTATTGGTTGACATGTGAAACATTCAAACGTCTTCACCTTGCACAGCTGCAAGAGACGTAACTCACGCGTTGAAAAAATATCTCAGGATTATCTGTCTACCCTGAGTTGAAAGCTTTATGATAGCTCCGGCATAAACTAGCTCGTACACGACAGCTTCTTGTCTGTGTAGTGATCTCTAGTCTTGCCTAAAGTCTACGTCATAATGTATTGCGTCATTTTTATTGGATTGCGTCATTCTGACTGCTTGTCATTCTTGGTACAGTTTCGGCGATATATGTGGGTTATCTGCCATTCTGAAACGAAAACAGGACGGCTAAAAGTAGGCTACATAAATATCTTTGAATTTTCTCTTCCATGAAAAGAAAAAATTCAAACTTAGATTAGCACACACTACACACACACACACACACACACACACACACACACACACACACACACACACACACACACACACACACACACAACACAGGCAGAAAGTCTTCCCGACACAAAATTTGTGTTTCTGAATAATCTTGACAAGCCAGAAGCCCCGCCTTTCAAAAGGAAGATGGCTGACGATACCTAGCAGGCACTGCCTTAATACATCATCGCAATCCTGGAATCAGTTACTAAAAAAATGAAATACGTTGAAAGACTGTTCCCATGTTTCGGTATTTCAATTTACACAAGAATATGTACACCTTGTTATCGGATTGTCGACATGCTATGTTGATGAATCATACCCGTTCTGCTCCCTTAATCGAAGCGAACATCGGGGCCAACGTATTTTTAATGCTTGTTTCGCCGTCTTGCTTGTTTGAGATTGTGGATAAACTGAGTGTAATATAGTGGGGGAACAATATGAAGCATCATAACTGTGAGTGTTGGGAGAAAGTGTGTGTTGTGTGTGTGTGTGTGTGGTGTGTTGTGTGTGTGTGTGTGTGTGTGTGTGTGTGTGTGTGTGTGTGTGTTCTTCAGTTAATGTCTGTTCATAAGTGATATTAACAACAACAACAAAAAAAAACCAACGATATGTTACTTGTAGAACTTATACAATGTAGAACAAAAGTATAAACCAAAGTGACATTAACCTAACAATCATCGACTTTAGAATAACAAAAGAGCACGAGATCAGTCTGTCTCGTAAACAAGTACGATTGTTCTAACTATGTAATGTCAATGGATGCTCGTTCAATAGCAGTTAAGTCAACAGTTGTGTATGTTGTGTGTGTTTGTGTGTGATGGGAGCTGTGTGTGTGTGTGTGTGTGTGTGTGTGTGTGTTGTGTGTGTGTGTGTGTGTGTGTGTGTGGTGTGTGTGTGTGTGTGTGTGTGTGTGTGTGTGTGTGTGTGTGTTGTGTGTGTGTGTGTGTGTGTGTGTGTGTGTGTGTGTTGTGTGACAGAGGAGAGAGATGAAAGGAGGTGTGACAGAGATGGTAGATGGTGCAGATGATGGAGAGAGATGTGGAGAGTGTGAAGAGAGAGACAGAGAAAGAGAGACAGAGAGAAGAAGAGACAGAGAGAGAGAGAGAGAGAGAGAGAGAGAGAGAGAGAGAGAGAGAAGCAACATAAGAACTTTTCTCTTTCGTGGGCAAGAAATAAATGAAACTTTAGCAGAATCTGTGTGCTTCGGGTCTTAAGAGTTCTGCGTTTTTGACAAGAAAAAATAAACACAAAAATGTGGAAGAGAAACGATAATCAGAGATATTTCAAAGAGTCTGACGTTATAAGAAAGAAAGAAAAAAGAAAGAAAAAAAAAGAGAAGAAAAGAAAAGAGAAAAAAGAGAAGAAAGATAAGAAGAAGAAAGAAAAGAAAGAAAGAAAGAAAGAAAGAAAGAAAGAAAGAAAGAAAGAAAGAAAGAAAGAAGAAAGAAAGAAAGAAAGAAAGAAAGAAAGAAAGAAAGAAAGAAAAGAAAGAAAGAAAGAAAGAAAAAGACAGACAGACAGGACTAACATACAAAAAGAAAGAAAAGAAACGAAGGAAAGAAGGTAGGAAGGACGAAGGAAAGAAAGAAAGAAAGAAGAGAGAACGACAGATAGAAAACACATTGAAAGAAAGAAACAACAGAAGGGGAAAGGAATACAGAAAGAAAGAAAGACGGGCATGCAGACAGACAGTAAAAAAGGAAAGAAATGAGAGAATAAAAAGGAAAGAAAACTTATCAGATAACGGCAGAAGACAGACAGACAGACCAATAGAAAAGAAAAGAAGAGAAAACAAAACATAGAAAATAAAAGAAGATTGGATAGGCATAAACATAAAAACCCACATTCTCATATACTGTCAAAATGCAAACACACTTGACGGTATAATATGGATCAAGAATTTTAAAAAGAAGGGAAAAATGAACAAATAAATAAATATATAGAAATTGAAATTCAAAACAGAGCAACTGCTTTATGAAAACAGAATTCTCTCCTAAACTACCACACTGAATAAACCCAATGCCCGTCATTTTCATTTTACTGACATTATGTAGGAGCCTACAGCGTCTCCAAGTTTAATCTCGGGTATTTGAGCAAGATAGGGGTGTGTGTGTGGTGTGGGTGTGTGTGTGTGGTGTGTGGGTGTGTGGTGTGTGTGTGTGTTGTGTGTGTGTGTGTGTGTGTGTGCGTGTTGGTTTCTGTGGTGTTGCGTGTGTGCTGTGGTGCTGTGTGTGTCGTTCTCTCTCTCTCTCTCTCTCTCTCTCTCTCTCTCTCTCTCTCTCTCTCTCTCTCTCTCTCTCTCTCTCTCTCTCTCTCCCTCTGTATCTTTGGATACGTGACTGACGATTTTGATTTTCTCTTCATTGCATAAGTTCTTATATTTAGTTTGAATGTAAAAACACGAATGAGGATTGCCTACTGTTGGTGTTTTTATGATATCTCCAGTCACGTTTGGTTTTAAATGTCAAAGAAAAAGACCTGGATGGTACCTCCTTGAAGTGTTCAATATATCACAAATATCGTAACTGAAGTGTATCGTTACCGTTAAAATAGTAGGGAGGTATACTGTTAAAATAATAGTGCCATCTTCATCTCATTACTGTTAAGAATAATAGGGACACCTCTAAAAAGTATATCGTTACTGTTAAAATAATGGGTCATCTTTGAGGAATCACACTACTGTTGAAATAAGAGAGATACCTCTAAAAAAAAAGTATATTAATACTGTTAATAGCCTCGATGTTTGAAGTGTCTCATTTATGTTAAAATAACATGGACACCTCTAACATATATATCATTACTGTGAAATATTTGAGTCACCTTTTAAGAGGCTCTCCTTCCCCGAAATCAATGGGGAAAACATTCGTGTTAAATGACTGCTGAAGGAACCTCATTGGCTCTTCATGCAACGCTGTTCCGAAGACAAAATGGTCACCACGGCATTCTGTATATCTGTCAGCCCTTATCCGCAAAGTCTCTATACTTCATATGTATCAACCATCGTACACTCTCCGATCCTCTAAGAAAAAAAAAACTCTTAAAGATGTTAAAGGTGATCTGAAGCCATTTGTCATTTAGTGTGAATTCAGGTTGACGCTGATGGGTGTTTGAAAGGTGTTGATTTTGAACTTAAACTATAGGTTGTGAGTTACTGCATATGAAGAAGTTTAGTGTGATCTTTGTGGTCGATGGGGCTGTAGACGATATGGATTTGAACATAGTGAAATTATTTGGTGAATGATTCTTTGAGTTTATTGAGCCAAGGGGCTGAAACTCTCAAGCCATCCACTCACAAAACTCTCCACTTTGAGTTAAAGAGTTACAAAGTTATGACTTCCGATAAATTAACTTTGACGTGTTTTGAAATGCAAACGTTAGTCTTTAAAAAAAAATGTAATATTGAACATCCCTTGTTGAGTTTTAAATACATACGTTAGTATGAAAAACGTTAAGCAAAATCATCAGTGGAAGGTTTTTAAAAATGCAAACGTCAGTCCCAGTATGGAAGGACAAAAGAAAACACCCATAGATACGCTTTCAATTCCAAACGTTACCTCCAAAAACAAAACAAAAAATAGCACGAAACGGACAGGGAGGCGACACTCCTAGAAGGGAAGAACACAGATGTGGAGGGGAAAGAAAAATGCGGGAAAAAAGTCCACAAGGAAAACAGAAAAAATAAATCTGTTCCAAAAACATCAGACAATTAATTCCCAATTGTTTTCCTATCTCAAACAGCTATCTCACCATCTTCTCCCCAAAAAATCACATCGTCCATTTTTATCCTCCAGAGGAAAACGGGTCTTGTGCAATGAGGAGTGAGAGTGAGATTAAGGAAGGAGGTGGGGGGGGGTGACGACAACGGAGAGGCAGTAGTTACTTTTTTTTTTTTAATTCTTTTTTATCGAGGATAATGGAATAAGCACTCATGTGCTATTTTCATCCTGTCCCCGTGTGTATGCAGTTTTGTAAATATTGTCATCTGTTCCCACCGGTACACAATGGCCTACTCTTACGAAAAGCGGAGAGAGAGAGAGAGAGAGAGAGAGAGAGAGAGAGAGAGAGAGAGAGAGAGAGAGAGAGAGAGAGAGAGAGAGAGAGAGAGAGAGAGAGAGAGAGAGAGAGAGAGGAACAGGAACAGGAACAGGATTTAACGTGTGCGCAAGATGTTCTGCGTGCGTTCGCACACGGGCTGGGAATAGCAAGCTGAAAACAGTGGCGTCTATCTCTCCCTTTTCTCAGATAAAGTATGTCTCTTCTTGAAAGACATAGGTAGGAAGTTTCGATCACAAAAATACACAACACTTTTTTCCCTTTTACCTGCTGTTTTTTCTCCTTTTTTTGTTCGTGGGTACATAGCTATATCTGAAAAACTTTTTGGACAAGACAGTTATATCTGAAATACTTTTTCGACAAGAATGATGATAACATAACAATCTATATTGCCATCCAGAGTAGCAAAAGAGATTTTTCTGATTACAAGCTTGAATATCACCAAAACAACAAAAACAAAAATAACCTGAGATTTTTTGCGCAATTTAAAGATAGAACCTGCAAACATTGGCGCCAGTTTTCACAAACAATGAGGTTTCTTTTAAGACAGACGACTAGTCTGACACTAATTGTACGCTTCTATCTAAATGGGTTCGGGTGTTCTATCTGTTCTTGTTTTGACAACAGCAAGTGTAGCACTCTCTCATTTCAGTGTTTCTTCTAGTCAATGCCAAACTTTGGGAAGACTCTCTACTTCTAAGCTTACAAAGTATTCCATGGAAACAAAATAAAACCAAATAAAATGTTCAGAAAGAATGTATGTAATAGCTTTTGTATTTGACCTTTTTTTAAGTTTCCTTACTCCTGGCGTGTTCCTCAACATCAGCACGACACTAAGATTACTTATTAAAAATCCTTAGAACCCTAAAGAATGCAAGCACGCATGCACGCGTGCGCGCACACACACACACACACACACACATTTGACTGGACACAAACAATAACACACTCTCTCTCTCTCTCTCTCTCTCTCTCTCTCTCTCTCTCTCTCTCTCTCTCTCTCTCTCTCTCTCTCTCTCTCTCTCTCTCTCTCTCTGATAGCCTAGTGGTCAGAACATTGGCAATTTGAAGACCCGGGTTCGAGTCCGGTCGAGGAAACTTTTCTTCCTGGAGTTAACATCAGTGCTGACTCCACTCTCCCCAAAAGTCCTTCGGATGAGACTTTAAACCGAGGTCCCGTGTGCGAACGCACGCAGAACATCTTGCGCACACGTTAAATCCTGTTCCGCTTTTCGTAAGTGTAGGCCATCGTGTGCCGGTGGGAACAGATGACAATATTTACAAAACTGCATACACACGGGGACCGGATGGAAAAAAAGCACATGATTGCTTATTCTGTTATCCTCGACATAAAACAATAAATAAAAAAATAAATAAATCTCTCAGCATATTTGTAATGTGATGTAATGTGATGTAATGTGATGTGATGTGATGTGGTGTGATGTGATGTAATGTGATGTGATGTGATGTGATGTGATGTGATGTGGTGTGGTGTGGTGGGTGTGTGGGGTGTGGTGTGGTGTGGTGTGGTGTGGTGTGATGCGATGTGTGTGTGAGAGAGAGAGAGAGCGAGCGGGGCATAAGGTTAGATGGGGAAGGAAGTAAATGAAGACATACCAGCAAAGACAAACTGACCATAACAGACAAGGAAAAGGAGACTGACATAGAATACAAACAACGGAAACAAAATGTCTGTTTTATGTCACTTCAAACCATAACCAATTGAAAAGTTGTTTTTGAATCTCTGGTCAATAACCAAGAACGTGTGTTTGTCTTTTACCTATTTTTTCCGTATGGTTTTTCTTTATTTTTTTCTCGTTAGTTTCTCTTTCCTCTCTTATTTAGTTCTTTTGAGGCTGTTTTTTTTTTTAATTCATATCACATTTTCCAGTATTTCTTTTTCACAAAGTTCTGTTATCCTTTTACCTTATTTCTTTAATGCAAATAGATTTCTTTCTTTCACCCAACTTTTTCTGTTCTTTTTCAGTATTGACTTTTCCCATGTTTTTCCTTTTCTCCAACTTTTAAAAAAAATCTTTTTACCTTTACCTATTTAGTATAGTTTCCCCAGTTTCCCCAAACTTTTTCTATTCTATTCCTACCTGTCTATTTTCCTCCTATTTTTTTTTGTTCGATCCTATTTCTACGCCTTAGTTTTAACACTTTCTGTTCAAAACATCGACAATCAGTTCTGTAACTCTCTTCATTCCCACAAACCCTGCTACGATAAACTATAAAAAAAAAAAAAAAAGCAACATAAAACCACCATTTCCACACGTTCAATTGTCTATAGCCGTATCTGCGTAGTTCCATTCATTCCCAGTGCCTGAAGAGCAGAAGAACGGATTGAAATAAACAGCTTTGATGACTCAGCAGAATCAGTGTCTCAGCTCATCTGTCTCATCTCCTCTCCGTTTGGTTTGTCTTCACAAGATGTTGGGAACTGTTTGCATTGATCTTTAGGACGGTGCCGATACCCTTGTGTGTGTGTGTTGTGGTGTGTGTGTGTGGTGTTGTGTGTGTGTGTGTGTGTGTGTGTGTGTGTGTGTGTTGTGTGTGTGTGTGTGTGTGTGTGGTGTGTGTGTGTGTGTGTGTGGTGTGTTGTCGGTGTTTTTGTGCTGTCTGCGCCGTGGGCGTAGAGGTCGCGAATGGGAACAGTGGGTAATTGTGTGTATTGTTGGGTGTTGTGGTGTGTTGTGGCTGTATGATTGTGTGTGTGGTGTGGGGTGGGGTGGGTGGGTGTGGGTGGTGGTGTGTGTGTGTGTGTGTGGTGTGTTGTGTGTGTGTGTGTTGTGTGTGTGGTGTGGTAGGTGTGTGTTGTGTGGTGTTGTGAGGTGTGTAGTGTGTAGTGTGGGTGCGCGCGCTTTATGTGTGTTTGGGTAGGTGGTGTGGGTGTATGATATGAAGAGAGAATGTGAGAGAAAAGTGGAGAGAGAGGAGAGTGTGTGTGTGTGTGTGTGTGTGTGTGTGTGTGTGTGTGTGTGTGTGTGTGTGTGTGTGTGTGTGTGTGTGTGTGTGTGTGGTGTGTGTGTGTGTGTGTGTGTGTGATTTATAGAATTCTTCCAGAATTTTTCCGCATGTGCAAACGTGCATATACATACATCAAAGTGTGTATGCACAGACGTAAATTCAAATACTCTGTCTCTCTCTGTCTCTCTCTGTCTCTCTCTGTCTCTCTCTGTCTCTCTCTATCTCTCTCTCTCACACACACACATACACACACACCACACACAACACAACACACACACACACACACACACACACACACACACAACACAACACACACACACACACACACACACACACACACACAACTTCTTCCAAAATGACAGTCACACTTGTACTGTTTTCTATCTTTGTGGTATTATATCATTCTCTCTCAGAGTCCACAACCTCACTATATTAGAAGGACGGAGCGAAAAAAACATCCTAAACCAACGCGTACATTGTACTGGCGTTATTTCGATAAACAAGGCTGAACTGGTACGATTTATCAACTGGTTGGCAATGAACAAACGTTAGGCCTACACATTTTTTTCTTCTTTCTTTTGGAGTCGTTCCTTATTCGGTAGAATGCGTAGTGCCTTCTCCTGTATTGGTAACTGCAGGAGGTCTGCTTACAAGCCGCAGCCGACATAGTCAGACTTCAGAGCAGCTGATTTAAAAAGATATCTTCAAATGAAAAATGCCAGAAAGTATTTGACAGGTCTACATGGAAAAAGGCAGGAGTGTGGACCGGCAAAAGGTAAGGGTGTCCCATAACCAATGTGGTCGTAGGGAGCGTGGCGTCAAAGACCTCAGCTTCTCTAGGGTCCAGCATGTTGAGGGCGGCGCCCATCTCCTCTCCCTAGCTGCTTTACCTTCTCTGACCCTAAAGAGGGCAGGTACCCATTTACAGCTGGTTGAACTGGGGGACTGTACTGAAACCAAGGCGCGCAAACGGTCACCCATCCACTTGGTAACCAAGCTCGATGATGCTTAACCTTAGCTTGGGGACAGCAAGCGCTCTGACCACAGAACATTTCCGTCCCCATGGGACTGGGCATGCAGAAAATAAGCGAGAGAAATGGGGGTAGTAAGACAGAGACAGAGAAACAGAGACAGAGAGAGACAGATAGAGACAGAGAGACAGAGAGACACAGAGATAGAGAGATCATCTCCCTTAACTCCCCGATGTGCCGCTGGTGCAAAGTACTAAAAACTTTCACAGGCAGTGTCTTTTGGGTATATTCGACCTTGTAGTGCTCACCTATCCCTCTCCACGTATAGAGTACATGCCGGGTATGTTCGTGTTTCTGTAACCCATCGAATACTGACACAAATTTCGGTATCTTTAATATGTACCTTGTCTCTTTTTCATGTGCATACACACTGACACTGACAACTCTCTACCAAAGCTGACCCGGAAAATCGTAAGAATCCTCATCTTTAATCCACCCTACGCCGCTGGCGAGATTCGAACCCACGACTTCAAGGACCCACGGGATTGAGAAACGCTCCTTATCCACTCAGTCGAAGCATCCGACGAAGATATACAAACATTTATAGATAAACTCGAGATTCAAACACACGACTTCAAAGACCAGATTTAAACCCACGATTTCAAAGACCAGACTCGAACCCTCGACTTCATGGTCCCACAAGATTGAAGTCAAACGTGTCTTATCCACCCAGCCGAAGCATCTGACAGAGAGATACAAACAGATTTATACAGAGACTGGAGATTCAAACCCACGAACTCCATGGTCACACAAGATGGAAGTCAAACGCTTCTTATCCACTCAGTCGAAGCATCCGACAGAGAGATACACACAGATTTATACAGAGACGGGAACAGAAAGATAGGCAGCGACAGAGGACATAGGTATAAGTGGAAAAGAGCAATGATACCAGCAAAGTGCTGGCGCTGTCCCTCATGACAGAACGATCCGTGTGATACAGACAGGAGTTATGACGAAGCACTTGTCAGACAGCTGTGTGGGGCCTCAAAGACTCGAACCCTCACTACCATTCCGTTCAGAGTACTTCTTATCACGTCCTATAAACTGTCATAAAAAAGGGCAGGCTTGCTAAGTTCTGTGACCTTCAAGCATCTTGTGTGTGTGTGTGTGTGTGTGTGTGTGTGTGTGTGTGTGTGTGTGTGTTTGTGTGGTGTGTGTGTGTGTTGTGTGTGTGTGTGTGTGGGGGGGGGGTGGTGGGGGGTCGCGCGTTTAGCTAACTCCAAAGTCTTTCATTTTTCCCTGCGTGCGTGCGTGCGTGCGTGCGTGCGTGTGCCGTGTGTGAGCACGCACTGAGAAACATATCAGAGTACTGTATAAAATAAGTAATTTCATAACTCTTCGCTTTGTAAGACGCTTTAATGTAAGCATGCTTAAGTTGTTGCGTCAAATAAATACGCTATTATTTGTTATCATCATCATCACCACGATTGTTGTTGTTTTTATCATTTATATTATTGTTTTGTGTTGTTGTTGTTGTTGTTTTCGTTTGTTGTAGTAGTAGTTAGTAGTAGTAGTAGTAGTAGTAGTAGTAGTAGTAGTAGTAGTAGTAGTAGTATATTTTTTCAAAAAAATTACATTATATATTATTATTATTATTATTATTATATTATTATTATTATTTTGGTGGTGGTGGTGGTTGGTGGTGGTGGTGGTGGTGTTTCTATTATTATTATTGTTATTAATCATCATTATCATTATTATTATTATTATTATCATATGTCCTCATTGTCATCCTCAATATCATCACTACTATCATGATTGTCATCACCGTAGCTGTTTTTGCTGTTGCCATTGTTATTGAACCTTTTTCCCAGTACTTCCAAATCGTACTTTGCGTTCTCTTTGCTTTCACCTTTCTAACCTACCTGCTCGCGTACAATGTATCTACCTGATCTTTTAAAGGATTTTAAACTGAAGTCTAGATGTTTTAACTGTCTGTCTGTCTGTCTGTCTGTCTGTCTGTCTGTCTGTCTGTCTGTCGTCTTCTCTCTCTCTCTCTCTCTCTCTCTCTCTCTCTCTCTCTCTCTCTCTCTCTCTCTCTCTCTCGATTGCCTTTTATTTTTAAATGTGGGATGCTCGACAAAGATAAAATGTACAAATGCAAGGAAAGAATATATTCTGTAATTTTCACAGCAAAAAACAAACCAACTTAAACAAAAAAGAAAGCAAACAAACAAACAAAACAAACAAACGAGACAACAGGCTTTTTTTCCTGACTGAAAATGCAATACAACCAACATAAACCTTTCTACTCGCGTAAAGTGAGCGTTTCAAAATGTTTGTCTGAACCAACCTATTGGCAAGGCAGCTGTGCCAACTGAGATGCAGAGACATGGGAGATGCTCCTTGACTTCGTCTGTCATTAGCGCTTCTTCCCTCCCCCATCATGCAGAGAGAGAAGAGAGAGAGAGAGAGAAGAGAGAGAGAGAGAGAGAGAGAGAGAGAGAGAGAGGGAGGGAGGAGGGGGGAGAGACAGACAGACAGACAGTCAGACAGAGATAGATACAGAGCAGACAGACAGACGGAGAGGTAGACAGAGATACAGACAGAGAGACAGAGAGACAGACAGAGACAGAGAGACAGTGACAGAGACAGAGAGAGGGGAAGGGGGCAATACGATGTGTAGAGAAGGGGTGGGGGAGTAGAGATACAGACAGAGATGAGACACAACACACTAATTTATGTCGAGTAAAACATTCTCATTTTAACACTGTAGTAGTTCCGAAACTTTCAAAAACAGCCCACTGTATACAAGTAACTTCCCGAGCTGATAGTATTACATGTTCACACTTTCCCTGATCAGACTGTCAGAACTTGACATCGTCTCGTCTTCCAGAAAACCCATCCTTATATAAAAAAAAAAAAAAAAAAAAAAAAGTCAGAACAGAGTCTGGCATTGATTCCAGAAGCTGACAGATCCTCGCACTATCGCAGTGGGATTACCCCCTCTGTCTACAAAGGTCGGACAAACACAACATGCATGATGGCTGTGTGAACTTCGTAACAACGCTGTCTTCTGTGAACTTTGGTAGCAACACTATCTGTCTCCTCTGATGTTACTTCTAAGGATTGGTTTGCGTTATGACTTTTGCTATTTGAAGACCAGGTTTCTTTGATATCTGGGCGAATGTAGCGTGTTCAGATCAGGGTATGTAGCAGTTTTTTGTCACCACAAGTAAAAATATCCGGTTACACTACAACCACACACCTTACAAAAGAAATCCAGTGAAGGAATACTTTGATAAATGTAGTTTATTTTAAATATAGTGAATACACACGCACGCACGCCGTATGCAACGCGCGCGCGCGCGCGCGCGCACACACACACACACACACACACACACACACACACACACACACACACACACACACACACACACACACACACACACACACAGAAATTGCTGGAAACAAAAGACTGCATAAAGTTAGCTGACTTTTCATGAAATATTACAAAGTGATGTGTACTGCCTATATGCAAGATAAAGACAGCCTGACAGACAGCCAGACAGCCAGGCATACATACAAAGAAGAAGAACTCTATAAAAAGATTTACGTCCAATAAAACAGACTCATTTTAACACTGTAGAAGTCTCAAAACTTTTTTTCAAAGACACTCAACTCTATAAGTAACTTCCATGATAGTATTCTCCTACATGTTAACACTTTCTGAGATAGGTATGTCACAGTTTGACATGGTCCCGTCTTCCAAGAAAGCCAATCCTGAAAATTTCTAACAGCGTCTGGCTTTTGTTCTAGAAGCCAACTGCTTCACTTGACTATCACAGTGGGCTTACCACTCCTGTCTACGAAAGGTCTAACTAATACAACAAGCATGGTGTGCTAATTGTAAAACAAGTCTCTAAAGTTGAAAATCAACGCGAGATAGCATTACTTTATCTGTCAATAAGCAGAACAATGTCTGCTCACATCTGTGTGTGAAGTTTATAGCCAGAGAGACCGACAGAGAAAAGAATGTTATGAGAGTGAACAACAGAGAAATTGAAGGAGACTGAGAAATGGGGTAGAGAATGAGGCACAGATAAGAACTCTACAGGGTGGTTCGCATTCAATAAAACAGTCTCATTGTAACGGGGTAGCAGTTGCCTAACTTCTTTAACAACAGTCAACTCTTATAAGTAACTTTACTGATAGTATTCCCCCAAGTTTTCACACTTTCTCAGATAGGACTGTCAGAACTTGACATCGTCTCGTCTTCCAGAAAACCCATCCTTATATATATATAAAAAAAAGTCAGAACAGAGTCTGGCATTGATTCCAGAAGCTGACAGATCCTGGCTACTATCGCAGAGGGATTACCCCCCTCTGTCTACAAAGGTCGGACAAACACAACATGCATGATGGCTGTGTGAACTTCGTAACAACGCTGTCTTCTGTGAACTTTGGTAGAAACTCTATCTGTCTCTTCTGATGTTGACTCCGGGGAATGGTTTCCATTATCGCTTTTGGCATTTGGAGACCCTGTTTCTTTGATGTCTGGATTGATGCAGGGCCACTGAGGCCTGGATATTATGTGATGGAGTATTCTCTTTCCCTGCGAAGGTGTAACTGCCTGTGAAATTTCTCTGTCATGCTACATCACCTAGGCTGAGAAAATGCAATCAGCACAGCTTCTGATGAATGCATTGGTGAACTTTTTTTTTTTATTACTGTCTGCTAAAAATGTTATGTCTCTGCCATCTACGCTGAATGAAATATGAGATCTTTAGTGTGTAAATGTTCTTTTGTGCATCACGTTAATTGATAGTGCTCTTATTGTACGACATTTTATGATCATTTGTGCATTGGTATGTGTTTATGAGCCCTCTGTGTGTGTGTGTGTGTGTGCGCGCGCGCGCGCGTGGTGTGTGCGTGCGTGCGTGCATGCGCGCGTGCGTGCGTACGTGCGTGTAATTTTTAAGATTAAATTTTATTACCTTTTGTGATAGATGTTTCTGCTTCTTGTTTTATATATGATATAGCTTGTGACCCACTTGAACTCCTCTGCTTATTAAGATGATAAAATGCTGGTATTCTTATTTGATATATCTTGTAATGTGTGTGAGGTGATGGTCGTCTGTTGTGTTGTGGTATTTCTCCATAATAAATGGTTTTCCTATTTTTATGTATGGCTTGTAACCCAAATGAACTGTTCTGTTTGTGAGATGATAAAATGTTTGAATTGACCTGAATGAAAATGAATGGTGCATCTATTCATTCAAAAGAGATTATTCCTTCTACACGTATGTACGTAAGCTGACTTTCAAGCATTGTAAATATATTTTTTTTTTAAAACCCAAACTTTCCTCTAAAACTGCTCCACTCCAAGGTGTCGTCAATGCCAGCTTAGTTTTACCCCTGAGAATATCAGTTTCCATACCTGGCCTCGCCACAGTTTTGAAAACAATGTCTTTTCAAAAACTTACCCAAAAAAATGTGTTCAAAAAATAAGACTTGAAAGTCTAGCCATTAAAACTTGAAGTAAGAAGATAACAGCAAAAAGAAAAAGGTTTTGCTATGAATGTTCCGATTTTTATGTTTTCTATGAATGTTTCAGTGATCCATTCAGTCATTCACTCAAGTACTTCAATTCATTCACTTTATAACTGTATTTACACACATTCCTGATCGTTATGAGTTTCCCATTACAAGATTATCTTGTCTATAATAAATGACAAGATGTGCTGAGCAGCCTATTTTTGCTGATTAAGCTTTAAAAATGTTTTTTCTCACTTCTATGTGTGAGGAGAGAATGGGGTACTAAAGAAAGAGAGAGCGACAGACAGACAGATAAAGACACAGAGACACAGAGAGGGAAAAGAGAGAAGGGGGTAGAAATAGAAAGACATCAGAGGCAGACAAAGATAGGGAGAGAACAAAGAAACACACACACACAAACACACAAACACAACACAAAAGCACACAAGCACACACACACACAAAAGCACACAAGCACACACACACACACACACACACACACACACACACACACACACACAACACACACACACACACACACACACACACACACACACACACACACACAGGCTAGGGGCAGTCGAAGAGAGGGAGAAAGAGTAACAGACAGTGGCGTGTATACGTATGTATACTCTCGTGTACAAACATGCATACGCACGCGGCTGTGGACGCGCGAATGTGCGTGCGTTGTGGTAGGAAAGAAAAGATTTAGAAGGGGGAAAAAAAGGGGGGAGGAATGAGCTTGGGGCAAACAAACATACATTCTGACTCTGTGCAAACAAACATCAGCCTGTACT
>CM060334.1:20283679-20288679 GCA_030674155.1 Stramonita haemastoma | reverse complement strand
CCCAAAAGTCTTTCGGATGAGACCATCAACCGAGGTCCCATGTGTGAAAACCTTGCACACATATTAAAACTCGTTCTGCCTTCTGATGAGGAGCCAAGTGGATAAGGCGTTGCGCTCGTGATCCGACAGCCCGGGATCGAGTCATCACGGAGGCGCCGGTAATGAGAATTTTACCCTGGACTTATTATCAGTACTGACTCCACTCCCCCAAAGGTCCTTCGGGTGAGACTACAAACCGAGGCCCCGTGTACGAAGGCACACAGAGCATCTTGTGCACATGTTAAATGCCCACTCTGCCTTTCGGAAGAGTAGGCCATTTTGTGTCAGTAGAAACTGATGACAAAATATTTTCTTAATGCACACTGGTGTCATTTTTAGACACCATTCCTGAACTCGAAATATTGCTACCTTAATGGTGGGTAAAAATGATTTACATACACAAAATGTCACCATTGGTAAACCTCGGAGCTCTAGCCAAGGAACGAAGAACAAAAAAGGGTCACATGTACATAATTATCAATCATGATCTTTTGAGTGCATATACATACAAAAAAGTAAAACAACTTTGTAGATATAAACTGACATAGAAATTGTGCATTAAGGTAACATACAGATTTGTAAACTGTCACTCGTCTTTCATCATACACAGCCAAGACCCAAGATTTCAGGATAACTTCAATCGTGAAAGAACAGCTCTATCTACTATACCATCACTTCCAAGACAAACATACAAAAACATCACTTCTGAAATGCAGACATAAGAGAAAAAAAATAACCATAAAAAGAGATAGATGGGGAGGTGAGGAGAGGGAGGAGAGGAGAGAGAGAGAGAGAGAGAGAGAGAGAAGAGAGAGAGAGAGAGAGAGAGAGAGAGAGAGAGGGTCAGACAGACAGACAAGAGGAGTGAGAGAGAAGAGAGAGAGAGAGGGGGGGGGGGGGGTCAGACAGACAGACAAGAGAGGGAGAGAGAGAGAGAGAGAGAGAGAGAGAGAGAGAGAGAGAGAGAGAGAGTGAGAGAGGAGAGAGAGAGAGGGGGGGGTGAGAGAGAGAAAGAGAGAGAGACAGACAGACAGACAAACTGACAGACAGACAGACAGACAGAGACAGAGAGACGGCCGATACAGAAGAACTGGGTTAGTAAGATCTCTTTCCGAGAAAAAGAATGGTGGTGACGAAAGCTTGTGACGGCTGCCTGTCTGTTATCTTAGGCTGGCTGTCACATTCCTCCTTCTCTTTTGTCTGCTTTCAGATCAGATGTCGAGTGAGGAGAGAGTGAGAAAGGAACAAGGAAGTTTCTCTGACACCCAGCGTTTTTTTTGAAGATAGCGAGTAAACAAAGAAATACAAGAGAAACTACTACATAACATTAAAGAAGTCCAAGAGTTATAGAGATACTGTATGAAAAGAAACAAGAGAAACTACTACACAAAAAAGCAGACTCTTTCCTCATGGTATTCCTTGCAATAATGAAATAACATGAGCGATGGAAATGGTCATTTTGAAGTTAAAATGTAATGAACTCTTTGTCCTCCTGCTACTCTTCCCATCTTACTGCGTATTTGTTAAAGCGTGCACGCAGCACATGCCTACACATACGCGCGCACACACGTACACCCACACACGCGCGCGCGCGCACTCGCGCACGCTCACCACAACACACACACACACACACACACACACACACACACACACACACACACACCACACACGCACACGCACACGCACACATACACACACGCACGCGCGCGCAGGCCTACATGAATGTACTTTATAGCAACTATACAAGTATTACGCCTGCTCGTAGAGAAAATAGATAAAGATTCAGAGAAAAAAAGATACTTTCTAATTCAACGTACTCTCCTTAGCTGTTCAATTTCGCAACTTTCTTTATACTGTCATTAACACAAAAGACATTTTTCATAGGGGTAATTTCTCTCTTGAAACGACTACATTCTAACATACCCCCCACCACTCACCCCTTTCCCCTCACTCTTGTATAAATTCCACCCTCCCCCAAACCTCGTGGAAATTTCCAGTTCAAGTGCCAAGGTTTGATATCTTTCTTGTATTCTTTACTTATTTATGTATTACTTCTTTTATATCGAGGATAATGAAATAAGCAGTCATGTGATTTTTTTTACATCCAGTCCTCGTGTGTATGTAGGGATTTTTTTTTAATCTTGTCATCTGTTCCCACCGGCACACAATGGCCTGCTCTTATGAAAAGCGGAACAGGATTTAACGTGTGCGCATGCAAGATGTTCTACTGATGATCTTTTGTCATCAGTAGCATTTTCAGGGGAGAGAGAGAGAGAGAGAGAGAGAGAGAGAGAGAGAGAAGACAGACAGACAGACAGACAGACAGACAGACAGACAGACAGAGACAGACAGACAGACAGACACAGAGACAGAGAGACAGACACAGAGACACAGAGACAGAGAGACAGAGAGACAGAGAGACAGAGACAGAGAGACAGAGAAGAGAGAGAGAGAGAGAGAGAGAGAGAGAGAGAGAGAGAGAGAGAGAGAGAGAGAGAGGAGAGAGAGAGAGAGAGAGAAGAATAGGAGAACAGAGTATAGTATTGGTTCCAGAAGGGAACAGACGTGCCATACAATCTCAGCGGAATCGTACCCTATGTCTGCATCAGCCTGACATACACACCACACACCACGCATGCTTCCTTGGCCCAAGAAACCAGTACTATAGTATAGGCTTTACTCCTGAGACATTAAAAATAGATTCCTTCACGGGGACAGGATTGCCTAGTGGTCAGAACATTGCCATCGCAATTTGACGACCCGGGTTCGATTCACGTTCGAGGAAATTTTTCTCCTGGAGTTAACGTCAGTGCTGACTCCACTCTCCCCCAAAGTCCTTCGAATGAGACTACAAACCGAGGCCCCGTGTGTGAACGCACGCAAACATCTTGCGCACACGTTAAATCCTGTTCCGCTTTTCGTAAAAGTAGGCCATCGTGTTCCGGTGGGAAAATATGTCATTTACAAAACTGCATACACACGGGGACTGGATGTAAAGAAGCACAAGAGTGCTTATCTCATTATCCTCGATATAAAAGAATAATTTAAAAAATAATAAAATAAGTAAATAAACGGACGCTGTAGCCGAGTGGTTACGACTATGCTAAGTTCAACTCTATGCGGGTCCACGAAGCTGCGGGTTCAAATCTTGCCAGCGGCAAGGTGAGGGGTGAAGAGCGTGGGGAGAAATAAGGATCTTGCGATGTGCGCGCGTAGACGTGAGTGCAAGCATTCCTACTTATAGAATGGTATGTGCGTGCATCTGATAGCACATATTCCTTACAAACTGGCATATGTCTCTGTGTACATCATGGATTCTTTTCCTCTGCTTTATATGCTAGCAAACAAGTAAAAACACAACACCAAAGTGTTGAGGGTGGAGAGAGTGTTCCTCTGCTTTCTAGAGAAAAAAGTGGGGGGGGGGGGGGTCTTTATTAATTTGTTCTTGTTTGTGTGGTGACATCATAATGCGATGTTTTTGCAGCTATGCATGTAGATGCATGTTTTCGATCACATGGACGGATTCACAAGAATTTCTATCTATCTCTCACTCTTAATAAGTGCAAAAAGACAGACAGGCAGACACGAATACAGATAGCCAGGCAGACAAGAAAGACAGGAGACACACACACACACACACACACACACACACACACAAGCGCGCGCGCGACGAACGCACACACACACACACACACACACACGCGCGCGCACGCACGCGCGCACGAACGCGCACACACACACACACACACACACACACACACACACACACACACACACACACACACACACACACACACACACACACACACCACACACACACGGACACACACATAATGAAGACAGTTACGGGGATACAAAGAAAAGTAACATCATTTCTCTTAAAACTAAGCAAATTAGAAGCAGAAGTAAGGGTAAGAACTAGGCGGTGACGGAATGTCAAAGAGGGCAGAAGAAGAAGATGCTGATGGTGATGATAGCAGAAGAGGCGGTGCTGAATACTGACTGAGAAAGAAGACTGGGAAGATCTCCTTCAGAGACAAAAGATCAAAAAATAATGGTAATCAAAACAGATGCAGAGACAAAAGATAAAAAAAAAGAAATAATGGTCATCACAAGAGATGCCACACAAACAGAATTTCTCTACGTGTCCCATTTCACGTTACCAATTATTTCGGAGTCTGATTTCAAATGCAAAAATTGTTTCATCAGCTGTAAAACGATAGAAAAGAAACCTGTGGGTGTGATTATCTTCATGTTTCTGTCTGGTATTAGAGAGAAAAACAAAGTAAGGCACAGTGTGCGCGGGTGTTTGTTTTCGGTCTGAATATCATCATCATCATCATCATCAAACACAACATCGTAAGTGATGACAGAGAAACTTTGAAGACAAAACTACTAAAAGCTGCTCTTCTTTGATCCATTCTCGTATTCTTCAGCAAAACGACATGTGCACTTTCTTGTCCGCTGGTGCGTTTCACCAAAATATAAGTTCATGCGCACGAGTGCAGGCGCATGCGTGCACACACACAAACACACTCACTCACACATATACCTCCTCTCTCTCTCTCTCTCTCTCTCTCTCTCTCTCTCTCTCTCCTCTCTCTCTCTCTCTCTCTCTCTCCTCTCCTCTCTCCCTCCCTCCCTCCCTCCCCTCAAATGTCAAGAGAAGGTAGCCAGCCTTCTTACTCCTCTCATTTCTTTTTCTCATCCCCACTGTGTCCATTCTTCCGCTACCACGACCCTGGGTTGTTCACTACAGAAACATCCCGATATAATGCAAATGGAATCTCAGCTTAAGTTCCAGGAGCTTGCAGAGGTCACCGACACGACCTCACCGGGCGAGACAGTACTGAATCACCACAAAGGTCTTCTTCGACAGGCAGGAAGGTTCTTTGAACTCCAGATTCCGACCCCGCGCGCGTACTCCTCTCTGTTGCCTTCAGGGAGTATAGAAATAACGG
>CM060334.1:20276179-20281179 GCA_030674155.1 Stramonita haemastoma | reverse complement strand
CTCTCTCTCTCTCTCTCTCTCTCTCTCTCTCTCTCTCTCTCTCTCTCTCTCTCTCTCTCTTCTCAGCACATATGCTTTCTCTCTGTTTGCAGTAAGTGCCTGAAAAAGAGAAAGGGAAAGACAGACAGACAGACAGATAGATAGACAGACATATACAGACCGAGAGACAGACAGAAACAGAGAGATATAAACATAGAGAGAGAGAGATGAGTGTGTGTGTGTGTGTGTGTGTGTGTGTGTGTGTGTGTGTGTGTGTGTGTGTGTGTGTTTGTGTTTGTGTTTGTGTTGTGTGTGTGGCTCGCATGCATGTATGCGTGCGTACGTGCGTGTGTGTGCCTAGAAAGGTAAGCACAGCCAGATGCCACTTAGCACACTTATCAACTTTGGTTTAGTTAGAACTTTTGCCCGTTCCATTTCTGCCCGACACTGCAAGTTGCCCAGTAAAGTTCACATTTTAGAAGATGTTTTCGTCTGTGTGAAACACTCAGGAAAGCTTAAAAGTCGTCCTCAACAATTCCTGAAACCATGATATGAAAATCAGCTTTCCTCTCAAAATACCGTCTGCTGAGCTGCCTTGCTAAAACCCTCTATATTTTTAGTAAATTTCGCTGTTCAAATTTGTGACGAAAAGGCTTTCAAGACAGTCGCTTTTGTGATGGAATAGTTTGACTTGTGTCACGCGTTTTGCTGCGAAAGTCTTTGGTTTCTTAGGTTTCATTTATTACAATTGAAATCTCAGTTTATAACAGTGTATCATACAGCTATATTTTAGGAGTATTCCCAGTTGGTCAATATATTCCTCTCCTAGCAAAACATATCTATGAATCAAAAGCAAAAACTGCAATAGCCCAGTGGATGGGTTGAAAGGCTGCGGGTTTGAATCCCCATTTTTCGGACTCCTGCCGCCTCCTACCCAGAGCAAGTTTGCTAAGAGATCAATGCAAAGACTGGGGCCACACATTTGAGTGTCATTCACTTCATGGATACATTTTGAATGTTTCTTATTTTACCTGACTAACACTGCATGTGTCTGTATCTTTCGGGCCCAGCTGATGACAGAAGATATCATGATACTAAGCGTAGAGTACAGCCCTGTCAAGTAGTCTCAAAGCACAAACACTTTTATAGTGCATTATTACAGCATTCCCATCTCCACTGATTATTTTACGAGAACATTGTCTTTGATTCGGTGGTCCCCCGGTGTCATATCTGATTTTCGGTTTCCTATGCACGTCTGTGTCTATGGGGAGTATAATATACTTGATATCTTATGTCAAAGCCTTCGGGGTTGGACGTTCACGGGAGATGGTCACTGGAGGGGTGTTGTAGTGGTCACCATCCCGGGAGGGTTTCTCACTCAGTCTGGCTACACGACTTACCTATTGTCGTCGGTAGGGGGCTTAGTAAATAGCATCCTGCATGTATTAGCGCAGGAGCACCACTGAACAAACTACTAAAGTGAACCAGCAGCAGTGCAGGGCCCCTCTAGCTAGTGGCCTCGCTGCAGCCTGACATTGATAAGCTCCCTGGTGACTTTGAATGCAAAATAACGAATCTGAGTATAGTTCCGGAGGAGAGATTGAAGTGAGGGTCGTGGGAAGAGCAGGACGAGAACATCACAGAAGAGGAGGGAGCAGCAACAACAACGGCAATAACAACAAATGACAGCATGTCCAAAACGATAGCTCCCACAGCCCGACAATTTGGGTTTCTACCCTATTCCATTCACATACATTTCGTTTCTATAAGAAAGAAAAACAAAGAGATAGATGGAAAGTTATTCAAAATACAAGATTTTTGGAAACCCCTCTGTCTCCTCTCTCGCTACCTCTGTCTCTCTCTCCCTCTATCTGTCTCCATCCTCCATCCCTTTCCCTCCTCCCTCCCTCCCCTCTCTTTCTTTGCCCTCCCTCCCTTCATTCCCCCCTTTCTCCACTCTCCTTCCTTCCTTCCTTCCCACCCCTCCCCTCTCTCTATCCATCTATTTCTTCCCTCCCTCCTTACCTCTCTCTCCCCTCTCCTTCCCTCTTCCCTTCCCCCCCTGTCTCTCCCCCTTCCCTCTCTCCCTTCCTCCCCTGTCTCTCCCCTCCTCCTTCCCTCTCTCCATTCTCCCCTCCTCTCTCCCCCTCTCCTTTCTTTCCTTACCTTTCCTCCCCGCCCCCCCCCCCTCCCCTTGTCTCTCTCTCCTCCATCCTTCCCTTCTTTTCTCCTTCTCTCTCTCCTTCTCCTCACGGGCCATTGAAGCTGGTAACGAGCCTTGCGCTGTCAAAACTGCACTAGCACGTGCAGCGGTGCAATGGCAGCACGGTCGTAGTACGTTTACCGCCCATGACCTTTGGCACAAAGCAGCGTGCCATTATTCGCAGAGCCCAGAATACCTGGGGCTTTGTTATCAGGTGAGCAAGAGGTGAAAGGATTGTTACGTCATCTGATTAATTGCAGGGGGGGATATTTTCATGGATTGACACTTTTTGTGTTGTTGAAGAGATGGGAATAGAAAAAAGTGTTGTCCATGTGTTTGTTAGGCGTGGTTAATGTGTGTGTTTGTGTGTGTTTGTTAATTAGGGGGGAAGGGGGTGTTGTGTGTGTTTTTTGTGTGTTGTTGTGTGTGTGTGTGTGTGTGTGTGTGTGTGTGTGTGTGTGTGTGTGTGTGTGTGTGTACTGTTTTGTGTGTGTTGTGTTGTGGTTGTGTGTGTGTGTTTGTGTGTTGGGTGTGTGTGTGTGTGTGACTTCTATTGTGTGTGTCTGTGTTGTGTGTGTGTGTGTGTGTGTGTATCTATTGCTGAAGTAGGTGTGCAGGGGTAGCCTGCTTAGAGTGAGTAAATATGTGTGCACTTTATTACACTGTGCATATAAAGTTTTATATGTGTGCACTTTAAATATGACACTGGCATTTAAGTTTTAAAAGAGTAAGAATAATATGTTTGAAAAATTTTGTAGGTACCTTTCTCAAAGAAAGAATACAGCTTGTATTTCATACACATTTTGTACATTCTCCTTAAGGATCTTTGATTCATATCTTCTAATCAACTTGCTCGAGATTTGATTATTGATATGGATATGGTGATGGAGATGGATGGATGGATGATAAATGGACGGAATGGGATGGTAATTCAATACATACATAATACAATACATAACATACACTCATCTACTACACATAGCATAAAACCTACACATACAATACTACACTACACCACACTAACCTCCCACCTTGCACACACCCCCCCCCCCCCCCCCCCCCCCACCCCCCTAAAAATACTGAAGCCTAATTAACCCTTTTCCTACCATCCCGCCGGTGTTATTCAATTTCTATGATTGGTAGTGTGTGCATGCTGTCATCGTCAGATAGTCAGAAATCAGTCAGGTCTGCAGGCTGGCATGAATGGGCTTCTTGATTTGGGGGTCAGCTTGGTCATCTGCCCACTCCTCTCACTATAGCCAGTAATTAGTCACGGGGGAAAAGGCAGACTGGGAGAAACGGAGGTTAGGTGAGAGATAGAGGGATGAGGTGAGAGGGGTGTCAGAAGGGAGGTGAGAGAGGAGAGAGATAGGAGATACAGATATGTATATAGATAAATAAAAATAAATAAATATATGAATTTATATAGCGCTTTATCTTGCAAAAACAAATCAAAGCGCTTGGTATATATGTATAGAGAGAGAGACAGAGACACAGAGACAGAGACAGACAGAGAGCACACACCCGACACGCACACGCACACGCGCGCGCGTGCACACACACATACAGACACATACATACATACATACATACATACATACATACATACATACATACATACATACATACATAACATACTACATATCATACACATACAGGCAAACAGACAGACAGACAGACAGACAGAGAACGGGAGAGAAGGAGGGAGAAAGAGACAGATAGACACACGGAGAGAGACACACAGAGAGAAAGAGACAGAGAGAGACACAGAGCTATATTTTATATTATATTTATATTTATATTTTTTTATATTTATTCTTTTATATCGAGATAACAGAATAAGCAATCATGTGCTTTTTTTCATCCGTCCCGTGTGTATGCATTTTGTAAATATTGTCATCTGTTCCACCGCACACGATGGCCTACTCTTACGAAAAGCGGAACAGGATTTAACGTGTGCGCAAGATGTTCTGCGTGCGTTCGCACACGGGCTCGGTTAAAGTCTCATCCGAAGGACTTTGGGACAGTGGGGTCAGCACTGATGTTAACTCAGGAAGAAATTTCCTCGACCGGACCGAACCTGGGTCTTCAAATTGCCAGCGCAATGTTCTGACACTAGGCTATCCGCCCCCTAAAGTAGAGAGAGTTGCGTGTATTTAAACATGCACACGCGAGCGCACACACAGAGATAAGACAGGCAGACAGACAGAGATTACAGCAGTGAATTCTTCCTTTCAACTCCTGCTCTTGTTCTAAGGCTCGTTAACCCTGTTTTTAAATTCCACTGGTCTGTGGTTATTCAACAGAGTGAGGGCTGACGATGAGTCTGCTGCTGTCAACGCTTGAGAGACGACTACTAGGCCTAGTCAGTTCTGCAGACTAGCATGAACACACTCATCTTTGTTTGGGGCCTAGGCGCTAGTCACCGGAATCTTCTGTAGCTTGTTGATAGAGACAGATAGCTAGACAGTTAGATAGCTAGACAGTTATATAGCTAGACAGACAGACAGACAGACAGATAGACAGACAGATAGAGAGATAGATAGATAGATAGATAGTAGATAGATAGATAGATAGATAGATAGATAGATAGATAGATAGATAGATAGATAGATAGATAGATAAAGTGTCGGTGCGCTTGTGTGTGTGTTCGTGCGTGCGTGCGTGCGTACGTGCGTGCGTGTGTGTGTGTGTGTGTATGTGTGTGTGTATGTGTGTGTGTAGCTTGTGGGTGGAGAGATAGGGGGTAGAGAGAGGGAGGGAGAGAGAGAGTGAGAGGGAGGAGAAGAGAAGGAGGAGGGGGAAGAAGAGGAAAAGA
>CM060334.1:20266179-20271179 GCA_030674155.1 Stramonita haemastoma | reverse complement strand
GACAGAGACAGAGAGAAATAACAGACAGACAGAGACAGAGACAGTCGGAAGTGGTGTTTTGTAACCCAAAAACGAAAATAAACTTCAGAAGGAAACCGAGACCCTCCTGATTTTATCTGATGTTAGTCGGCTGGTTACACTTGCGTGAAGGAAAAAAATGAGGAGGGGGGGGGGGGGAGGAAGATAAAATGCGCGCGTCTAAAAACATAACGTAAGAACTAAAACTACCCACTGACAAGTTGTCGACAACTCTGCTCTCTCTTTTAGCTTACCTCCCCTTGAGCAATCATTTCAGCAGCGCTTACAAGCTAAGCGCCCTGGAGCGTCAGCCGTTTTCTTGCATAGCGCGCGGTAAAGCCTCGTGCCAATGAAGTGTTTTCCATTGGAAAGGAACAAGTGCAAAGCTTGAAGAGTGTTAGACTGTTCAAGTTTTGCTTTCTGGTTGCCTTTCTGTAGCAGTCTTTCATTTGCCCTCTTGTCGTGATTTCTTATGATGTGTGTTACTTTTCAATGTATATAGTGTTTCATGCATGATGCGTAATTTTAAAATGCCACTCATAATTTCTCTGTTACTGAGATATTTAAAGTATTCTTGAGTCTTGAGTCTTTCCACAGCGATTGATTCATTTATGGATTGATCACGGCCTTGTAATTACTGGTTAAGTCTTTTCTGGCTAAAAAAATAAATAATAAATAAAATAAATAAAAAGACTAATAATAATAATTTTTGTCTATTTTTTTCTTTTGTTTTATCCAAGTGATATATTAATTGCTTGATTGTTCATAACCCTTAGCAATGTCTTTACATCTATGATTAATTCCAATGAGTGCAGAAAAAACTGATGTTAAGAATGTGATATCTGTTGGAAAGAAATAGAAAAATAACGTAAAATATTCTTTTCTACAAAAGCATAAAAGAAGCTGGACTTTAAAACTATGGCAACAGATTAAATATGGGGCAACGTTTCTCATACAAGTGAATTTTTTTGCCATTTTTAAGATAGTTTATAACTACCTTACTCATAGCAACACGAAATTTACAAATGTTATAATTCACGGTACTCGACTGTCTATGAACAGCTGCAGTGCCATCAATATACTTGTCACAATCATTGCTTTTTTCTTTGGTTTAAATTCTTGTACAATTGTATTTCAAGGGAAATGAATAGGCATTCATATTCTATTTTATATCCAGTCTCCGAATGTACGAGGTTTATCAATTTCGCCATTCGTTCCCATCGGCACAATACCATACTCTTCAAAAAGGCAGAACAGGTTTTAACGTGTATGCAAGTTGCTCTATGTGCGTTCACTATAAACATGCTTTATGTGCAGAGCTAAGATAACAATGGTTTAAAATCAGGAAAAAGGGGGCGGGGGGGCGATTACTTGATATAACATCTCTAGGAATCTCTCTTATCTATGTAGTATCTCCATGCCCTTTGTATGTCTCCTTTATCCCATTTCTCTCTCTTCTCTCTGTCTCTCTGTCCTGTCTCTCTCTCTCTCTCTCTGTCTCTCTCTCTCTCTCTTCTCTCTCTCTCTCTCTCACAACACACACCACACACACACACACACAACACACACACACACACACACACAACACACACAACATAACGGCTACTCATTAATTTTTCCTGAATAAGCATGCGCGTGCACGCGCGCGCCACACACCACACACACACTCACTCACTCACTCACCACTCACTCTCTCTCTCTCTCTCTCTCTCCTCTCTCTCTCTCTCCTCTCTCTCTCTCTCTCTCTCTCTCTCTCTCTCTCTCTCTCTCTCTCTCTCAATATCGTCTACTACGTAACTATGCACCTTTCTTCTTGCAGATTAGCATATCTGACGTTTTCTGACATTCTACACCACATCGTTGTTGTGAAAATGTCAGAAAACTCATCTCAGTTAAGTGGCAAGTATATTGTTGCCTTGGGCTCGGGTTTTCTCCATCGATGGTCAAAAAACTGGCTAATCAACAAGCCTCTCTTCTTCCATCCCCTTTTCCTTTTTCACCATAGGCCATCCTCGGTTTTCTTTCTTAGTTTTCATTCCCTCCTTCTGCCAAAGACTACAAGGAAATATCAGCTTACCTGCTCTGTAGTGCACACGTAAACTAGAGTGTCTCGGTTTCCGCAAGATGTCACAAAAGAAAATGCAAAAAGTTTGGCTCAAATGAATGTTTGCGTTGGTTGTGTGTGTGTGTTTGGTTGTGTGTGTGTTTGTGTGTGTGTGGTGGGTTGTGTGGTGTGTGTGTATGGTGGGCGTGCGTGCGTGCGTGGTGTGTGTGGCGCGTGCGTGGTGGTGTGTGGTGTGGTGCGTGGTGCTGCTGTGTAGGTGGGGTGGGGGTTCTCTCTCTCTCCTCTCTCTCTCTCTCTCTCTCTCCTCTCTCTCTCTCTCTCCTCTCTTCTCTCTCTCCTCTCTCTCTCTCTCTCTCTCTCTCTCTCTACTGAAAGCACAAACCACACACACACATAATCTATCGCGATATGTTGTTTATGCAATTAAAGAATAGTAAAATAAATTGTAACATTATTTTCAAGTTTATTGTTTCCCATTACATAAACATGTTGGTCTATTGAATATTGTTGTAATGTACTTGTGTCAAAAGTGAATATCAGTCATGGCGATGTAATATGCTTGTTTTCATAATCAATCAATGTGTCAGTTCAACTTTCACTGTATGGTAGTAGTAATGTATTAACAACACTTGTCGGGAGCCCATTCCCTATGCCCAATTTGCTTTTGTATTGTGGCCCAAGGCCGATGTACAGTAAAAGTCTGAAGTCTGAAGTCTCTCTCTCACTCCAGTGCCAGTATGTGAATGCTTATCTGCAACCCTTAGAAAATAAAGATGTATCAGTATCTCTCTAGTTTATTCTTTCTCCCCCTCGGACCTGCATGATTGTGTAAACTGTTAGGTGACAAACAGCATTCAAACTGTCCTGGAACACTCTACAATATCATTCTGAAAATGTGGGGAAACTCATACAGAAATATGTTGTTGCCTCGGGCTTAGTTTGTTTTTTTTTCGTGTGATGGTAAAACAAATAGCAAATCAAGAAGTCTCTCTTCGCCAACCTTCTCTCCCTTCCCCCCTATCATCACTTCACACTTCTTTTTCCTTTCCTTTCTTCTTTCTTTCCTTTCCTTCCAGCTAAAGACTGCAAACAAACATAATTTCGGCTGCTATTTCAAAGCTTTAAAGTGCGGATGAATAAGCATGTCCAGGTTTCTCTCTTTTTTTTATTGTGGGGGTGTTCTGGGGTTGTTTTTGGTTTTTGTTGGGATTTTTGGGGGAGGGGGTGGGTGCAAGTGGTCTATATTTGAAAAAAAAAAGTACATGAAAAACTCTTTCTCTCTCCTCTCTCTCTCTCTCTCTCTCCTCTCTCTCCTCTCCCTCTCCTCTCCTCTCTCTCTCTCTCTCTCCTCTCCTCCCCTCCCTTCTCCTTCTCTCTTCTCCTTTTTTTTTTAAAATAGTCATTTCTTCTCATATTTCTTTTCACTTTACATTTCCTTTCTTATCGATAAATTTCCAAGCATAAAGAGTATAGTAGTCTAAACAAAAGCGTCCTCTGTTGCAAAACTCATCTTAATTCGATAAGGGGGAAAAAATCATTAAAACGAACAGATGTAAGTAAAAAAACCATTAAAAGAATCGATACCAAATAAAATTACAATCGGTTTACTGGTACTGCAAAGCTTTTTAACCCCTCCGCACTCTGCACTGTGCACTTCTATAACTTCTAGTGCGTGCTGTTTCATCTTCTATACTTTAAAAAAAACAGTGTTCTTGCGCCGTCGCGAAAAGAAAAATCGCATACTTTCAGGCCAGGAAACGGTAAAAAATCAAACAGAATGAATGTTAAAATGAACTGGTTTTCAAAGGAGACTGGCCGATGCAATTAGTTACGAACAAAGCCCCAACCTCACACACTCCTCTCTTTCTTTCGTCTTGCATCCATTTATTTATTCAGAAAGGCAGGGAGGTGGGTTTTTTTTTTCTTTTTGAATACACAACTGGCTTTGAAGTTCTGCAGCCAACGAAACACAAATTTTAAAAAAAAAAAAATGAGCCGTTTTAGACAGTCACACAGATATAGAAAAAAAAAACCGTGCATTTTGGTTCTAAAAACCCAATGAAGTAGACACGCAGATACGAAAATGTAAGAATCAGGAGAGAAAATGTAAAAAGAATTGAGAGAGAATTCCTGTTTATGAGAAAATGGATCCTAAACCCACCTCCTCCATCCCTTCCTTCCTTCCTTCCTTCCTTCCTTCCTCCCTTCCTTCCTTCCTCCCTCCCTCCCTCCCTCCCTCCTCCCTCCCTCCCTCCTCTCCTCCCTCTCTCCTCTCTCTCTCTCTCTCCTCTCTCCTCTCTCTTCTCTCTCTCTCTCTCTCTCTCTCTCTCCTCTCATCTTCTCTCTCTCTCTCTCTCTCTCAAACAATATCCGTGTTTTCTGTTAAATATTTGTACTCATATCGTCGAGAAATAAATATGTGTTGAATAACTTGCCACTTTTGCCACTATACAATCACAAAGTCTCAAACGTCTGGGTACTGTTTATCATATACTGCTTTATGATACGATATGACAAGATGTGTATGTCTAGTTTTACTTACTCAAATATTCATTATTTTAAAGATATGGTGCTGTTTTATAATCGCCGCTTTAGTTTGGGCTTAAGCCTAATCTGATTTTTTTTTTAATTTGCATCTCTCTCTCTCTCTCTCTCTCTCTCTCTCTCTCTCTCTCTCTCTCTCTCTCCCCTCTCTCTCTCCTCTCTCTCTCTCTCTCTCTCTCTCTCTCATCTCCACCCCCCTTTTCCACTCCACCCACCCATCTTTGGAAAGAAAGACAGACGACTGGAGGAACCAACTTTACCCTTCCTGATCTTATCGTATTCTTATCAGCTCGTTTCACTTGCGCGAAACAGGAAAGAGAGAGGCAGAAACAGGGGGGGGGGAGAGAGAGAGAGAGAGAGAGAGAGAGAAGAG
>CM060334.1:20251179-20256179 GCA_030674155.1 Stramonita haemastoma | reverse complement strand
CTTCCAGATCGTGTGGCGAAAGCTGCCCAACCCCAACCCTCTGACCATCGGCCTGGACACGTGGTGGAGGACCGGCGCCTGCACGTGGAGCACGTGCACAAGCACAACCAATGGAACCTGATCATCGAGCACGTGACCTCCGAGGACGAGGGCGACTACGAGTGCCAAGTCAGCATGAAGGAGAAAAGCCTGCGGCAGGTCATTCAGCTGGAGATTATAGGTCAGTAAGTCAGTCCACAGCTGTCGGGTTTCCCCCCACTTTCAGCTCCTCTCAGTTGCTAATTAATCCACCCCATCCCAGCCCAGATGGGGCCAGCTTGTGCTAATTATAGCAGGAACTGACCACACTTGGACTAGGTAAAAGGAATGGGCGCGCTATATTTAGCACTCTGCACTGGATTTGTGCGCTGTGAGTCGTGCCCTCTGCTTCCCTTTTGCTTTCTTTATTTTTATTTATTTATTTATTCTTTTCTATCAATGATGATGGAATAAGCACTCATGTGCTTTTTTACATCCAGTCCCCGTGTGTATGCAGTTTTGCAAATCTTGTCATCTGTAAACTGACAGCTGTGAGGCGCGCAAACTGTCACCCAGGTAGATCTGCCATGACTTAAAGTGGCGCATAACACGTTTAAACGCAAACAAAAGAACCTACGGCAACAAGACGGCCTTCCTTTGAAAAATTTGACCCAAAAAAAATGTAATAAATTAGTGTCCTATTTTTAACCACAGAGTTATAAATAGGACACTTATTTCCCTATACTCACCCCCTCCATACTCCTCCCCTAAACCTCCTCACCCTTCCCTACCCTAACCCCCACCAAACTCCTCCCCCTAAACCTCCACCCCCTCCCTACCCACCCCCACCATACTCCTCCCTCTAAACCTCCTCCCCCTTCCCCCACCATACTCCTCCCGCTTCCCTACACTTACCCCCCCCCCATACTCCTCCCCCTAAATCTCCTCCCCCTTCCCTACCCCAACCCCACCATACTCCTCCCCCTAAACCTCCTCCCCCTAAATCTTCCCCCCTTCCCTACCCTTACCCCCACCATACACCTCCCTCTTCCCTACCCTTACCCCCACCATATTCCTCCCCCTAAACCTCCTCCTCCTTCCCTACCCCACCCCACTCCTCCCCCTTTCCTACCCTTACCCCCAACCGTATTCCTCCCCCTAAACCTCCTCCCCCTTCCTACCCCCACCATACTTCTCCCCCTCCCCTACCCCCACCATTATCCTCCCCTAAACCTCCTCCCCCACCATGCTCCTGCCCCTAAACCTCCTCCTTCCCCCACCATACTCCTTCCCCTTCCCTACCCCCACCATACTCCTCCCTCTAAACCTCCTCCCCCTTCCCTACCCCCACCATACTTCTCCCCCTCCCCTACCCCCACCATTATCCTCCCCCTAAACCTCCTCCCCCACCATACTCCTCCCCCTTCCCTACACTTACCCCCCCATACTCCTCCCCCTAAACCTCCTCCCCCACCATACTCCTGCCCCTAAACCTCCTCCTCCTTCCCCCACCATACTCCTCCCCCTTCCCTACCTCCACCATACTCCTCCCCCTAAATCTTCCCCCCTTCCCTACCCTTACCCCCACCATACACCTCCCTCTTCCCTACCCTACCCCCACCATATTCCTCCTCCTAAACCTCCTCCTCCTTCCCTACCCCACCCCACTCCTCCCCCTTTCCTACCCTTACCCCCACCATATTCCTCCCCCTAAACCTCCTCCCCCTTCCCTACCCCCACCATACTTCTCCCCCTCCCCTACCCCCACCATACTCCTCCCCCTAAACCTCCTCCCCCACCATACTCCTGCCCCTAAACCTCCTCCTCCTTCCCTACCCCCACCATACTTCTCCCCCTCCCCTACCCCCACCATACTCCTCCCCCTAAACCTCCTCCCCCACCATATTCCTCCCCCTAAACCTCCTCCCCCTTCCCTACCCCCACCATACTTCTCCCCCCTCCCCTACCCCCACCATACCCTCCCCCTCCCCTACCCCCACCATACTCCTCCCCCTAAACCCTCCCCCTTCCCTACCTCCACCATACTCCTCCCCTAAACCCTCCCCCTTCCCTACCTCCACCATACTCCTCCCCCTAAACCCTCCCCCTAAACCCTCCCCCTTCCCTACCCCCACCATACTCCTCCCCTTCTCAGACTTCTCCACACTCCCCAGATCTGGGCCCATAACTTTCGTCCATCCTCCATGTACAATTTTTTTTAAGGGCAGAATTTTGACAACTACTAGGAAGACGGTAAAACTCTCACTGAAATTCGAACCCATGACACCAAGGATATACAGGTCACAAATCCGTTGTCTTATCCAACAGGCTACAGTGCCTGTCTGTTAGCTAACTGGAACTGGAAAATATATATCTGAAATCAATCTGATAAGCATTTAGGATATAGACAATTCATATTGTGCTATATTGTGTTCTATTCCACCATAATGATCCAAAAATGTTGTTTTTCTTATGTTTATTCTTTTTTTTAAATTTCATTCTATTTTTGGTAGTGTTTCCGGCAATATCCATACTTTCGTAGATATCTATAAATAAACGGGAAAAGCCAAGATCTATGAACTCTGCATTAAATATATTTATGTGAATGGTCGTCAGTTGTTCAGTTGATTGGGCAAAATGTAAATATTGTCTTAACTCATTCATTTCTGTTTCTGATGTATGTATACATTTTGATCATTGGCATTGTGGAACAGTGTGAGAGAGATTGATTGATTGATTTATTTATTTATTTATTTATTTATTTATTCTTTTATATCGAGGATAACAGAATAAGCAATCATATGCTTTTTTTCATCCGGTCCCCGTGTGTATGCAGTTTTGTAAATCATGTCATCTGTTCCCACCGGCACACGATGGCCTACTCTTACGAAAAGCGGAACAGGATTTAACGTGTGCGCAAGATGTTCTGCGTGCGTTCGCACACGGGGCCTCGGTTTAAAGTCTCATCCGAAGGACTTTTGGGGAGAGTGGAGAGAGAGAGAGAGAGAGAGAGAGAGAGAGAGAGAGAGAGAGAGAAGAGAGAGAGAGAGAGAGAGAGAGAGAGAGAGAGAGAGAGAGAGAGAGAGCGAGAGAGAGAGAGAGAGAGAGAAGGCAAGGCAAGGCAAGGCAAGGCAAGGCAAGGCAAGGCAAGGCAAAGCAAAGTCTTTTATTCGAGGATAATAGATAAGCACTCGTGTGCTTTTTTACATCCAGTCCCCGCCCTTTTCAGGGATACATCAAATTGAGAAGATACTAAACAATAAAACTTTACGCAATACCAAACAACACCCAAGAATAAGAACACTATATATGATAAGGTAATAAAAAAATGCACTCGTTCAGAAAACAAAAATCTGAAGTCACAATAAAACATTTTGATTATGGAAGAGAAGAAAGCGTTAATAGATAAAGAGCAAACAAGAGAACAAAATGAAAGAAACAACTCAAAAAAACATCAATCCACCACCATCTGTCAAAAATTATACATGTGATATAAATCATACATTTGGATAAAAGGGGAAAATGTAAAAACTAATATCCTTATTGAAGGGGGGGGGGAGACATACTACCAATAAAAATATAAATAAAATAAATCAAAATTATTATTATTATGGGTTTTTTTTACATAAAACATCCTAGATGTTTCAAAGAATAGGCAAAACATTTTTATCAATCGGATAATGTTTTACATATACTCACACACACTCACACACAGACACACACACGTAGACACACACACACACACACATTCTCACACACACATATACACAGAAACATACACTCAATCACACACACACACATACAGAAGAGAGAGAGAGAGAGAGAGAGAGAGAGAGAGAGAGAGAGAAGAGAGAGAGAGAGAGAGAGAAGAGAGAGAGAGAGAGAGAGAGAGAGAGAGAGAGAGAGAGAGCAGAGTCAATTCTTTTATTTCAAGGATAATGATTAAGCACCCGTGTGCTTTTTTTTACCACCAGTCCCCGCCCTTATCAGGGATAAGATCTATCTATCTATCCCTTAGTCTGGTGACCGTGGGGGCACCCCTGAAGACTTGACAACCAGTTCCCTCCAGTCCACTCTCTGTTCTGCCTTTCTCAAAATTTGGTTGAGTTCTAGGCCTGTCCATTTGCTGATGTGGGATAAGATCAAGATTTTTTTTTACCCAAACCAAATACGACAGCGAGAGAGGAGAGCGACAGAATGAATGAATGAATGAATAATTGAATGAATTAACTAATGAATTATCTTTGATATACAAGAATGCAGATTCTAGGCCAAGCCAAGCCTTACATACCCTCGTTGTAAACATACATACATTTTTTTTTAAATCAAGGAAAATACTGGATTATCTCCATGACACCCACACAAATACACGCACGCACGCGCACGCACGCACGCACGCCACACACACACACACACACACACACACAGAGTCTCTGTCACGCGCATCGCAACATAACAGAATGCTCCGTCTTCAAGAATCAATTTTGTATTGAAAGAAAGCATGAAAACAAACACAAAAAAACTGGTCAAACAAAATCTAATAAGTAAAGTTGAATGTCAAAAGTTTACAAAGAGACAGCATATTTTTTCTCACGATATTAAAACTAAACTACGCTGTTGAAGTTTTTCGAGGGTTTTTCTGTGTTTTTGTTTTATTGTTTTACCCAAAAAAATGATTGACTCTCTCTCTCTCTCTCTCTCTCTCTCTCTCTCTCTCTCTCTCTCTCTCTCTCTCCTCTCTCTCTCTCTCTCTCTTCAGAAACTTCCGAGTGAAAGACAAAATGTGTGCGTGCGTGCTTGCCGTGCGTGCGTGCGTGCGTGCGTGCGTGCGTGCGTGCGTGTGTGTGTGTCTGTGTGTGTCTGTGTGTGTTTGTGTCTGTGTGTGTCTGTGTCTGTGTGTGTGTGTTCTGTGTGTGTTTGTGTCTGTGTATGAGCGTGCGCACGCGCGCTTTTAAACCTGGGCAAATTTGCCCTCAAGTGGC
>CM060334.1:20233679-20241179 GCA_030674155.1 Stramonita haemastoma | reverse complement strand
GTCGGTCTAGAGGTTACGCACACCAGCTTAAACATTTTCCATCGATGGAGTGGTGGTCTAAAAGTAAAACATACGCCTTGAAAGCGAGAAGTCCAGGTTCAATCCCCGTTGAAACCGAACTCCCCCCTCCCCTCCCTCCATTGCCATCTATAAAAACCTTGAGTGTTGGTCTGGGTGCTAGTCTTTCGGATGAGACGATAAACCAAACCTACGGCAACGAAAGAGTTGTCCCTGGCAAAAATTCTGCAGAAAGAAAACATTCTGATAGGAAGATAAACACAAGTGCAGATAGGAGAACTGATTGAAATGATAATAATGATGGCTGGCACGAACTTCACCGTGGGAAGTCTCCCATAACTGAAAGTGGTAACAATGTAGTACAATGCTTCCTATAGGGAACTCACTACTACCTTGTGCTTAACAGTTCCCCCCCCCCCCTGTTCTCTCTACCCGCCTCTCTCTCTCTCACTTCCAACACACTCGTAAGACATTGTGACCGAACAATGAACAGATTTAAATTATACAGCCGTTCAGTTATAGATTTAGAAACAAATTATATATGTCAGGTGTACATAAATGTCCTATTTCATTTTAATGAAATACAAAATAATTAGACTGTTCTGCTTTTGGATAAATCTTAATACAAAATAGTTAGATTGTTCTGCTTTTGGATAAATCTATCGTGGTTCTACAAATCTGTTTAAGCGCGCTTTATCAAACTAACACCAAACTTTAAGATAATATGATCTATCAAGGATAGCCCTTGTGTTCAGTGTATGCTCAAAAGTGTACGAAAACACTTTTAGATAATAATATAATCTATCAAACGTAGCCCGTGTGTTCAGTATATGCTCAAAAGTGTACGGAAACAAGAGATTGTTTTATGCAGAATTCTACAAATGAAGGTGCTCTGTAAAAAAACAAAAAAAACAACTGAAAAGAAGAAAGAATTCTAGATATGAATGTGTTCTGTAAAAAGAAATGAAAAGGGGAAAGGGAAAAAAGGAAAGAAGAAAGAAAGAAAAAGATTGGCTTGCAACCCATCGCAGAGCCATACTGTCTCGGAGAAAAATCAACCAGGTTAACAGATCATTTCGAGGAAATAGGTTTCTTCCTAGCTTTTGTTTTCTTGTGTCTCTACATGGTGTTTTTTTTCTTCTTTGATTGTTTGATATGTTTTTTTCTGTCTACGTTTTATTTTTCTTTTTCTTGTTTCTGTCTTTTTCTTTCTTTTGTTCTTTGCTTTTTCTTTCTACTTGCTTTGTGTATCTGGTTTGTTTTTTTTGCTTGTTTGGTTCCATTTTAGATTCTTTTTTCTTGCCATAATGTAACTGATTACAGCAAATTTAATCCTTTTTCTCCTCACAAAAAAACAATACAATAAACTAAGATACAGTACAAAATGATCAAAATAAAAAACACATCGTTCAAACAAACACATCCATCACAACTGAACACGATCACAAACAAACACACACAACACATCGCATCACAACATAACACATCGCATCACAACACAACACATCCATCACAACACATCGCATCACAACACAACACATCGCATCACAACACAATACAACACATCGCATCACAACATAACACATCGCATCACAACACATCGCATCACAACATAACACATCGCATCACAACACAACACATCATCACAACACATCGCATCACAACACAACACATCGCATCACAACACAACACATCGCATCACAACACAACACATCGCATCACAACATAATACATCGCATCACAACAAAAAGTAACGAAACACAGCTATTCTCCACAAGGAGAATGAAGGTGGCAGGATGGTTAAGACGTTTCCTGCCACCAAGTAAACCGTGAGGTTCTAGGTTCGATTCTTGGACTTGCCCTTTCTACCCAGATTGACGAAAATATTGAACAGAGTGTCAAAGTCATTCGGATGAGACGACAAACCGAGGCCCCGGGTACGAAAGCGCGCAGAACATCTTGACATGTTAAAAACCTGTTCTGCCTTTCGGAAGAGCAGGCCATTGTGTACCGGTAGGAGCGGATGACAACAAACGTTGTTGTTGTTGTTTTTAAATTAAAACGGCATACACACAGGTGTCGTGTTTATGCACCATCCCTGAGAAAAAAATCGGAGAGTCCCAGGGCGGTTCGGGGCTGTGTATGGCAACGTTCTGGCGGCTCCTGCAACGGCTCTGGAACCATTCGTATCGGCAATTGCCTTTCCAATGGATCATTCCAGCGACGTGGAGAAGGGGGAGAGGATCTGCTGCATGGGTAACGGCTTTCCCTCCATACTTACTTAACCAAGCTTTGCGCTCTAAAGCCTAGAGCGCAACTCCACCGTCTTCTGAGACTGATGGGTGCCTACCTCCCTAAGGACCACGATACAATCTGTCAAGAACTCGGCGCCACGTTAAACCCCAACAGTTAATAAACGTTGGCCGTTTCCATTTCCAGTCTGTACTCACTTGAAAGCAACGTCAAGTGCTGAAAGGATTGTGCAATAATGTTGTTACGGCTGGTGACTTTGAAGAAAAGCGGGGGAAAGTCATTAAGGGTGGAGAATTGCCTCCCTTCAGCTGAAGTTGATAGCTGTCATCAACTTGTTTTCCTTGATTTGCAGAAACAGGTGCTAGTTAACGAATGTACGCGGAAATGTTTTTGCTTCGTATACATCATAAGGCGAGCAAGCAAATGTGTGCGCTTGCGCGCATACGTGCGTACATACGTGTGTGTGTGTGTGTGTGTGTGTGTGTGTGTGTGTGTGTGTGTGTGTGTGTGTGTGTGTGTGTGTGTGTGTGTGTGTGCAAGCACGCACGCACATACATGAGTGTGTGCGTGTCGAAGGATGGGAGTTGCGGGGGGTGAGGGGGGTCCGAGTGTGTGTGAATGGGGGACGGGCAGGGGGGTGGGGGCGGTGAGTGAGTGAGTGAGTGAGTGAGTGAGTGAGTGAGTGAGTGAGTGAGTGAGTGAGGTGTGATGTGTGTATGTGTGTGTATGAGTGTGTGTGTATGAGTTTGTTTGTGTGTGCGCACGCGCGCATGCGTACATGCAGGCATGCGCCTATGCGCGTGTTTGCATGTGGGGGCGGGGGTGGGAGGATGAGCAAGCACACGCTTGCACATAAGACTATTTGTGTTTTCTTTGCTTACGGACTAATCAAGGGATACCTGTTTTGTGTGTTTCAGATGTTCCAGTGAAACGGAATCCAGGTAAGTACTTGTAGCTAAAGCAATGCAATGATGAAAACAATAAAGGATAAGTGGTGCAACATCACAGACTCAGCCCCAAAGATTAAAAGAAACGGGGGGTAAAAAACAATGAAAGAAAGAAAAAATGAACGAATTAATAGATTGATAAATGAATGAAGCAAAGATATACATAGAAAGACACAAGGAATGAAAGACAGAAAGGTTTTAAAAAATTAGGGCAGGAAAGGGGTGAAGAAAAACAGAGGGTGGGGGGGGAGGAAGAAATGCACAAGAAACGAAATCAGAGCGAAAGAAAAGTACAAAAGACAGAAAGAAAGAAATTAAAGACACAAACAATTAGAAAGTAATGAGGCAAGAGAGACAACAAAAATTCAACAAAGAAACACAAAACAAAACAAAATAGCAAACAAAAGATCGAGGAAAATAACAGAAAGAAAGAAAGCAACACCATTAAAATGAGACAAACAGAAAACAACCCACAAAAAAAAAACCGATGATGAAGAAGCTTTACAAGCAAAACAAAGTCATTGAAATGAACCTGAAAAGAACGACACACACAAAAAATAAATAAATAAACATCGAGATTTTCAACAGAACAGAAGCAAAAGACCTAAAATGTTTCAATTACTAGTATGTTTTTCGTTTTCGTTCGTTTTTCTTTTCCACGAATCTAGCCCTCTCTCGTCTCCTTGATCCTTACATAATACGGGTGTTCTTTCAACGACTGCCATTTTCTGTTTGTTTCCTCGATTGAATATTTTGAGAGTATTTGCAATAATTACTTCCCTTTGTTGATCTGTTCGTCTGCGCGTGTTTTTCTCGTGAATCACAAAATATTTTCTGTGTTGATTTGTTATGTTTCATTTTAATATATTATTACTTGTTTGTTTGCCTATGCTGATGTAAATGAACGGAGCTGTTGGGGAAAATGCTTAAGTGCACAACAATAACGAGAAAATTTTGAACACGAGACAAACGATCATACTTAGAAATGTGCGCACGCTGGTTCACACGTGAAGTGTCTATTTCTGAAAGTGAGAGAGAGACAGACAGACAGACAGAGAGACAGACAGACAGAGACAGACAGAGAGACAGAGAGAGAGACAGGGAAAGAGAATTTCGCTCTGTGTGTGTGTTGTGTGTGTGTGTGTGTGTGTGTGTGTGTGTGTGTGTGTGTGTGTGTGTGTTTCTAATATACGTTTGTGTAAGAGACAGACAGACAGACAGACAGACAGATGGAGAGAGAGATAGGGTGGGGAGAGAGACAGAAAGACAGAGATAGAGAGAGACGGAGAAAGAGAGATTTAAAAAATCCTTATCATACCAAAAGTCTCACACCTATCCCTCTGCATGCGCACGCAAACCTCACATCCTCTTTTCTTTCTCTACCTACATCTTCCTTCCTCTACCCAAGATAAATTTCCAAAACTCCATTTGTCGCAGACATTCTGATCAGGGGCAATGAATTCGTCTCTCGAGGAGGAATGATCGCCCTTTTGTGCAACGTCACATCCCTGAGTGACAGCAGTCAGAACTTACAGTGGGTCAAGGACGGCAACATCTTGACCTGGAAAGGTTACGGCGGACGAATCAGCATCGTCACCAGGCGGTCACGTGACTCGCCCGCCATGAGCAGCTTGTTACGCGTGCGTGACGTCACGGTGGATGACGCAGGGGAGTACACGTGCCGGAGTAGCGACCTGACGCACATGACGACGTTGAGAGTGGCCGTGACCACAGGTAGGCTGATATGTATGGATCCGTTTCTGGAGGCATCTGTTCTGGTCAACATTTAATTACCTGCTAACTAACCCTACACCCTCGGCCTCGTCTCTCTCTCTCTCTCTCTCTCTCTCTCTCTCTCTCTCTCTCTCTCTCTCTCTCTCTCTCTCTCTCTCTTCTCTCTCTCTCTCTCTCTCTCTTGTCATGCTGTCATAAGGTCGTATTTTTCCCCTGTGGCTTTGTTTTGCATTTGTTTGTTACCGTTGTACTTCACCGTGTTTTCCTATCATTGTTCAGTGTATTGATCAGCAACCGCCTTCATGTATGGGCCAACAGCCTTTTCTGAATAAATTCTTCCAGAGTCCAGACTCTCTCTCTCTCTCTCTCTCTCCTCCTCTCTCTCTCTCTCTCTCTCTCTCTCTCTCTCTCTCCCTCGCCTATTGTCTCAACTGCCTACAAATACCCCACACTGACCAGTGCCCCTGTGGCACACAGACCCTCAAACCCCCTCCTATACCCTGCAGTCCTGTCCTCCTACCTTCAACCTCAACACTCTTGAGACACCACACGTGGCCCCGGCCAGTAGAACTCGTGGAAAAACTGGGGACCAGCGGGGTCACCATGACAGACTGCAGGACTTTGCCACCCAGACTGGATTTAACAAAAATTAGCAAAGCCATGGAGTGCAGAAGAAGTAATCTTTTGAATTCATTGAAATCCCAATCGCCTTTCTTGAAATAAGTAGACCAGGTACAGCCGTGGTATGGAAGACACGAACATATCCAGCAGGCACCCTTTTTCCTTATCCAAGTTTATCTCTTTTTTCCTTTGTCTTCTTTGGTATGTGCAGTTCAAGGACTTTCTCATGATTAGATGTTTTTCCTTGTATCATTCATTCAACTTAACAAACAAACACACTTATATTCACTTATATCTCCTCCTTCCCTCCGTCTAAAATCACTTGTGAGTGGACAGACGTTAAAACGAAGACACACTCACACTCTTTTTTCCTTTTAAGAGAGATGGACTTTGTCAGGTTCAAATCCACACAACACACTGCTTGAAAAAATTCAGAGCAGAGCCCTATCAACTGCCCAAGAGTAAGGGAGGAACTAGGTCCGGTTAGTCATTCAATCATTGTTTAACAACAACAACAAAATTAATGGGCAATGATTGCGGTACTTTGCCGTTAGGAGACAACCATTGCTGTTACGTGACAACCATTGCCGTTACAATGCAACCATTGCTGTTACGAGAGAACCAATCAAAAGAAATATTGTACAATAACAAATTCTGTTTCACAGAGCAGGAAAAAATTTTGTTTGGTTTCGTTTGGGTTTTTGGTTCGGGGTAGGGTTGGTGGGGGTTCTTTTTTATTCTTAATTTTGTGCGGGGTGGTGGGGAGGGGGGGGGGGCTAATGAGAGGGGGAATTAAATAGAAAATGCACGTGAGTTTGGAATTGATCCCTGAAACTAAATCTTATCCAATACTCTCTCTCTCTCTCTCTCTCTCTCTCTCTCTCTCTCTCTCTCTCTCTCTCTCTCTCTCTCTCCTGAAAAAGAAAAGTTGTTTAGTGCTGAATAAACCATATTTCCTCTTCTCCTCTCATCGTGATCACCCTGGCAAGCGAAGATGACGTAATACATGCTAATACGTTATCTTTTTCTGTTTTCAGGAGGCGGGGCATCCAATAACGTGAAGCGCGGTGAGTTCTCTCCCTGTAAGTGAATTTATCCCCGAGTTGTGTGTGTATGTGTAGTGTGTAGTGTGTGTGTGTGTGTGTTGTTGTTGTTGTTGTTGTTCTTGTTCTTGCTCTTGCTCTTGCTCTTGTTCTTGTTGTTTCTGGTTTTACGTTTGTCAACTCTCATTGATTTTAGACGAATGTGTGTGTGTGTGTGTGTGTGTGTGTGTGTGTGTGTGTGTCTGTGTCTGTGTCTGTGTCTGTGTCTGTGTGTCTGTGTGTTGTGTCTGTGTGTGCGTACCTGCCAGCGTGCGTACGTGCGTGCGTGCGCGCGCGCTTGCATGTGTGTGTGTGTGTCTGTGTGACTGTGTGTCTGTCTGTGCGTGTGTGTGTGTGTGTGTGTGTGAGAGAGAGAGAGAGAGAGAGAGAGAGAGAGAGAGAGAGAGAGAGAGAGAGAGAGAGAGAGAGAGAGAGATGAGACAGGCATGTGGGACTGTTCTTATATATGTAAGGGGTAAAAAGAAAATTTAAAAACCCAGAAAAACTCACTGACAAGCGACAGTAAAGCAATTTTCAATGACACATTTTTTGCTGGGGTAGGGGGTGAGAAAAATAAATGCCATATGTTCTAGAAATGAATTGCTCTTGATAGCTAACTCTCTCTAGCTGATAGGCTTATGAAATATGGAAGCGTTGATAACTCTGCCCTCCAACACGATTCGCAAAAGAGCTAAAGACTTTCGACATCGTAATTGTCCCTCCTTGGCAATAGCACGTGCTAATTCCCATCTAATTCTCTTAGGATAATATAGCAGATTATTTGATTTAGATAATGAAAAGTGAAGCTGTGCACAATGCCACGTGGGGCCTTTTTTCAGAGTGGC
>CM060334.1:20213679-20226179 GCA_030674155.1 Stramonita haemastoma | reverse complement strand
GTTGGAGTGGGGATCTTTTTTTCTTTTCACGTGACAGTGTGAAAGAACTTGATGTATCATGTGGGGATTATGTACGTGATTAGTTCACAAAACATGCTATATTATACAGGGATAACTCGCGTGATATCAGGACAAAAACCTTGTATGTTATGTGGGATGTTCATATGATAGTGTGAGAGAACTTTGTATATCATGCGGGATTGTTCCCGAGGAAGTGTGACAGGTAAGCGGGATTACTACTCGCGTGATAAGTGTGACAGGTAAGCGGGATTACTACTCGCGTGATAAGTGTGACAGGTAAGCGGGATTACTACTCGCGTGATAAGTGTGACAGGTAAGCGGGATTACTACTCGCGTGATAAGTGTGACAGGTAAGCGGGATTACTACTCGCGTGATAAGTGTGACAGGTAAACGGGATTACTACTCGCGTGATAAGTGTGACAGGTAAGCGGGATTACTACTCGCGTGATAAGTGTGACAGGTAACGGGATTACCACTCGTGTGATAAGTGTGACAGGTAAGCGGGATTACTTCTCGCGTGATAAGTGTGACAGGTAAGCGGGAATTACTACTCGCGTGATAAGTGTGGAAAACAAAAACTTCTGTTATCGTGCGACAAATTGTCCGTTTACACGTCAGTCACTGGTCAAAAGCACAGTATGTCTCAAGTCACCTGTCTGTTAGCCCAGGCCAAAAAACGTTTGTCAGTTACTGTTGTAAGCTAAACACTGAGTCCACATCAAAATGTTGTTCAATGTCATATTGAGATTGTCTTCAGCTGTCACAGCCCTTAGCAAAAAATAAGCTAAACTCTCCTTTAAGGGAGAAAATGATAAATTCTCTGAAGTCGGAGCACGGGTACCCAGATGGCAAGGTTTGTTCTTGAAGAGTCCTACACGCAAACTTCTCATTCAGTGTGTACCTTCAATCTCACAGGGGTTCCCAGGTGGGATGGTCTGAGAGAGTCAGGGTGCATAATCTGGGTGACCCCACAGTGTTAGGCTGGGGAACGCACAACAACAACGGCAACAAGTTGTATGAGGGATGCACAGACAAAGAGTTTTGTCTGAATCTATAAGAAAAAAGATAGGAGACGGAATAACTCAGCAGTCAGAGCACTCATTTTCCCCAAGTTAATGTTAAGCAGCATTGAGCACGGTTACCAAGTGGATGGGTGACCGTTTGCACATCTTGGTTTCAGCACAGTATCCCAGTTCGCCCAGCTGTAAATGGGTATCTGCCCTCTTAAGAAACAGGGAAGGTAAAGCAGCGAGGGAGAGGAGATGGGTGCTGCCATCAATATGCTGGCCCCTGGAGAAGCTGAGGCCTCTGACACCTCGCTCCCCAACGACCACATAGGTTATTGGAACACCTTTACAATTTCCTTAAAGAAAAATGATAAACATGCTGTTTGCTGAACCGCAAATTCAGGATATTCACTGGAGGTCACTAAACAGAAAGTAATCTAGAAGTGGCCTTTCACGGACAAGGCTTGTGGTGTGATGACTTACTTTTTGTCTCGTCATCTATACTTTTCACCGGACAAGGCATCTGCAGTGTAGATGACTGTATACTTTTTGTTCAGTCATCTGAACTACTTTATAGCTAATTTATGCCGTGCTGTGTGGAATGAAAAACTTGTCATCAATTCAAGAAAGGTGAAATACTGGCAATGCCGAGACAAAACAATGAAGTATGTACAATGACAAAGCAAGTCTGAAAATCTCTTTGTGTGTTTTCGGCTGCGAATTTGTCGAATCTGTGACCCATGCCCCATGTTAAGAAACCATTCTATCTCTAAAGTGGTGGTCCAGGTGTGGGTTGTTTTTTTCATACGAACATTTTTCCATCAACATGGCAACAGATTTGATTTAGAGGAAAGTATAACCTGAGAAGAACTTACGACGGTGGTTTTATGTTTTGTCTTTTTTTTTTAAAACTGAAGCCTCCCCTGACATCCTCATTCCTATTTAGAAGGAAATGGGAAGGGATTCTTTTTTTATATCAAAGATACAAGCTCCTGTGAATTCAAAGACATTTCTTACAACTCACATCTTCTCTCCAGCGAGATATACAGTGCTGTGCAGTCTTCTTTAAGGAAAAAACGTGAGTGTGACACCGATATAGGATATCTAGACCTCAAAGTCATGATCCTTATCTGCAAAGTCGGAAAGCGGCTACCTTCATAGCGGACAAAAATGGTCGCATACACAAAATCTCACCATCGGTGAACCGTGAAGCTCTATCCTAGGAACGAAATACAAAACTTATGTGTTAAATACACAGAAGCAGACAGTTCAACTGGCCAAATACTGATGATGCTTGAAGGATACGAAACAACACAGAAGCAGACAGTTCAACTGGCCAGTGACTGGTGGTGATGCTTGAAGGATACGAAACAAACAAGATAATGTGCAGCTGATATGGACCCTACCGACCGTAAACTCAACCGAATGTACCAAACTGTCGTCCATCCGCATCACAGGAGCATGTTACATGTTCTACACATACTGTTCAGCGTGAAACGCTTGGTTATGTTTGGTGACATTGACACTTGAGTACACCTCCGAACTAAGTACTTTTGTTGTAAAAAAAATGATTACCGGATAGTGATTATGGGTGATTTTGTATATTAACTATGGATTATATTATTCCTTGGTGATACTTTGTGTGAACACCTAGCAATATTGTACATCACTGTGTTGCGTTGTATTTAATTGTATCATGTATTGCATTATTTTGTTTATGTTCATAGTTATTGTGTATGATACACGCACACACGCAGGCGCGCGCGCGCTCAAACACACACACACACACACACACACACACACACACACATGTATCATACACAACAAACACATAGAGAATGAGAGAGAAAAGAAGAGAGAGAGAGAGAGAGAGAGAGAGAGAGAGAAGAGAAGAGAGAGAGAGAGAGAGAGAGAGAGAGAGAAGAGAGAGAGAGAGAGAGCTTTCTTTTTCCTATGTCCATCTCCCCTGCCCTTTCACGTTCCCTTTCCCACGGAACAAAAGCTGACGACGACCTACGATCTATCATTTTTATGCCCTCATAAGCAATTCCAGTCCTTTCATATGTGCCAATGTACGTAAAAGATCGACTTGCGAGCAAATAAACGATTCAGTAATGTATTCGTGTTTAGCCAAAGCCAAAACGTATCAGTTGTTGATGTAAGCACAATACCAAGACCTACATTACCATGTTGTTATGCTTTAAAATGCTATGTTGAGATTGTCTTCGGCCATGACAAGCTCTTCATAACAACCTGTATCCACCTTTAAGTGAGAAAAAAAAAACATCTGAAGTGGGAGTAGGCTGCCTAAATACACATGCAGACAGGAAAAGAACAAATGGGTGGCGACGCGCTGTCCCCGGGGAGAGAGCCCAAATTTCAAGCAGACAAATCTGCGGTGACTGAAAAGTGGTATACAAATGGCGAGGTACTTGAAAACAGCCACACACACACGCAAACTTCTCGTTCAGAGTTCAGAATCTCACAGTAATACCCAAGCAGAGTTTGTGTGTCAGAGTGCATACGATGGGTGACCCCCACGCAGGTTAATTGTAAAAAGTACAACAACAGCAACAACACCACCAAAAACACACTGTGAGTGTGTGACAGGCTTTGGAAAATCGGAGCACTGACCCAAAGTTCATTTCCCCTTGATGCAGAGTAGCCTTGCCAAACTAGGAACATAAATATTGGCACAGGCATAAAAGTCAACTGGCAGGACCATGAAACAGTGATAGCTGTAGCAGACGTAAGAAAAAAGACTGGAGATGAAACGAAGAAGAAAAGACATGAAACGGGATGTGAACGAAGAAGAAAAGAAATTATCTTCAGTACAAAGAAAACGGTGCAGGGGGAGAATTAGCATCGACGACATACCACACCAATAACATCTTCCTCTTCTGCAGTTTTTGCTTACAAACTTCCTGGGTGAACTGTTGTTTCCAGGGTTCACTACTCTCACTCGACCATGCTGTTGCTCAGATCATTGATAACAATCCTGCTATTTCCCTTGTCAGCTTTAAAAACCTGTTGTAAACCTTTGTGTTCGAAAAAAACCTCTATTAACTCAAAAAGTTTCCGTTACTACACCCCAGGACAGCCATCTTCAGAAATACCACAAAATCTGCAGAAACATCCCCAATTCTGCAACACAATCTATGATCGTGAAAACATCCCGAAATCTACATCTCTAAAATTGTCAGAAACATGCAGAACTCTGCATCTATAATATTATCATCATCAGAAACATCCAGAAATTTGTATTACTGTCAAAGTCAGACACATCTAGAGATTTGCATCATTATTATTGTCAAAAACACTCGGCATTTGCATCACTTATCATCGTCTGAATACGTCCCAATAACTGCACAAAAAAAACTTCCAAACTCTGCGTTACAAGCATAGTCGGGAAACATCCACAAATAATCCTCATCACAATAATTACCAGAAGCATACCGAAATCTGCACACTGCCATCAACAGAACATACCGAACTTGCCCATACCACATCAGAAATATCCCAAAATGTTCAGAAGCAGTACGAACTCTGTGTCAGTATCCTCATCAGAAACATTCAGAGATCTCTATCACTGTCGTCGCAAGAAACATCCCTTAATCTGAAGAAGAAACATACTGAACTCTGCTAGCTATCATCGTCAGAAACCTTTTTAAAATCCAGTACTGCCTGTACACTGTAAACGCATGGTTATTGTTACACTACATCCTGTGCTGTGTTCAACTCCCTGTATTGTATTCAGCATCTTTACTCTCCGCATAGTTCGTTTGTTTTTATATACATAAGAGGACAGATATGAGAGAGGATGGTAGACAGAGAGAGACAGAGAGAGAGAGAGGCAGGCAGGCAGGAGGCAGGAGACAGAAACGAGAGAGAGAGAGAGGAGAGAGAGAGAGGGGGAGAGAGAGAGAGAGAGAGAGAGGAGACTTCAGACTTCAGACTTCAAATAATTTAATGTTCATAAGTCTTCAGACTCCTACATTTTGCACCTAACTCATGCAATTTCCAGCGGTATACAGATTGCCTGGATTCTGAAAAGGAAACTACAAAGAGTAAACATGATTGTACACATCGGCATACAAATATGAATAATAATGTATTGAGTGATACAATTAAGATATCATGATCGCTTGTGCATGGAGAGAGAGAGAGGAGAGAGAGAGAGAGAGAGAGAGAGAGAGAGAGAAGACAGACAGACAGACAGAGACAGACAGAGACAGAGACAGAGACAGCGAGAGAGAGAGAGAGAGAGAGAGAGAGAGAGAGAGAGAGAGAGAGGGGAGAGAGAGAGAGAGAGAGAGAGAGAGAGAGAGAGAGAGATCAACAGCAGTTTTAACACTGTTATAACACAAAAAATATAAACGAATGCTGAATAAACACATTATCTATGACTTTTTTTTCTACTTTGCAACCTCATCCGCGTACAAATTCCTACAAACAGTTCTGGATTCCATGCTTATTTCGCTACAACCACATCACTTGTTCGTTAACAGCAGAACCGAAAAGAGAGAGAAAAATAAAACTCAGAAAAATCGATGGGTCTACAATACTAACAGATTCAGTTTCAATCCATCTTTTATATGAAATTCCCTGTCCTCTTTCACAGAAATTGGACAGGAGATTGAATAAAACGTCGACCGAGAAACAAAAGAGAAAAAAAACGGCCGAAGAAAAATGGAGAAATTGTTGGACAAGAAAAGGCAAAGAATAGAGAAAAAAAAAAGAAAAAAAAAACAAAAGCAAAGATCAAAGATCTGTCGCGGAAAAGAGCAAAACTGAAAGGGTGGAGAACTCTCTCTCTCTGTCTCTCTCTCTTGTCTGTCTGTCTGTCTCTCTCTCTCTTCTCTTCTCTCTCTCTCTCTCTCTCTCTCTCTCTCTCTCTCTCTCTCTATCTATCTATCCTGTCTCTGTCTCTCTCTCTCTCTCCCACGCCCCCCCCCCCCCCCAAAAAAAAAAAATTCAACTTGGAAAATATTCACATTGCTATGATAATTGTTTATTTTTTCTTTTTTCCTGCCCAAATAATTAATACCAGGTTTTGTTTGCGGTCTTTGACCCCTAAACTGAAATACATGTTAAATTATATTTGACAAATACATCATATTTGTCTTAATCATCCATCTGTATGTTTAAAATGGAAAGGATGTACTTAAACATGTTCTATGTTCCGAGATGTGGGAGGGGGGGGGGTTGCGTCTGTTGTGGGGGTACGAGGGGTGCGTGCGTGTATGTGTGTGTGATGTGTGTGTGTGTGTGTCGGTGTGTGTGTGTGTGTGTGTGTGTGTGTGTGTGTTTGGAGTTCTATCTTTGAAAACAGAAGGAAAATATTAAATGGACTCGAAAACAAAATGTTTTGCCCTTACCTGATATCATGCCACGCCATGACATGTGTGTGTGCGTGCGTTGCGTGTGTGTGTGTGTGTGTGTGTGTGTGTGTGGTTTGTGTGTATGTTTGTGTGTTTGTGTGTATGTTTGTGTGAGTGGTGTGTGTGTGTGTGTGGTGTGTGCGTGCGTGCGTGCGTGCGTGCGTGTGTATGTGTATGCGTGCGTGTGTGCGTGTGTGTGTGTGTGTGCGTGTGTCAGGAGAGGATAGGGAAGTATAAATGATATAGCTTCAACACATTGTTTTCTGTTTTCTAAAAAAAGATGTCCTCGTATGTTGATTTTGTTGATATAATATATAGGGCCCAGCGTTATCTCTGTGTGTATTCAGTGTGTGTACTCACAAAGTGTGTGTGTAGGATAGTGTGTCAGTGTGTATGCTTGCGTGCATGTGCATGAATGGAATGATTTATTGATTTAAGGTAAAATTGATTGTTAGAAATCCAGTTCTGTAAATAGTTTGGATCAATCATGTCTTTAACATTGTGCTCAATTTTTTTTTCCATTCAATTTTTTTTTTTTCATTATGCATCAACTGACAGAACTAGGACTTACTGCTTTGGGAAATCAGAATTTAAGTTATTACTGCACTAGTCGCTAAGAAGTGATGAACATGAATAGTATGGAAATAGATATAAAAAAAAGTCAACCTGGAGATGTACTTTTCCTCAGAACGCATGTTCAAGACCTTTTGGGCATGTACGACAAGATGAGTATTATTATTTTTAACCTTAACGCCGAAATGAATGTTTGTAAGTGTCAAACTTCTTCACAGTGCGACTAGTGAAATGAAAGTTGAGAAAAGCGTCAGTCTTTGTGTATCTGCTGACAGGGTATATTGATCTTTGCGCAAAGAACGTGCCAGCGTTTTTGCCATTAAGAAAAGCAGTAAAACTGGTGTGACACAATAACTTTGGGAGGTCATACAAAAACGACTAGTTCACACAGAAATCAGGAACAGTGTTCTTCTTCATGTAAAAGTTGCTACATGATTTACAAACACTGAAGTTTAAAAACAAGTGCTGATGGTGAAAAGTATTATCGTGTGTTATGAAAGTTAAGAAAAGTGTCACAAGGATGAAATTTGTAATAATCAAATCATTTCTCTAGCAAAGAAGTGGAGAAAAGGCTGTCGTTTCAAAGACAGTTGGTGTAAAACTTGGTCACGAGAAATTGCAAAGGTATCTTTGTAAGCATAGAACTTCGAAGAAGTATTATCAGCGTACAAGCTGAAGAAAGATTTTGTTGTTCAAAAGAAAACTGAAAGAAATGCAACTAGAACACAAACTTGGGGTAACTTGTCAGCCTGACATTTGGGAGATCGAGAACTATCAATCTCAGCACACAAAAATGGGAGAACTTTTTATCAAGAGCAAGAAACTGTGGGAAAGTATTGTCAGCATAATAAAGGTTGGAAGAAGTTTTGTTCGCGTGAAATCTGAAAGACATACTGTTTTCATGAAAGCTGGAAGATATGTCAGCGTGGGAGATGAAACATGTATTGCTAGTATAAAAGCTAGACGACGTATTGTTAGCATGAAATCTAGAAGAGGTAACCTTATCGTTCATATAAAAGTTAGAAAGCGTAGTGCAAGTACAAAATAATTATGGTAGGCTTGGAGTATTTCTCTAGTTGAGAATTAAGTATTCTTGAGTCTTGTATTCCAAGCATGAATATCTGGGAGTTGTATTATCAGCATAAATGCTAGAAGACTGTTGAAACACAAAAGCTGGAGGAAATATTGTAAGCATAAACTTTCGAGGAAGAAGATCTGTCAACCCAAAACATAGGAAAACTGCTGTTATGACTATATAAACTGAGAGGTGTCGTTTTTACCACCATCAAAATTGCAACAAGTGTTGTAAGCACGAAAGTTGGAAGACGTGGTAGTTTCAGCTCTAAAGCTGAATGCGTAGACGAGAAGACCGTGTATCTGAGTGGCTAAGACCGTTTGACTCCATTCCCGAGGGTCCATGAAGTCGTGTGTTCGAATCTTGGTAGTGGCATCATACGAATTTATAATCTCCCAGGTCTACTTAAAGTGCAGATTTGCCAGTGCCAAAATTCTCGTCGGTGCATGCATTAGATCAAGCATAAATGAAACAGATCCTTTGACTTATGTCAACTTGCAGTTGGTTAAGGAAATACGAGCATACCCGTTTATCCTGCACAAAAGAATGAGCTGCTCTGGTCAGAATGTGACAGCTGATGCCTCCTGCAGAGTTACAAGCACAGAAGATCAGACTCTATGCACCCCACCCAATCAGGGATCGCAGAGAAGAGAAAAAAAAAATTAAAAGTGTAGTTGGCGTAAAAATTTGTGACGTTCTGTTTATATTTAACTTCAGAGAAGTGTACTTCTATTTGTTAAAGCAGAAAGACTCTTGCTAGTCTAAAAGTTGACAAAACTGCTGAAGTGGCCATTACAGTTAAGGGAAGAGACGGCGGTGTTGCTGCACTGACAAAATTGGGAGGATTACTTTTTGTGTCTGTAAAAGTTGAGGAAAGTGTTTTTGGTTTATTGGTCGTGTCTGTTGTAAACTCAGAGGGGGGGGGGGGGTCTTTTTACTAGAGGAGCGGAGGAAATCTCGTTAGCTCGAAAATTGAAAGAACAATTATTGTTAGTATGTGCTTGAAGAAGCTGTTTGTATGAAAAACTGAGAAACCACTGGATATACATGACCCTATAAAACACTTTTACAAATCAAATAATCAGACAGAAAAACCACTGATAGCGTCTCGAAAGAATGTGACACTTCATAAAATCACAAGTTGACATCAATAGGAGAAAACGAAACCGCATTAGTCATGAGTCGAGAAAAAAGAATACAGACCTCACGCCAGTCACTTTCCAAAGAAAAAACAGAGGCAAAAAGAAAGGCGGAGCCACAAACTAATACATAACATAGAGAATAATACCGACATCAGCGGTGTGACTATTCACGAGGCCCATAGCAGCGTCGTATCAAAGAGTGCAGCGGCTAACACTGAACCCGGTGATGCCGTTATAGGTGAGACAGGTGGCAGCAAGAGTTCTAAACATTCACAGCCATTATCATCATTATCATCGTTATCCTCATTATTATCTGCGTTCACTATTCTCGCGTTTTTGTTGTGAAAGTTGAAGGAGCTTCACCCGGTCACATAGGAAGTCTGCAAAACCTAGGAAGTATCTCGATTTGGAATATTACTGTATTTATTTATTTATTCTATTTACTATTATTAGCCTACTGCGAAAGCTGGAAGAAGAAGAGTTAATATTACACTTCGATCAAGTATCAATATTGAAGTACAAATATATGTTCATATTATTTACCGGTGTGAACATTGAGAGCCTTTGCTTAGCTGTTTAAATCACAGCTTGGGAGGGGGGGGGGGGGTACAGACTCTTATAGCAAAGGTAGGAATTGCACATCGGTTAATTGCTTTTGGCTGCGACTAAAGCTTTTTGTTTGGTATTTGCTGCTGATACAAAGTTTGCAAAAGTCTGGCTCTGATAGACAAAAAAAAAACCTTGCCATGTTCTTACCATCAATGATGGAACTCGCTGGTCAGTAATCTAACAGCTGGGATAGAGTTGATATGATTAACGTTTGCACAGTGGTTTTGTTACTGTGAAAGACGTGTATTATGAACATTTACACTTTTTTTCTTGCTGTTTTAAAGGTGGTATGTACTATCGCTTTGAAAAGGTAAAAATCAATAAGCATTATGCTATACTGCGTCATGTATATTCAATCAGTCATTCATCCATGTACCTATTTTTTTATGCAGCTACTCGTTCGTTGCTGTTGTTGCTGAGAAAGTTAAAAATACTTTTGTCACAAAAACTGGGGCGGCGTTCTAGTGTCGCAAAAAGATATTTCCTCAAGTTGGCGCAACGCTAATTTATACTGTAGTCCTACAAGCTTCGTGCTGTATCAGTCTCGCGGCAAGCATCTTTAGATGTGGTGATTCTGCTTACCTCAGAAATAATTATGCCACTTTCTACCGTTTATCCCCGTTCTTATTGCTTCACTATCAATTTACCAAGCCTTTCGCTGATCCTTTAACATCAACACCAGAACTTTTGTTCTATCCATGTTTAATTTTTTTTAAGACTTATTATATCTACTCTATTTTATGAATCAAATGTCACTCTTTTAACATTATATTCTTGTTGTCTATAAATGTTTTGAATAATCAGGCATTTTTAAAAAAATTCTTTTATATAATATATTCTTTTACACATACATACACATGCACACCGGTGCTCCCAGAGCACAAACACGCATGCGTGTGCATGCACGCACGCGTGCACACCATGCCAGGCACGTTATACTTAATTATGATCTCATTGTACAGTTTCTCTTGTGAATCATAAGAGAGGAAGTAACTAGGCTGATGGCATGCTCTTATCATACAAATGCAAGCACATTCTCAGTCTGCTTGTGTAAGGGGTGGAGGATGGGGGAGGATGAGAGGTGTGTGTGTGTGTGTGTGTGTGTGTGTGTGTGTGTGTGTGTGTGTGTGTGTGTGTGTGTGTGTGTGTGTGTGTGTGTGTTTGTGTATGTGAATGTTTTTGTATGTATTTGTGTGTGTGCGTTTGTGTATGTGAATGTTTTTGTGTGTATTTGTGTGTGTGCGTGTGCGTGTGCGTGTGTGTTTGTGTGTGTTTGTGCGTGTGTGTGTGCGTGTGTGTGTGTGTGTGTGTGTGTGTGTGTGGTCTGTGTCTGTGTCTGTATGTCTGTGTGTGTGTTCTCACACACGAGCACACCTACGTGTGTACACTGTATATGTGTCTGCGTGCACGTTTGTGACCGTGCATGCGTGTGTTCATACTGAATATACGCTTGTATGTGTGTGTCCGAGTGGAAAACACATGTGCAGCATGCACAATATGTGTCGTGCGTATCGCTTCAGATAAACTTTGTGAACATTTATTTATTGTTATGTTAAATTGTATTACCTAAACAACAATCTTTGATTTCTGTATTACACCCATCATTGACGTTATTCCACTTTTTTTTTTTAATCTTTGATTTCTGTGTTGTATGCATCATTATTTCACTTCGTTTTTCAGACTTTCACAAGGTTGTTTTTTTTTATTTCTGTATCATCATTTGATGTACATACTATAAATTTTGGATGTATGTTTAATCAATATCGCTGTTGTTCACACGTTATTCTCATACATAGTCACAAATAATAGAGGGTTATTTTTTTGTTTTCTTTATTACAGAGACCTACTGCATTGAAAATTTGTTTACCACTTGCTTGTTCCTATTAATATATTATCATACAGCTCATGTGGACAGATTTAAATAGTTGGAGTAAATACGATACAATGTTAGAAGTTACTGACACCAACTTTTGTATTGTGGCTGTAAACTTGTACTGATGCATAGAGGTACCTAGTGTATACAGGTATGTGTGTACGTGCACGTGCGCGCGCGCGCGCGCGCGAGCTTTTGTGTGTGTGTGTGTGTGTGTGTGTGTGTGTGTGTGTGTGTGTGTGTGTGTGTGTGTGTGTGTCAGACAGACAGACTGACAGACAGACAGACAGAGACAGAGAGAGAGTGAGAGAGAGAGAGTACGTACGTGCTTGCGTGTGGGGTATGTGTGTGTGTTTGTGCGTGCGCGAATGTGTCTGTGTGTGCGTGCGTGTGCGTGCATGAGTGCGTGCGTGCATGCATGTTGTGTGTATGTACGTACGTGCATGCGTGCCTGCACTAGAGTTTGTGTGCATATTTACGTTGCACTACAGATTGTAAATGAAATTGAAATAAAGACGCTCGAATATACATACCTAAACTAAGTGATGTGTCAGTGCAGTAAATGTGAGAGATTTTTTTAAACCCTGTGATGTTGTTCCATGTTTCGCAAAACAAGTGTATGTTTGTACCAGAGTTTTTTGTAACTTTCCTGAGTGCAACAAAAGGTATGTATAGATGTACATTCTTTCATAAGCGTTCATGTTCGTCAGTTTGATCATGTATAAACTATAAATTCTCTCATAAGTGTTCCTGTTCGTCAGTACGATATTCAATCTGATCATGTGTAACTAAACATTCTCTCATAAGTGTTCCTGTTC
>CM060334.1:20198679-20201179 GCA_030674155.1 Stramonita haemastoma | reverse complement strand
ATTGTTTGTTTGTGTCATGCTTTTTTTGTTTTGTTTTGGTTTGATTTGGGGGTTTTTGGGGGGTCGGAGAAGGAAATAGGATGCTCTTCGCTGCATTTGATTTTCTCTTAATCATGTGTTTAAATCTTCATGATGTCATATGTCTACCATGAATTTAAAACTGTAAACAACAATTAAAAAGAAATATGAAAATTATTAGTTTGATTTCATTTTCATTTTTCGTTGTTCTTTAGAGAATGGTCTTCACTGACTTGTTAAATTTCTTCGATAACTGGGTCACTTCATTCTTTCAGCTTCTCTGAAGTACATGTGTGTATGTGCGCGCGCGCGCGCGTGTGTGTGTGAGTGTGTGCGTGTGCTCGTGCATGCAGGAGTTTGGGAGTGTGTGCGCGCGCTTCTGCATGCACATATGCTATGCGTGGGTTGTAGAAACGTGACTACGTGCACACAGTCAAGACCTCACTCTACCCACAACATTCGTCAACCTACTTTTGTAAAAATGACCACGAACAAAAACACAAAAAATTCATACAAAAACACAACAGAACAAAACCCAGACACTGCCCTTGGCTCCGTTCTCAATTCCAGCGTCACCTGGCTACTCTGTCCATGAATTAACATCGGCTTTACACACGTCCATCAAGGTGTAAATCTCGATCAACAATCGGCGCCAATGGACTTATCTTGTGCGTGAGAAATCGAAGCCTCGGAAGATACATTTCCTGCCCCCCTGTGGAGGGTCCTATGGCCTTTAAACACAGTAAATCCCGTGTCAGTCAATGATGTTATGAAGGCTTTGCTCTTTGTTTTATTTTGGCTACATACTCGCCCAAAACAGAAAGCACAAGCACAACCGTACACGTGGCCAAAATTGTGGTTTAGTTTTATGGGTTAAAGTATTGTTTGTTTTGTTGTGTGGTTATGTTGTTGTTGTTGGTGATGGTTTTTTCGTTTGGTTTGGGGTTGTTGTTCTTGTTTCGGTTTTTTTGGTGTTGTTTTTTTGTCTGGGTTTTTTTTTAGGGAAGAGGAGGCTGTTTGAGTTTTTTGTTTTTGTGCTTTTGATTGGATCTTTTGTTTCTGTTGTAGTCGTTTTTGCAAAGATGAAACAGTGAGTGGATATATTCCGTATAATTCTGTCACATTTCATCGACCATTTATTGTCAGCTGTTTCACCAGTTGCATATGATTCAATGCACAAGTTGACTCTTATAATATGCATATAATCACTTCCGTGAACGTAGCATATGCGTGTGCGTATGCGTGTGTTTCTGTGTGTGTGTGCGCGCGCGTGTGTGTGTATTGTGTGTGTGTGTGTGTCTGTGTGTGTGACTGTCTGTCTGTCTGTATCTCTCTCTCTCAGTCTGCATTATTTCTGAATACCATAGCCCTCCCTACCCCAACCCCATCCCAAACCCCCACCAGTCCTTTCTCCACCCTCTACCACCCCCACACCCACCACCCCACCCCCTCCTGTCCAAGTTTCGTTCCGTACTCTTCGCAGTCACAATAAAAGATACAGGACTCCTACTGTGTGTGTATATACACATACTGTATGTCTGCTGATAGCGTATTTAATTAAAAGTTTTGTCGGCAGAACTCTGAGACGTTTCCTTAGCACCTTGTCCAAATAATGACAGAGCCAAGAATACTCAGAAACCTCTGGCATTTCAAATAAAATCTTCACAATTATATTATTGTCTTTGACCAAGCAGTGAGGAGCACTGTAGGAATTCGGTCATTGTTCGGACAATGTTTGATCACAATGTGACGTGGTGTGTGGGTGGATGTTTTGGGTGGGATTTTTTTTTTCTCTTTTGTTTTTGTTTTTGTTTGTTTGTGGGGCGATGTGTATGTTTGGTTGGGGTTGCGTGTGTGTGTGTGTGTGTGTGTGTGTGTGTGTGTGTGTGTGTGTGTGTGTGTGTGTGTGGTGTGTGTGTGTGTGTGTGTGTGTGTGTTGTTTGTTGTTGTTGTTGTTTTGTTTTGTGTTTGGTTTGGTTTGGGTTTTTCATATTTGGGGGCGGGGGACAGGAGGGGGATCAATGGAAGAAATCAAACAAACAAAATTCCACGAAATTTCAGGGGAAAATAAAACGAAAGACATAATGAAACAAAACTGACAGAAAAACCAAATGCCAGACAAATGCGATAAGCAATAAGTATATATATACAGAAAGTAAGATAAACGGAAATTACGTAAATCCGATGAAATTATGTAAAATAGAATAAAACGTCAATAAATGAGACAAATAAAGTGAATTGGTGGTAAACTACAATGAAATATTCAACTAAACAAATCGGAAAGGAAAGTTGAATATAACACACACTCACGCATGCATGCACTATAAATCAAGTAACACTATGCAAAACACACACACACACACAACACAAACACACACACACACACACACACACACACACACACACACACACACACACACACACACACACACACACACACACACACACCACACACACACACAACCACTACAAATCAAGCTAC
>CM060334.1:20174422-20179422 GCA_030674155.1 Stramonita haemastoma | reverse complement strand
CCACGGTGTGCTGGTTGGAACGGATGAAAATATTTACAAAACTGCACAGACACGGGGACTGGGTGTAACGAAAGCACATGAGTGCTCATTCCATTATCCTAGAAATAAAAGAATAAAAAAAATAAGGTTAAAAAGGTAGTTCGTTTTTCTTCTTTTTTTCCTCTATGTTGTCTTCTTCTTTTTCTTCGTCCTTTTCTTTTTTCGTTGTCCTCTCCTTATTCCCCGTGGGGATGCTGGCGTTCTGTCAGTGTAGACAGCCCCTCCCTCTTCCGGGAATTATGTGCTGGTCATTCCCTCTTTTCTATCCCTCTCTTTCTTCCTTGCTGCTTTTTCCTCCTGTCACCTTTTTTGTCTGTCTCGTGCCTTCTTCGTCCAGTCTCCTGCCTTATATCCAGAAAGACTTAGAATTTAACAATTCTCCCCCACGCCGAAGTCGGATGCGCTGGGCCTGACTTGTCAGGCGCTTAACGGCAGTGCAACGCATTTTCGCTCATAATTATGACGGACAGTAGCTGCTGTATGAGCGTTCGACGACGAGAAGAAGACAGCAGTCAATTAAAGTTGATTCCAGTATCTACATTTTGGGATCTAAAAACCTCATAGATACATGGAACGCTGGAAACACTTATGTGATAAAACACAGACAAACACATTTTTGTACATACTATTTCGACGATAAATCGGCCAAACGTCCAAAGTTGCTAACAAGCTTAGTTTACAAGGAATTCACAACTAGAACAGCCTAGTGCAGAAGATACAACATAATAACCATCTTCATGCCTCCAGAAGCTGGCTTCAAACTTTCTGACAGAACATAAACTCTCCTTGTTTTGTCAGTTCTGCTTGAATACACACCTTTCCTTCCTCCAATTTTTTGTTAGCCCTTTAAATTTCCCGACTGCAAACTCTCTCTCTCTCTCTCTCTCTCTCTCTCTCTCTCTCTCTTTCCCCTCTCTCTTCTCTCTCTCTCTGCCCCCCTCCCCCACCCTGCCCTCTGTGATGCTTGTTGCTTTTTACACAAAACAATCAATATTATCCCAGCGGTCTTCAAGACATTTTAGGGATGAAATCTGCAGCCCCCCTCCCCCTACACTTTCTTCTTGAATAGAAGTCGAGCGAAGTGAAATGATTCGCACCCTCGAGGGAGGGAGACACAGAGGGGCCCAAATCAAATGATGGGGCGATGTACACAAAAGGTTTCTGTGCTGTCAGCATCAAGCCATGAACTCGTATGAGCTTAGCGTGTACTCTCAGACAGGATGCTTGAAAAGGAAAGACAAGAAGAGAAGAGAAAAGAGAAGAAAAGAAAAGAAAAGAAAGAAGGCACAAAGGGAGGAGGAGGGAGGAGGAGGAGGGGAAAGCAACGACAGACATTGAAAATATCTAACTGCATTATGCTGTTTCATTTCTCTCTCTCTCTCTCTCTCTCTCTCTCTCTTCTCTCTCTCTCTCTCTCTCTCTCTCTCTCTCTCTCTCTCTCTCTCTCTCTCTCACTCGGTTGCTCACAGCTTAGCCATTTCAGAGGCCAAACTAAGAATGCTACTACTACTACTACTACTACTACTACTACTACTACTACTACTACTACTACTACTACTACTACTACTACTACTTACACCACCACCACCACTTTTTATTATTACTACTACTACTACTACTACTACTACTACTACTACTACTACTACTACTACTACTACTACTACTACTACTACTACTGCCACTGCTGCTGCTGCTGCTGCAGCAACTTCTTTACAACAACAACAACAACAACAACAACAACAACAACACTATACTATACTACTACTACTACTACTACTACTACTACTACTACTACTACTACTACTACTACTACTACCTGCTACCAAGTCACCGCAATAAAGCCAAAACAGTCATAGCCATTACAGAAGGATAAGATACGTATCACATAAAAAAATGTCGTCGGGGGACAGGATAGCTCAGTGGTCAGAGCACTCGCTCCCCCCAAGCCAAGGTTATTAAACAGCATCGAGCGCGGGTTACCAAGTGAACGGGTGACCCTTTGCGCGACCTTGGCTTCAGTACTGTCCCCCAGTTCACCCAGTGTAAATGGATACCGTCCCTCCTTAGGGTCAGGGAAGGTAAAGCAGCAAGGGAGAGGAGATGGGCACCGCCCTTAGTATGCTGGTCCCTGGAGAAACTAAGGTCTCTGACGCCTCGCTCCCCTACGACTACATGCTGTGACAGAGGTTATGGGACACCTTTACTTTTTATATAATTCGCCAACCTTGATGAGGGCCTTTGTAAATCCTGTTTAGTACAGACTGTGCGTTAGATCTTTTGTTTTTGTGTTGCATCAGTCCCACAATCATTTGAATGGCTTGCAAGAGAGACACAAGACAGAGAGAGAGAGAGACAAGGACACACAAACGGACAGATTGAGATACATTGAGAGACAGAGACTAAGACACACAAACAGACAGACAGACAGACAGACAGACAGACAGACAGACAGACGGACACACACACACACCACACACACACACACACACACACACACACACACACACACACACAACACACACATGGCAGTAGCAACGAAGACAAACACAGACAAGCAAGAGAAAACACATAGTTCTAGACCAAGATAATCCTTAACCAACAGTGAGGTAGAGAGTATAATGGGCCGGGCGGGGGGGACGAGGAAACGGTGTTAAAGCCTAGATATATCACCCAACTGAATGGAAGATAAGGACGTTGGTGTTGGAAGTCTCTCTCACACAAAGCACAGACGTCTAAGTCTTTGATAATTGGGAGCAGACTTCCATCGGATGTGCTGTGTGTGTGTTATGTTTAAGTGAGTAGCGGGATGGCTTTTTTTGTTTCTTTTCTACTGAGTTTCGGGATCAAGCCCCTTTGTCATGTTTAATTTGGTAATGATGACTTTTTTTAGGTTTATTTTAATGGTTACTCTGTCTGTATGTCTGAGTCTTTCTCTGACTTTGTTTCTGTCTTTGTCTCGCTCTTTCTCTGTCTTGACTTTTCTGTCTTGTCTTGTTGTCTGTCTGTCTGTCTGTCTGTCTGTCTGTCTGTCTGTCTGTCTGTCTGTCTGTCTGTCTATCTATCCTATCTATCTATCATCTTATCTTCTTCTCTCCTCCCCCCTCTCTCCCTGTTCTCTATGATCTCTCTACTTAAAGAAAACCCTATCTGTTAAGAGAAAACAGAAGCGCGTACATTTGCACACGCATATCACAACTTGGTGTATTTATATATACATATATATATATATATATATATATATATATATATATATATATATATATATAGTTTTGTGTGTGTGTGTGTGTGTGCATGCGATTGTGTGTGCATGTACTATGTGTGTATGTGTGTGCGTGCGTGCACGCTCATTTGGGTAAGAGCACATGGTATATCTGCATGTGTGTATGTGTGTGTGCATGCTTGCATATCTATATATATATCTATCTATCTATCTATCTATCTATATCTATCTATCTATCTATCTATCTATCTATCTATCTATCTATATGTTGTGTGTGTGTGTGTGCGCGCGCGCGCGTCAGTGTATCCCCATAACTGCCTCTTAATTTGACCACCTACTCTTAGATCTGGACCATCAGCTACACCCCAACACAAGTGGTAAGACATAGGGGTCACAGGACTGTGTACACTCACAACTGCTGGTAAACTGTTCTTTCCCGTGCCTCGCTCTCTTGCATTGCTTTTGTACTGAAGGGTAAAGGTCTTCCCATAACCTATGCAGTCCACTGGGGGCGAGGTATAAGAGGCTTAGCTTCTCCAAGGACCAGCATTAAGAGGGTGGCGCCCATCTCCTCCCTCACTGCTTTACCTTCCCTGACCATAAAGAGGGCAGGTTCCTAATTTACAGCCGTGTGTGTGTGTGTGTGTGTGGGGGGGGGGGGGGGGGGCTGTATTGAAGTTAAGCACACAAGCAGTCACCCATCTAATTGTAACCATGCTCAATGCTGCTTAACCTTAGCTTGGGGGAAAGGGAACGATCGCACCACTGAGCTATCCCATACTACAATGAGCCAAAAATAAGCAACCACTTATCTCTTTTAGTTCTTTGTTCCGTTATTTGTTTAGTCATGTGTTCCTTTCTTTAATCATTCATTCGCTCGGAGACATAAAACAATATTACATCTTCTTTCAATCTGCCCCAGGCGTTTTGCTTTTTGCTTTCAGTTTTCAAAAGCTCAGCGCCAGTTTTTTTTGTGTGTCACAAGACCGGAAGAGCCTCGCTTTAGGCCCCCAAGAAACGGATGTCTGTTGTGTGGGCTGTGCGCCATTTGCAGACAGGGTGAGCGTTCCTGATGATGGCGGCGTTTTAACGTGTTTTGTTTCGTGGAGGGAGCTTCAGAGCATTATCTGCAACTTTCTGCTGCTTTATCATCTTTGACTTTTGCGCAGAGAAAATGCTTGGTTGTTAACTGATGGTATTTTTGTGTGTTATGTTTAGTTGGTTTTTTGGAAGGGAGGGGGGGGGGGGGGTAAAAACTGTTTGATGTAATCCTCTTTATCCTTGCATTATTTTCTGGGATTTTTCACTCATTTTTTGGGTGGTCTTCCTGTCCTATTTTTCTGGCGTTGTTTGATCTTTGAAGTGTTTTCTTCAAGGGCATTGTTTTGTGTTGCTTTTTTTTTTTAAATACCTGCCAGTTTTGTGTTTTGTTACAGCTTTTAATCACCTGCTTCCAACAAGTTTGTGGAGAGTGGTGTGTGTGTATGTGTGTTGGTGTGTGTGTGTGTGTGTGTGTGTGTGTGTGTGTGTGTGTGTGTGTGTGTTGTGAGAGAGAATGAGAGAGAGGAAAAGGAGGGGGGGGGTGTGATGAAGAGAGGAGAGGAGAAGAGGAGAGAGAGAGAGAGAGAGGAGAGAGAGAGATGAGAGAGAGAGAGAGAGATGTGTGAGGAGAGAGAGAGAGAGAGGAGAGAGAGAGGGAGAGGAGGAGAGAGAGAGAGAGAGAGAGAGAGAGAGAGAGAGA
>CM060334.1:20159422-20166922 GCA_030674155.1 Stramonita haemastoma | reverse complement strand
CTCATCGATTCATCTTTCTCCCTTGGTCTCCCACGACTGCATGCACCCCCACCCCAAAATCCCACCCCCAACTTTCTTTCTTCATCCTTTCACATTATCATTCACCCCCCCCCTTTCCACTAACAAGCTCCCCACCCCCACCCCTTCCTCCCCCAACGCCCTTTTGCTCTTCTCGGCACTACAGTCTTCTCCACACCAAAGTTGTTTGCTGCAAATATCGGCAATTTGTGACAGTGTAGCAGACACACATCCCACCCACCCCCCATCCCCTTTAACCCCCGCCCCCCACCCCACCCCCACATCCCCTTTAACCCTAGCCCCCACCTCTATTCATCTTGGTTTTTTTCCTCCCTCAAATCGATGTCGATTGTCGCAGATGTGAGTCACGAAAGGCTTAAAGTAAAAAAGCTTTGGGACTTACTCTCTCTGAGGTTAAGACCGTGTGCTGTGGTAGCAGTAGCAACAGCAGAAACAGCAGAAGTAGTCAGTAGCAAAAGTTTTAGTAGTAGCAGCAACAGCAGAAGCAAAAGTAGCAGCAACAGCAGCAGTAGCAGCACCCAAAGTAGTAGCAATAGTTTTAGTGGTAGCAGCAACAGTAGAAGCAAAAGCAGCAGCAGTAGCAGCAACAGCAGGAGTAGTAGCAATAGCAGTAGTAGCAGCAACAGCAGCAGTAGCAGCAATAACAGTTATCTCAATAGTACTAAAATAGTAGCAAAAGAGTTATAGCAGCAGCAGTGGCAATACCAGCTCAGTAGAAGTAGCAGTAGGCCTAATGTGTAGTAATAAATAGTAGTAGCAGTAGCAAAACCAGCAGAAGCAGCAGCAAAAGCAGCAACAACAGTTATAGTAGTAGTAGCTTCTTAACAGTGGTAGCGATTAAAGTAAAAGAGTAATAGCAGCAGCAGTAGTAGCAGTACCAGCTCAGTGGCAGTAACAGTAGTGAGTAGTAATTACTGGAAGTAGCAGAAACAACGGCAACAGCAGCAGTAGCAGTGATACTAAACTAGGAGCAAGCAGCAGTAGTATTGGAAAAAGTAGCAGCAAAAATTTGTAGTAGTATTAGCAACTCCTCGGCAGTAGTAACAATAGCTGTAAGAGTCAAAGCAACAATGGTAGCAGTGGCAGTAACAGTAGTCTAAAGTAATACTACTAGTAGTATCAATAGCAATAACAGAAATAGCAGCAGTAGCAGTAGCAGTAGCAGTTAGTAGTAGTACAAGTAGTGGTAGTAGTAGAAGTAGTAACAGTGGTGGTGGTGGTGGTGATGGTGGTGGCGGTGGCGGAAGCAGCAGCAGCAGCAGCAGTAGTAGTAGTAGTAGTAGTAGTAGTAGTAGTAGTAGTAGTAGTAGTGTAGTAGTAGTAGTAGTGGTTAGTAGTAGTAGTAGTAGAAGTAGTAGTGGTAGTAGTAGCAGCGGCAGGTGGTAATAGTAGTAGAAGCGTGGTGGTGATGGTGGTGGTGGCGGTGGTGTTGGTAGTAGTAAGTAGTAGTAGTAGTAGTAGTAGTAGTAGTAGTAGTAGTAGTAGTAGTAGTAGTAGTGGTAGTAGTAAGCAGCAGCAGCAGCAGCAGCAGACAGCAACATCAGCAGCAGTAGAAGTTCTATAGATATATATTTCAAACTTTTACTGGAAGCTAAAAACGTGCCATTATTTCCGCCTTCTGTTTTTATTTTCTTTCTCTCTGCCAGCTGTCTGTCTGTCTGTCTGTCTGTCTGTCTGTCTGTCTGTCAGTCTGTCTGTCTGTGTCTTTTTCTCTAGCGCTCTCCATTTGCTTATTCGCTCTCACAGATGATTTCACATGCCACACACACAGTGCATAAAAATGATGGAAGGTTATCTCAACTGCTATTTAGACATTTCTGCACCACGGAGGCTCATGTTACGATGTTTCACTGAACACACACACACACACACACAAACACACACACACACACGCACGCACACACACACACACACACGCACACCACACACACACAACACACACACACACACACTCTCTCTCTCTCTTTCTCTTACTCCCCTATCTCTCTCTTAGCAGAGAGAGAGAGAGAGAGAGAGAGAGAGAGAGAGAGAGAGAGAGAGAGAGAGAGAGAGAGGAGAGAGAGAGAGGAGAGAGAGAGAGAGAGTTAGTTTGCGTGTGCTCGCGCATGTGTGCGTGCGTGCGTGCGTACGTGCGTGCGTGCGCATGTGTGTGTGTGCATGCGCGCGTGCGGTGGTGTGTGTGTATGTGTGTGAAATTATGTTTTATATCTGTGCAAGACGGTCAATGTCCATGGCCCTACCCATGACCTTAGGTCGCAGTTCAGAGAGCGGTCAGAACAGTCGTATTCTGTAATCAACGCTGTAAAAATAGCAGTAGTAAAATACACTCGCTTGGAATTGCAAGACTTTTTCTCTTGATTAGACAGGCTTACGCCTTGTGTTATTTTACGAATTGTTTTACACTTTTCATAGATAAAACAACCCTTCGGATGTGGTACAGCTATCTATCTACCTATCATCTATCTTTTTGCCTACCTACCTACCTACCTACCTACCTACCTACCTACCTACCTAACTACCTACCTACCTGTCTGTCTATCTATCTATCTATCTATCTATCTATCTATCTATCTATCTATCTATCTATCTATCTATCTATCTACCTGTCTGTCTGTCTGTCTGTCTACCTACCTATCTACCTGCCTACCCATCCACCTGTCTGTCTGTCTGTCTGCCTGTCTGTCTATCTATCTGTCTGCCACTGATAGGGAAAGACATGATACAGCATAAACAACAGGACAGGAGAGAGAGAAGGAGAGAGAGAGGAGAGAGAGAGAGAGAGAGAGAGAGGAGGAAGAGAGGAGGAGAGAGGAGAGGAGAGGAGAGAGAAGAGAGACGGAGACAGAAAGACAGACAGACAGAGAGGAGGGAGAGAAGAGAGACGGGAGCAAAATGAACCTACACACCCAATAATAATGACCGATACTGAGGAGGGGAGGAAGCGACGATAACAACGAACTTGTGTCACTCCTCCCCTACCCCCTTCCTTGCTGCTAGTCTGTTTACAGACGAACTGGTGTCACCTGAGACCGTTTATTTTTCCATGCCTCCTTTTCCTGGAGAATAACTAATAACTGCAAGAGCTTGAATGAGGGCTGTTGGTGCGATCTGGGCCGCGAAGGCAAGTGCCAGTGTTTTTTGAGATGGCATTACTTCATACATCTTGGTAGAGGTAAATATGTGTGTTGTGCGTTTTATTAGTTTTTAATATTCTTTTTATATCTTTTATATCGAGGATAATGGAACAAGCACTCATGTGCTCTTTTTTTACATCCAGTCCCCGTGTGTATACAGTTTTATAAATGTCTTCTGTTCCCATGGGCACACAATGCCCTACTCTTACGAAAAACGGAACAGGATTTAACGTATGCGCAAGATGATCTGCGTGCGTTTCCACACGTGGCCTCGGTTTATAGTCTGATACCCCAGTTCACCAGCTATAACTGGGTACCTGCCCTCTTTAGGGTCAGGGAAGGTAAAGTAGCGAGGGAGAGGAGATGGGCGCCACAAGCCCTCAACATGCTGGCGCCCTAGAGAAGCTGAGATCTCTGACGCCTCGCTTCCCTACGACCACTCAGGTTATGGGAACGCCTTTACCTTTTCTTTTTACCTTTAAAACAGCAGGGGCACCCAGACCAGCGTCCCTAGTTGTTGAGGTGCGAAGCAAGAGCAGACAGAGTGCAAGCAGGGGTAATGAGGTTGCGACAGGTAGACACAGCCAAGGCAGCTGACACAGTCACCGGCTGATAGACAGCACTGCTGCTGCTGCTGCTGCTGCTGCTGCTGCTGCTGCTGACATCGTCACTGTCAGGGTAATAAACCCTCTGACACTGTCTGTAGCTGTCTGTCAATCTGCGAGGGGAGAGCGAGAGCGAGAGAGAGAGAGAGAGAGAGAGAGAGAGGAGAGAGAGAGAGAGAGAGAGGGATAGGAGAAAAGAGAGTGGGAGAGAGAGGGGGAGGGAGAGAGAGAGAGAGAGAGGGGGAGGAGAGAGAGAGAGAGGGGGGGAAGAGAGGGAGAGAGAGAGATGGGGGGGAGAGGAGGGGAGGGAGAGAGAGAGAGGGAGAGAGGGGGGAGAGGGGAGAGAGAGAGGGGGGGAGAGAGGAGGGGAGGGAGAAGAGAGAGAGAGGCGCATGTGTGCATTGTAGAAAGAAGAACAAGCGTATGTGCTGCTGTGTGCCCTGTATAGTAACATCAAGCCGTATGTTATGTGTGTGTGATTGGGTTGTGTGTGTGTGTGTGTGTGTGTGTGTGTGTGTGTGTGTGTGTGTGTGTGTGTGTGTGTGTGTGTGTGTGTGTGTGTGTGTGTGTGTGTGTGTGGTGTTGGTGTGTGTGTGATGGGTGCGTGTGCGTGCGCTGCAGCGTGCGTGCGGTTGCGGGTGTGTGTGATGTGTTGTTATGTGTGCATGCGTGAGCAATAACATGTCAGTGTATGAGAGGGGGCAAGTAAGACAGATTGAACATACAAACACATGAACGAAACTTATTTCAAGAGAGAACTACAATAAATAAAACACCTGATCTATTTTTGCTTCCTTCCAGTGATTTCTGAAATGAATAAGAAACAAAAGGAAAAGATTTAGAAGTACTAGCTCCTCTCTGATAGTAAAGTTGTGCAAGGTGTAATCACAAAAAAAATTTATAGAGAGAGAGACAGAGAGAGAGAGGAGAGACAGAGAGTGACAGAGAGAGAGAGACAGAGAGAGACAGAGAGACAAAGAAACAGAGACAGACACACACTAACACAGATGCACAGAGAGACACAGGCAGAGACAGAGAGGGTACAGACACAAACAAACAGACAGGAACAAAGCCATGCACACAGACCCATCTTCCATCATGCCTTTTAGGATGGAAAATTGAAAAGAAAACAAGACTCTTAAATACAAAGACCCACCACGCCTCCTCCCCCCCCCCCCCCAGCCTCCCCCCCCAAAAAAGAAAGGGACCGATATGTTGCCGACAGCGTTAATGGCGGTGATCACAGATAACAGTGATGGGTAGCTATTTAACAAGGTCTGTGGAAAAAAAACTGTCACCATCTCTCTCTCTCTCTCTCTCTCTCTCTCTCTCTCTCTCTCTCTCTCTCTCTCTCTCTCTCTCTCTCTCTCTCTCTCTCTCTCTCTCAGGGAATGGTTGTTTGTCTGTCCGCCAAAGTTGTCTGTGTGTGGCTACTTCCTATCTGAATAGTTGTTTGTTCTCTCTCTCCCTCTCTCTCTCTCCTGGCTACCCATCATCATTCACTAGCTAGCAGACATCCGTCAGTCTCGGAAGACTATGGGGCTACACCAGACTCTAGAGCGCAAAAGCCTGGGTAAGTAAGTATGGAGGACAAGCTGTTACCCATGCAGTAGACACCCCTCCCCCTATCCACGTTGCTGAGATAAACCATTGGAAAGGCAGTTCTATCTATCTGGCGACCATGGAGGGACCCCTGACGACTTGACAACCAGTTCCCTCCATTTCTCTCTCTGTTCTGCCTTTCTCAAAATTTTGTTGAGTTCTAGGCCTGTCCATTTGCTGATGTTGTCCTCCCATCTCTTCCTTGGTCTGCCTCTTTTTCTTCCTCCTTGGACAGTGCCTTGCAGTATTGTTTTTGCAAGTCCTTTTGATCTTGTGACATGCCCGTACCATTTAAGTTTACCGTTCTTTACGATTGATAGGAGATTTTCGTAGGGATCAATGGTTTGCTGGTTTCTGTTACGCACGTCTTCGTTGCTTATGTGGTCTCTGTAGGAGATGCCAAAGAGTCTCCGGAAGCATCTCATCTCTACTGCCTGTACCCTTCTTTCCAAATCAGCAGTCAGTGTCCACGATTCAAAGGCATACAAGGAATATGGAAACGACAGGGAAGCGCATTAGTTTGATCTTGGAGTTGAGTGAAAAGTCAGTTGCCGATACGAATGGTTCCAGTGCCGTCTCAGGAGTCGCAAGAACATTAGCATATAGGTCTACATCCCTGGGGACTCCAAAACTCCCAAGTCATCAGCTAGCTACATAGAAGCACTCCAGATCCACCCTCCCACACTGACCACATTCATGAGCAATGTGAGCAATGAAGGATTGTCAGCAGTGTGTCTGGTGTTGCAATTTGGTGTCTGGTGTTAGAAAAAATATATAATGTTATATAGATAAAACTGGGGTAAGAGAGAGAGAGAGAGAGAGAGAGAGAGAGAGAGAGAGAGAGAGAGAGAGAGAGAGAGAGAGAGAGAAGAGACAGAGACAGAGAGAGACAGAGACAGGGAGAGAGAGTGACAGAGACAGACAGACAGATGGACAGACAGACAGAGAGACAGACAGACACACACACACACACTCACGCAAACACACACACACAAACACACACAGATTAAGAGAGAAAGGGAGAGGACACACGCAGAAACATACAAAGACAAAGACTCCCTCCCCTCCCCCTCCCCCAACATCTTCTTGCACATTAATTTACTTATTGATACCGAGAGGGCTAAATGACTTAAGGACCTGATTAAAACAAAAAGACAACCCATACTATGAACCTGTCTCTCTCATCTCTCTCTGTGCCCGCATTGTACGTTGCTAGTCGATCTATTAGACTCAGTCGTGTGACCCTAGAAAGTGTTGTTTTTTTCCCGTTTTAGTTGGTTTTTGTTTTTGAGTTTTTTTGGTTTTTTTCTTTACATTTCTCTGCTTCCAAAAAACAAAAACAAAACAAACGAAAAATAAACCTAACAGCAAACGCTTGAATCAGAGCTGTTTCTGCAATCACGACTACAGGCAATTGGTTTTAGATTGAAGTTGGAACAGTACATTCACCTTACAAGAAGGTGGGAAAAAATAAGGTTAGTGTGTGTGTGTGTGTGTGTGTGTGTGTGTGTGTGTGTGTGTGTGTGTGTGTGTGTGTTGTGTGTGTGTGAAGTCAAAGTCAATTTTTTTACTTCCAGATGGTACATTGAATAACCATCGATTTGCGCGCGCGTATGTGTGTGTGTGTGTGTGTGTGTGTGTGTGTGTGTGTGTGTGTGTGTGTGTGTGTGTGTGTGTGTGTGTGTGTGTGTGTTTTTGTGTGTTGTGTGTGTGTGCACGTAGGGGAGTGTGTGTGGTGTGGTGTGTGAGTGTGTTTGTTGGGGGGGGGGGGGACTGGTGGAGGTGTAGTTGTAGGGGATGTGTTGTTTTGTGTGTGTATGTGTTTGTGTATGTGTGCTTGCTTTTCTGTCTTTTGCAACAAGAACGTTTTAAGCATTGTCATCATATTATATGATTATGGCAAAATAACGTTTGATCCTACCATATCTTAAGAGGAGAGAGAGAGAGAGAGGGGGGGGGGGGGGGGGGGCGACAGAGAGACAGAAAAAGACAGAGACGGAGAGACACAGAGACAGAGAGAGAACAGTTTAGATTTCAGACTCCTCCAGTACCTAACAGTTTGCCCCAATTCACAAAGAGAATACGGGGAAACAGCGGTGATGGATTTGGTGCTTAAATGT
>CM060334.1:20151922-20156922 GCA_030674155.1 Stramonita haemastoma | reverse complement strand
CAGTGATGGTGTGTGGCTATTTAACCAGGCCTGTGGAAAAGAACTGCCACACACCTTTTATCTTTTCAATTTTTTTCTTTTCACTGACTTTTTTTTTTCTCTCTCTCTCTCTCTCTCTCTCTCAAAGCATGCATGCAGTCAGTGAAGTAAACATTGTTTGTATCTCTACCGAATTTGTCTCTCTGTCTTTGATTCTCCTTATCTGAAAAAAACCCACAACTCATACGTAAAAACAAAGACAAAGCAAGCTACATTCCCATGAGTAATTACTTTTCCTCTCTGTCTTTTTTTTAAAGATTCATTTTACTTTCTAGACTTTTTTTGGGGGGTGGGGGGTGGGGGGGGGTTCTCTTTTGTTCTACTTTAATCTGGGATCTCTGCTTGTGCGTGTATGCACACTATTCGCTGTTTGAATGTATATCGTATACAGACAAACAAAAAGACACAGATAGAGATAAAGCAAAGAAAGACAGACAAAAGACAGACAGACAGACAGACAAGAGGTAGCAACCTAAACAAAGGGTTGGGGCACCTGTAGACTGATTATACAGGACAGAAAAGAAGGCAAAGGCGAGGCAGTTAAGTAGAGGAAGAGAAGGAAGGAAGGAATAAAGGAAGGGTCGGTGGCATGATTGGATTATTTGTTTGTTCAGCTGCAAGCCCTGTCTGTCTGTCTCCATGTTAGTCTAAATGGAGCTTCCGTCTCCCTCTATAATGAGCTGTGTAAGCCAGGTATGATAGGATGTGCTCTCTCTCTTTCTGTCTCTCTGTCTCTCTTTTTCCTCTCTCTCTGACTCTCTGTCTCTCTGTCTGTCTGTCTCTCTCTCTCACTTTCTCTAAGGGCTGGATGAAAAAAATAGTATGTGAATGCTAATCTGTAACCCTTGAAAAATAAGGATCATTCATTCATTCATTCATTCATTCATTCATTCATTCATTCATTCATTCATTCATTCATTCTCTCTCTCTCTCTCTCCACATCTCTCCCTCCTGTCTTTTCTCTCTCTCTCTCTCTCTCCCCCCCTCTCTCTCTCTCTCTCTCTCTCTCTCTCTCTCTCTCTCTCCCTCCTCTCTCCCCCCCTCTCTCTCCTCCTCTCACTCTTTGTCTGCCCCTCCCTCTTTCTCTCTTAGATCCCCAACCCCTTCGCCACCCTTGCTTACTACCCCCCCCCCCCTTACATGCTAAGAGACACTATCTCACACCTAGGAGCCTCCATCCCCTCCCCCTGTTCTTGCTCACTAAGGTGTTGGTGAGGTAAGCACAGCGCAGTGCAGTGCAGTGTACAGTGCAGTGCAGGGTGCAGGAAGGTTAATGAGGTGCGACAGGGAAGAAGACACAGCCCCCAACAGCTGACACCACCTTCAGCAGGCAGCCAGAGGGTGACAGACAGCACTGCTGTTTCCTGACACCAACAGCCGCCCGCCCGCCCGGCTGTCTCCTCTGCACACAGCTGTCAGTGCTTTTCTCTGTATGTCACTTTTTTGTGGGTTGGGGGTGGGGGTGGGGTGGGGGAGGTTGAGCGAGCAATTTTGTAATGATACAGTTTAGTTTTTAATAGGTTCATCTGTTTTTTGTGTGTGTATGCTTTTATTTTATTTTTTACTTATTACACTCTCTTCACACTGGTATGTTTGTTTAGACAGATAGAAGCGCGTGCTCACTCGCGCGCGCACACATACACAAACAGACACACAGACAGACACATACATAGTAAGGCGCGCGCGCACGCACGCAGCCCCCCTCCCCTTACACACACACACACACACAAACACACACACACACACACACCACACACACGCACGCGCGCGTGCACACACACATACGAGAGAGAGAGAGAGAGAGAGAGAGAGAGAGGGGAGGAGAGAGAGAGAGAGAGAGAGAGAGAGAGAGAGGAGAGAGAGAGAGAGGAGAGAGAGAGGAGGAGAGAGGGGAGAGAGGAGGAGAGGGAGAGAGAGAGGAGGAGGGAGAGAGAGAGAAATGAGACAGAGAAGAAGAGAGACAAGACAGGAGACAAGAGAGACAGACAACAGAGCAAGAAACAGACAGACAAGACAGACAACAGACAGACAGACAGAGCCTAGAGAGACAGTCAGACAAGCAGCAGACCGACAGATCGGCAGTGATGACGCAACAAGAGAGATATAATCGTTGCCAGACGTGTGAATTCTGGACAAGTGCCGACACACGCCCTCACAACCAAAGTTCTCCTCCTCCTCCCCTAACAAACACACATACACACCACACACACACACACACACACACACGTAAAACACACACACACACACACACACACACACCACTACACACACACACACACACAACACACACACACACACACACACACACACACACACACACGTAAACACACACACACACACACATACACACACACACACACACACACACACACACACAAACACACACACACGTAAACACACACACACACGTAAACACCACACACACACACTACAACACACACCACACACCACACACACACACACACACACACACACACACATTAACCCTCAATTACATTCATAACAAAAGAAGCCTCTCTATATTCTATACAGCGCCATACACTAATTTCATCAACTTCTTTTTTCTTTTCCAAAAGGGAATAACCCAGGGCCCATAGAAACATATTTTTTGGCGGAACAGAAGTTTTAGTATCATCGAATAGGTTATAACAAAAAATTATTACTTCAGAAATCCACTGGGTCACATGAGAATATGCAGTGAAATGACGTGTAGATGTCATTCACACACGCGTCAACATACACGTACTGTGCATTCACTCATTACCAGTTAGTGATATTAACAGCACTTTACTTATAAGATTATACACGATCTGAAGAACTTAAAAAACTGACTCATTATGAATTTTCCCCCCAAACAAAAAAACCCTAAACAAAGAAACAAAACAAAAAACGAACAAGATTGATAAGTATCTGTTTATTTTTTTTTATTAGACATAAAGTATGGAATTTTTCTAGCGTTAAATAAAGTATGGAAATTTTCTAAGTTCAAGATTTTGATCATCAACCTTTGGCAATCTATATGCTTGGGAATTTATGTTTAGGACCCGTGTGTTACACATCATTATTTAGCGCACGTAAAAGAATCCACGGCAACAACGGAGTTGTCCCTAGCGAAATTCTGTAGAAAAAAGCCACTCTGACAGGAAAACAAATACAGTTGCAGACAGGAAAAAAAATATAGGATAGGCGCTGCACTAGTGGCGATGCGCTCTCCCCGGGGAGAGCAGCCCGGATTTCACGCAGAGAAATCTGCTGTGAAATAAAGTGGTATATAATAAATAAAATAAAACAAAACAACAAAGCATTGAAAAGTCGCTCAACAATAAAGCATTGAAAAATCACATGATAATAAAGCATTAAGAAGCGCTTGGCAATAAAGCATTGAAAAGTCACTTGATAATAGAGCATTAAAAATCATATGATAATAAAGCATTGAAAATCATATGATAATGAAGCATCAACATCATATGATAATAAAGCATTAAAACGCGCTTGATAATGAAGACTTAAAAAGCGCCTGACAAGAAAGCATTGAAAAATCACATGAAAAAAAAGCGTTAAAAAGCGCTTGACAATAAAGCGCTGAAAAATCACATAAAAAATAAAGCATTAAAAAATCACTTAATGACAAAGCATTCAAAAGTCACTGAATCATGCAGCATTCAAAATCGCTTTCCTATATTCAAAATGAATATCTATTTTAAAAAAAACAACAACCAAAAAACAACTTCTTAAAAAAAATCCCATCCCGGTGCAATTAGACCCTTTCTCTTTTCTTCATGCGTTTTCAATATAGCTGAGGTGAGAGTCAGGTATTTGACATTCTGGGATGCTACTTTTCTTTTTTTCCCCTTTCTTTCTTTTTTGTGTGTGTGCCAGACTGCACTTGCTGACTATGCTGTGGAAGAAAGACAAAACGAAGAGAAGGAGGTAGAGAAGAAGGCAAAGAATTGCGAAGAAGAAGAATGGCGAAGAATTGCAAAGAGAAGAAGAAGAAGAAGAAGAAGAAGAAGAAGAAGAAAGAAGAAGAAGGAAGAAGAAGAAGAAGAAAAATTGCGAAGAATTGCGAAGAAGAAGAATTGCGAAGAAGAATTGCGAAGAATTGCGAAGAAGAAGAAGAAGAAGAAGAAAGAAGAAGAAGAAGAAGAAGAAGAAGAAGAAGAAGAAGAAGAAGAAGAAGAAGAAGAAGAAGAAGAAGAAGAAGGAAAAGAAGAAGAAGAAGAAAGAAAAGAAGAAGAGAAGAAAAGAAAAGAAGAAGAAGAAGAAGAAGAAGAAGAAGAAGAAGAAAAAAGAGAAGAAGAAGAAGAAGAAAGAAGAAGAAGAGAGAGGAGGAAGAGAAGGAGACGGAGACGGAGGAGGAGAAGGAGAACGGAGACGGAGGAGAAGGAGAAGGAGAAGGAAGAGAAGAAGAAGAAGCAGCAAAGAGAGGTAAAATGTTACTGAAATACAACCCGACATTTTTAGCGGTATTGCGTCAGTGACGGGCGGTGAAAAAATGATGAATGATGACATAACGGTATGAAGAAAAAGAAGAAGATAATGATGAAGAAAACAAAAGAAAGCAAAAGAAAAAAGAAAAGAAAAAAAGGAGAAAAGAAGCAAGAAAAGAAAAGGAAAGAAAAGAAAAAAAAAGGAAAGAAGAAGAAGAAGAAGAAGAAGAAGAAGAAGAAGAAGAAGAAGAAGAAGAAGAAGAGAAGAAGAAGAAGAGGAAAAAGAAGAAAAGAAGGAGGAGGATGAAAGAAGGGAGAAGGAGGAAAGTAATGTGTGTGTGTGAGAGAGAGAGAGAGAGAGAGAGAGAGAGAGAGAGAGAGCGAGAGAGAGAGAGAGAGAGAGGGGGAGGGGGCACATGCATGCACGAACTTGCGTATGTGCGAGCATGGACACGTGAGCAAACACACGCATGTCGCTGTTTTCAAAGTTACTTACGTATTCATGTAAAGTACTTTTCCGTACGTACTTTT
>CM060334.1:20146135-20151822 GCA_030674155.1 Stramonita haemastoma | reverse complement strand
CCCCCCCCTCTCTCCCCCTTCTCTCCCCTGTCTTCTCTGTCTTTTCCCTTCTTTCCCCTCCTCTTTCTCCCCTCTCCCCCGCCCCTCGCCTCCCCCCCCCCCTTTTCTCTTTTTGATGTCTATCTTTGTGTTTCTGTTCTCCCCTGCCCCACCTCCCCCACCCGAAAAACCCCCCTTTTTAAATTCTTTGTCCTTTCGCTCGTCTTTTTTCTGTTCAAGCTGTCCCCCGCTTCATTCAACGGCAAATAAAATGACAGACGAAAGACAAAAGACAGGCTTTTTTTTAAAAAAGACATCACAATATTCTACCCCTCCCAGGTGTTTTTTTTGTATTGGGTGTGTGTTTTTGGTGTGTGTGTGTGTGTGTGGTGTGTGTGTGGGGTGGTGGTTGTTGTGTGTGTGTGTAGTATAGAAAGTAGTAGCCTGAAACTACATACAGAATGGCCCAACAAAGTATTTCACGATCGACACTGTTAGGACAGGACTAAAATGTAGGCGTCTGCCTTGTGACAAGCGAGTTTAACCCGCGCTAAATGGCACCACACTTTTTCAGGGTTGCCAGGTTTTTGAGTCTGTGAGTGAAGGGGGGAGCAGTTTTTTTCAATTATGCGCAAACGGATACGGGTAGGGAAAGTAAGAATTTGACATTTTAGACTGATTATTCCTATTTTGTTTTAGTCTTCCGTCTGGTTAAAACCCTTTTTAAGTGAAGAAGAGTTCAAAAAGACAAAAATTTGCGTGCAGTGTGGGTGTTTAGAACGCGAAAACCCTTTTTTTCATTTATGGACATATGTCTCTTTTTCTGTGCTTTCTTTGGTGCTATTTGGTGGGGTGGGTAGGAATCCTTTTGCCCCGAAACTTTTCGTATGTGTTTGACGGCTTTTATAAACTTTTCAATCTCGGAAACAAGTGAAAAGGGGAGTAACCATCTTTGATCATTTTTTCTTGGGTTTGCTAAAAGGTTTGGGGTTTTTTCCACATTTTGGTTGTATTTTCCAATTTGCCGAATTTTGTGGTTTTGCAAAAGAACTTCCGTGGAATTTTGTTTTTGGTTGGTTTTCTTATAAGAAATTGGATGCGGGCTTTAACTCTTTTGTTAGAATCTAAAGTAATTGTGTTCCAAAACCCACTCAGGGGTTTAAAACTCTCTCTTCTTCTCCTCTCTTTTCTCTCTCCTCTCTTCTCTCTCCCCCATCCTCTTCCCCTCCTTCTCTCTCTTCCTCCTCTTCTCTCCTCCTCTCTTGCCAACAAATATTGATTTTTTTTTGTAAAAATTTCTGAAAAATCTGTTTGAATAAAGGTATTTTTTCCTGGGGCTGGGCTGAACGGATTTTTTTCCTCTTTATAAAAAAAGGTAACGTAAGACACAAATAACTACAGAGGAATTTCACTTTCCAGAAATTATAGTAAAGTTTTTAAAGGTAAAAATTATCAACAAAAGGGCTTCAAAAATTTTTAAAACACAAAATGATTTTAAACCGGGTTTGAACACCGGGCTGGATTTAAGAAAGGAAACTCAACCATTGCCCCACATGTTTACTTTTTACTTTTAATACAAAAAACAGTTCTCTTTTGAATCAAAAAATTGTATTTGGCCTTTTAAATCGACTTTTGAAAAAGCTTTTGATTCAAATCAACAAAAAAATTTGTTATGGAAAAATTTGAAAAAAACCCAAAAAAATTTCAAGGAAAAACTCTTTAAATTTTCAAAAGTATGTAAAAAAAGTTAAAACAAGTTTTTGGGGTGAAAAAAGCTTACTGTTTATATAAATTGTAGCAGAGAGTAAAACAGGAGATGTATGAAAGCCCGTACGTTCCCCGCTTTTTATAAAAAACAACAAAAACAGCAAAATTAAAAAAGGGAAGGCTTTGCGCCAGTTCACAACAGACCCTACTGAATTTTTTTTTTTATTACGGGCAGATAAAATTGGTTCTTTTTTCTGAACAGTGTTTGCTTGCAAACCACCAAAAACCCTTAAAAAGTTTTGCGCTAGTAAATTGGGAACTGAAATTCAATTTTGAATAAAAAGCAATATGGGTAGAAATTTAAAAGGGGGGGTCCCCCAGCACAAAGAAAAAAAGGGTTTTATGAAAATTTTTCCAATGCCTTTTGAAAAATGCTTAAAAATATTTAGGTAAAAATTTTCAACTCTTTTTAAATTTTTGGCAGTTTTGCTTTTTGGGGTCCAAAACAAAAAAGCAAAAAAGGGCCCTGTTTCAGATTATAAAAGAAATTTGTTTTTTGGGTTTAAACAATAACTCCCTGCAATTTTTGTTAAGTTTATTTGTTTTCCAAGAACAGCCTAAATGCGTATGGTTTTTTGAATTGGGGGGGCCCCCTAGATGAAAAAGGGCTGTTTAAGCTTTTTAAATCTGTTCTTTTTTTTGGAAAACTAAAAAGGGTTTTAGGGTTAGAAAGAAAACACCAAATAATTTAGTAAATGGAAAACAAACAGATCCCACAAATTTTAAATTAATTCTGCAGTTAGATGCATACAGAAACCGGTTTAAAAAAAATTAAAGTTTAAATAACGAAACTACCACGAAAACCCAAACAACTGTTCCCTTAAATTTGGGATAAAAGGGGTAAAGTTTTTTTGGGGTTTTTCTAATAAACAATATTTTTTACCCTAACTGGGATTTGGGGTATGCATTTTTTATACCGGGGGTGTAGGACAAACAAAGGGCATTTATTAAAACTCTTCTTAAAGAGAAGGGGAAAGTTTGAAAAGGCAAAAGGGGGAAAACCAAAAACAACTCAAGTGATAGTTTTTGAATATAAAAGGGTTTTTTAAAAGTTCAACAAAATGTAGTAAAGAAATCCCTTTTTCGTAAACAGGGATAAACACTTAAATTATTTCAAAACTAGATTTCGATTTTCCCAAATCGGACTTTCGCACATGCCCCGCAAAAAAAGAAAAATCGCTCCCGGGAAATTTTAATGCCCACTATGTAAAGAATCAGTTGAAGACGAATTTCCCTTTTCTTTTTGGGAAAGTGTCCTCTCTACTAATTTTTACGTGAAAAATTCATTCCGGGGAAATTTTTATCCCCGGGACCTTGTTTTTTCCGTTAGGTTGGCGTTTGGCAACATTCCATGATAAAACTGTTAAAAAAATTCTGGCCAATTTTTGAATAAGGCTTTCATTTAAAGAAAAACTTTTTCCCTGGGTTAAATTTTGGGTTTGGAATATAAAAGGTATTCTTGCTGTTTTGAATTTGGTAAAATAAAGAAATTGTTTTTTTTTTCTCCCCCCCCTTTCTTTTAGGGGCTTTTGGCCTTAAAAATAAATTAAATCACCCTGAATTTCCGGGAAGTCTGAAGCTGAATCCCTCTCTCTCCTCTCCCCTCTCTCTTCTCCCCCTTCTCCTTTTCGTCTCTCTCTCCCCTTCCCCCTCTCCCCCTCTCTCCCCCCTCTCTCTTTTCCCCCTGTCCACTGCTTCTCTTTCTCTGTCTCTCTGCTCGGGTCTCGGGTCCTCTCTCTCCTCTCCCCTTCACTCCCTCTCCACTGCTCTCCTCTCTCTCCGTTTTCTCTCCTCTCTCTAAACCTCCTCTCTCCCTCTTCTCCCCATCCACTTTTCCCCCCCTCTCTCCCCAAAGTTTCTTCACCTCCCTCTCCCTCTCTCACTCCCCCTTTCAAACCCCCCCCCTTCCCCCCCCCCCCCCCTTCCTTAACATACCTACCCCCCTTTTCCAAATTTTTCCCAAAACTATTTTTACTTTTTTGATCGTGTAGCAAAAAAATGACGGAAAGGAAAAAAGGGGCCAAACTTTGGGACACGGGAATAAAAGGCTCCAGATTGCTTTTACAAATGAAAAAGTGAAACGAGTCTGTGGCTTGACAAGCTGGGGAAACGTGCCCACTAAATGAAACGACTCCTTGAAACTGTGGACCCGAGGAAGGAAGTTCCTTAACGAAGTTTTTAGGGAAAGGGTCAAAAATTTCAAGAACCACTTCAAAAAAAGCCTTTTTTTCTTTAAATTTGGGAAAAGATGGGAGGACAACATCAGCGAATGGGCAGGCCCAGAAACGCAACCCCCAAATTTTTAGAAAACAAAAAGAGAGAGGAATTGGAAAGGGGGTGGGTTTTCAAGCCCTTTAAAGGGGGCCCCCACAGTCCCAGACTAAGGGGATAAAAAAAATAGAAAATAGAAATTGGTTTCCAAATCATCTCTCAAAAGGTTTGGGGGTGCGGGGTGTGTGTCCCGGTTTCGAGGGGTACCTTTTTTTGTTCAAGGGTACTTTTTTTTTTGTTCAAAAGGGGACCTTTTTTTTTTTTCAAAGGTTTCTTTTTTTGTTCAATTTTTTAAAGGGGAAAATTTTTTTTTTCAAGGGTACCTTTTTTTTTTAAGGGGACTTTTTTTTGATCAAGGGTACTTTTTTTTGTTTTAAGGTTTCTATTTTTTTTTTCCCTGGAGTGGAAAAAAAGGGGACTGATGAACAGTCCCATGAAAATCGTTTTTTCCCCAAAAAGATTTTTTTCTTTTTCGTCCCTCCGAAAGTTCAAACAGCAAACGACCAAATGTTTTCTGTCATTAAGAGCGAAAATGCGTTCCTCTGCCTAGTTACTGAGCTACCCGACAGGTCAAAAGGGCCCAGCGCATCCGACTTCAGCATGGTGAGAATTGTTTTCTTTTGAAATCATTTGGGGGCTAAAGGCAGGAGAATGGCCCCCAAAAAGGCAAGGGAAAAAGACTAGAAGGAGATGGCGGGAAGTAAAAAATTAACATGGAAAAAGAAAGAGAGAGGGAAAAGAAAAATGGAAATTTCCCAGCACAGGAAATTTTTCCCGAAGGTGGGGGAAAGCACTTTATTGACAGGCCCGGGGCCCCCCGGGATGCCTTTAGGTTTGGGGGTACGGGGGAGAAAATTTAAACCCCCAGTTTTTTGCAGTGTCCCCGGTTTTTTGAAACGATTCTTGAACAGATTGAAAACCCCCAAAACAACCAAAAAAATTGTGCATTAGGTTCCTCCACCAAAAAAACTCTGGGAGTCACCCAAAATGCCCCTCCGAAACCCTTCATCCCAACGGAAAACCCCTGTGATATTGAAAAAAGCAAAACGGGAAAGAGAAGGTTTGGGGTGTATGATTTTTTAATTTCCTCGCCCCAAAAAGGCAGCCAAACTCCCACAACTCTCCTCTACTTCTCTTCCCCAGTCTCCCCACCCCTTTTCCCCTCCTTTTCGTTTTCCACCCCACTTCCTTTTCTCCCTCTCTTTTCCCTCTCCCCCCTCTCTCCTCCCACACACACACACACACCAACACCACAAAACACGCGGGGCCCCGCGCACACCACACCCCCACACACACATCAAATCACATCACATCAAAATCAGAATCACTTTTTCACAACCACCAGTCCAAACCCCTAAACTTGGAGGGAAAAAACCCGCCCCCCAAAACCAGGGGCCGTAAAAGTTTTGGGGAGGGGAAATTTGGGTCATTAGTTTTATATGAAGCATGCACATGCATTACGAGACGGCTATTTGGGATTAAATGTGAGGGAAAATTGGGCTCAAAATCCCGGGGTAAATGGGTTGAAAATGTGACCGTGTTTAACCCGCTCTGCGATTTTTCGGGGGTGCTGTAGCACGCAAGTGAATTTTTGTGTTGGGTGTGTGGTGTGTGTGTGTGCGTGCGTGCGTGGGGTGCGTGCGCGTGCGGTGTGTGTTTGGGGTTTTGTG
>CM060334.1:20133635-20141135 GCA_030674155.1 Stramonita haemastoma | reverse complement strand
CGCTGATGTTGTCCTCCCATCTCTTCCAATTTAAAGAAAAAAAGGCTTTTTTTGAAGTGGTTCTTGAAATCTGATCCATTCTAAAAGCTTCGTTAAGGAACTTCCTTCCTCGGGTCACAGTACAAGGAGTCGTACATCAGTGACACGATCCTCAGCTTGTCACGCCACAGACTCGTACACTTGTCATCTTGTCACAGTCAATCTGGAGCCTTCATTCTGTGTCCAAAGTCGGCCTTTTTACCTTTCCGTCAATGTTTTGTGCTACACGATCAAAGAGTAAAAATAGTTTGAAAAGTAGAAGAGGGGATAGGTATGTTAAGGAAAGATGGGGGAGGGGGGGGGGTAGAAGGGGGAGTGAGAGAGGGAGAGGGAGGTGAAGAGCTGGAGAGAGAGGGGGGAAGAGCTGGAGAGAGAGAGAGAGAGAGAGAGAGAGAGAGAGAGAGAGAGAGAGAGAGAGAGAGAGAGAGAGAGAGAGAGAGAGAGAGAGAGACAGAGACAGAGACAGAGAGACAGAGACAGAGAGAGCAGTGGACAGGAGGAGAGAGAGAGAGAGAGAGAGAGAGAGAGAGGAGAGAGAGAGAGAGAGAGAGAGAGAGAGAGAGAGAGAGAGAGAGAGAGAGAGAGAGAGACTTCAGACTTCAGACTTCAGACTTCAGATGATTTATTCATTTAAGGCCACAGCCCCATATGAAGGGGGGCAGAAAAAAAAAGCAATACATATATTTATACCAAATACAAAACAGCAAGCAATACTTTGATATTCCACACAAGATAACCTAGGACATAAGTTTTTCTCTTAACTGAAAAGCCTTATACAAAAATAGAGCCAGATTTTGAACAGTTTTATCATGGACTGATGCCATCAGCAAACCTAACCGGAATAAACAAGGTCGGGCATAGAATTTCTCAGGAATGAATTTTACACGTAACTTAGTGAGAGCAGGACACTTCAAAACGAAATGGACTTCGTCTTCAACTGATTCTTTACATAGTGGGCATAACATATCGGTAGCAGATATTCTTCTATAGCGGAGAGCATGTGCAGAAATGTCCGATATGCCACATCGAAATCTAGTTAGAACTAATCTCAAGTGTTTATCCATGTTTACTGAAAGGTATTTCTTTACTACATGTGTTGAACTATAAACCCTGTATATATCAAATCTATCACTAGAGTTGATATGGTTTTCCCACTTTTGCCATCTACAATCTACCATTCTCTGACGAAGAGTTTTAATAAATGCATTTGTTTGTCCTACACCCTGGTATAGCCATGCATACCCAAGTCCCAGTTCAGATAAACATATTCGTATATTAGAAACCCAATTAACTTTACCCTTTGCATCTAAATCAAGCAACATGTTGTATGCTTTTCGTGGTAGCCTATCGTTATTCATCTTTAATAATTTAAACCAGTACTGTATGCATCTAACTGCAGAATTAATGAAAATAGGGTATCTGTTTGTTTCTCCATATACTAAATCATTTGGTGTTTTCTTTCTAACCCCTAAAAACCTTTTCAGTCCAAACAAATGAACAGATTCACAAAGCTCAGCAGCTTTTACATCTAGGCCCCACAATTCAGAACCATACTGCATTATAGGCTGTACTTGCATATCAAATATCTTAACAAACAGTTGCAGAGAGTTATTGTTTAACACAAACAGTTTCTTCATAATCTGAAACAGGGCATTCTTTGCTTTACTAGTTAGGACCCTACAAGCAGCTGCAAAACTTAAACGAGTAGAAAATAGTATACCTAAATATTTGTAAGCATTTACAATAGGCATTGGAACATTGTCATAAAACCATTTTTCTCTTGCTGCTAGGTGACCCCCCTTTCTAAATACTACGATATTGCTCTTATTCAAGTTGACTTTCAGTTCAATTCACTAGCTGCAATCTTTAAGTTGTTGAGCTGAGTTTGCAAGCCAATCACTGTCTCAGAAAACAGAACAATATCATCAGCCAGTAATAAAATAAACAATTCAGTAGGATCAGTTGTGAATCTGGCGCCATGCCTTCCTTTTTCAATTAGCTGTTCTGCTAGTTCATTTATAAAAAGCGTGAACAGTACAGGACTACATACATCTCCCTGTTTTACTCCTCTGCTACAATTTATATAATCAGTAAGCATATTGCCACATCTAACTCTAGTTTTAACTTTATTATACATACTTTTGACACATTTAAAGAGTTTTCCTTGAATTCCATGCTTTATCAAAATAGGCCATAACAAATTTCTGTTGATAGAATCAAAAGCTTTTTCAAAGTCGATAAAGGCCACATACAATTTTCGATTCAAAGAGAACTGTTTCTGTATTAATGCTAAAAGAGTAAACATGTGGTCAATGGTTGAGTATCCATGCTTAAATCCAGCCTGGTGTTCACCGGTAATATCATTTTGTGTTACATATTCTTGAAGCCTTCTGTTGATAATTGTACTAAATACTTTACTACTAATATCTGAAAGTGAAATTCCTCTGTAGTTATTTGTGTCATTACAGTTACCTTTTTTATAAAGAGGAAAAATCACAGATTCAGACCAGCCCTCAGGAAAAAATACCTTTATCAAACAGAGTGTTCAGAAATTTTACAAAAAAAATCAACTATTTGTTGGCAAGAGAGAGAGAGAGAGAGAGAGGAGAGAGAGAGAGAGAGAGAGAGAGAGAGAGAGAGAGAGAGAGAGAGAGAGAGGAGAGAGAGAGAGAGAGAGAGAGAGAGAGAGAGATTTAACCACTGAGATGAGATTCTGGAACACAATTACTTTAGATTCTAACAAAAGAGATCAAGACGCATCACATTTCTTATAAGAAAACCAACACCAAAACAAATTCCACGGAAGATTCTTTTAGCTAAACCACAAACTTCAGGTCAAATAGGATACTACAATCCAAAATGTGAAAACTCCAAACCTTTTAGCATATCAATGAAAAAAATGATCAAAGATGGATTACATCTTTTCACTTTGTTTCCGAGATAGAAAAGTTTCATCAAAGCCGTCACAACACATACAGAAAATGTATCAGGACATAAAGAGATTCCTACCACCACCCCACCACATCAGCACCAAAGAAAGACACAGAAAAAGAGACATATGTCCATAAATGTAAAAAGGTTTACGCTGTTCTAAAACACCCACACTGCACGCAATTATCGTCTTTTTGAACATCTTCTTACACTTAAAGGTTTCAACCAGACGGAAGACTATAAACAAAATAGGAATAATCAGTCTCAAAATGTCAAGTATCTTACTCTCCCTACCTAGTATCAGTCGCGCACTAATTGAAAAGACTCGCTCCCTGACTGTCACATCACAGACTCATAACACTGGCAACCCTGCCAATAGTCGTGGGTGCACATTAGCGCGGTTAATCTCCGCTTGTCACAAGGCAGACGCCTACATTTTCAGTCCTGTCACTAACAGTCGTCGATCAGTAGAAGTACATTAGTGTGACCATTCTGTATGTAGTCATCAGGCTACTACTTCTACTACTACACACACACACACACACACACACACACACACACACACACACACACACACACACACACACACACACACACACACACACACATACAAACACACACACTGGGAGCTAGAATATTGCTGATGTCTTTTTTAAAAAAAAAGCCTGTCTCCTTCTGTCTTTCAGTCTGTCAATTTCTATTAGCCGTTGAATGAAGCGGGGACAGCTTGAACAGAAAAAGACGATGCGAAAGGACAAAGAATTTAATTGGGGGGATGTCAGGGTGGGGGAGGTAGGGAGCAGGGAGAGACAGAAACACAAAGATAGACATACAGAGAGAGAAAGGGGGGGGGGGGAGGCAGAGGGGCGGAGGGAGAGGGGCAGAAAGAGAGAGAGAAAGACAGGGAAAGACAGAGAAAGACAGAGAGAGAGAGAGAGAGAGAGGGGGGGGGGAGAGAGGGCAAACAGACAGACAGAAAGACAGACATACAGACAAGACAAAGCAGATGGAGCTAGAAAGAGAGAGAAACAGGCAGACACAGGGACAGACTGATAGAAAGACACAGATGGAGAAAAAAAAGCCACACAGGCAGACAGTAAGACAGATAGATTGACTGACATATACATAGATAGATAGATAGATAGATAGATAGATAGATAGATAGATAGATAGATATACAAAGACAGATAGATATGTAGACAGATACACACATAGATAGTCTAGATAGATAGAGACAGACAGACAGACAGACAAGCATACAGATAGACCAACAAAGTAACAATCTATTTGATGTTTGCCCCACATCTCTGTGTGTGTCTATCTATCTGCTCTAGTAAACATACACGCTCTAATCCAGATAGTTTATATTATAGATGTAAATCCTCTTTCAGTGCAGTCTTCCCTCTCCATTCACTCTCCCTCATTCAATTGTTCACAATCACACGCACACCACCGCACATGTAAATTGACCAGGCTGTAAAGCACTGAGGGAGGGACACATCAATGTCAACAGCCACCACAATCAAACTGCTCAAGCCTGAAATGCAAATGGCCACCCTGTATCCCAGCATGCTGAGGGTGTTAGGAGACCAATCAGCGTTAAGGTTTAGTGGTGTAGTGGGGGGTCGGTGGTGGTGGGGTGAAGAGAACCTTACTGGTTGTGAGATGGACTGTGACTTGGATGAGAGGTGTGACCATTGGGTGTGTGGGTCGTTTGTTTTGAGAGAGAGGAGAGAGATGAGAGAGAGGAGAGAGGAGAGAGGGAGGAGAGGAGGAGAGAGAGAGAGAGAGAGAGAGGGAGAGAGAGGAGGAGAGGAGGAGAGAGAGAGAGAGAGGTGTGATTGAGGCAGAGATTCAGAACTCAAACACAAAATGGTTTATTCAGTATAGGCTATGGCCCTGTACTGAAGGGGGTACAACACACCAGTTTCAAGGCCAAACAGTGGCCAGGTGTTTCAAATCTTAACTTTTGAACATGCATTTAAAAAAATATTACTAAACAACACAAGCACAAGACTTTTTGACAGCAAATGGGTTAAGTATCCAGAAAAAAAGGAAATCTGCGTTGTTTGGATTTTCAGAGAGAAAGAGAGACTGTGTGTGTGAGATAGAGAGTTAGAGAGAAAGAGAGACTCTGTGTGTGTGTGTGTGTGTATGTATGTCTTCAATTTTACGTCTGTTCACTTAATGTGATATTAGACGGAAAGAGAGAGAGAGAGAACGTGTGTGTGTGTGTGTGTGTGTGGTGTGTGTGTGTGTGTGTGTGTGTGTGTGTGTGTGTGTGTGTGTGTGTGTGAGAGAGAGAGAGAGAGAGAGAGAGAGAGAGAGAGAGAGAGAGAGAGAGAGAGAGAGAGAGGAGAGAGAGAGAGAGAGGAGAGCATTCTTCTCTTTCATTCACTCCCTCATTCAATTGTTCACAATCACACGCACACCACCGCACACGTAAATTGACCGGGCTGTAAAGCACTGAGGGAGGGACACATCAATGTCAACAGCCACCACAATCAAACCCCTCAAGCGTGAAATGCAAATGGCCGCCTCATATCCCAGCATGCTGAGGGCGTTAGGAGACCAATCAGTGTTAAGGTTTCATGGGGAAAAAGAATCTCTGTGTTGAACTGGCTATGTGATGGGCTGGGACTTTCTATGAAGGTTGTGGTGTAGTTATGCGATTCCTCTGCCAGAGAGAGAGAGAGAGAGAGAGAGGAGAGAGAGAGAGAGAGAGAGAGAGAGAGAGAGAGAGAGAGAGAGAGAGGAAGAGAGAGAGAGAGAGAGAGAGAGAGAGAGAGAGAGAGAGAGAGAGAGAGAGAGGAGAGAGAGAGAGAGAGAACACTGAACACTGAAATGATTTAATGTACATTGGCCTTGGACCACAATACATTGGCTGGGCTTGGGGTGTACCAATACGTTCTTCCATATCATTTATGAAGCAAATGCACAAATAAGACATGATTTATCACTGATGAAAAAAGAAAAGAAAAGAAAAACACACATTTACTCTTTTTCCTGATTACAAATCTCAAATCAACCATAACCTAATCACTCAAAGACTATTGTGTTTGGGAAAATTCATGTATATTGAATACATATAAAAAATAACAGTAATTCAATAAACTGCCTGAGACAACATTGTTTTCCTTTTGTTAATAGAATGAAAGATATATCTGGACAAACCATGCATGTACTCATCATTTGCTACTCTGAGCAGATCTGGTAATGGTACATTTATACAATTGCTTAAAAACTTTTCCCTCAAGCTTGTGTACATGCAACATTCTAGTAGAAAGTGGGCTTCATTTTCAATTTTCGTTTTACAAAATGGACACAATCTGTCTTGAATATTATCACTGTATCTATACACATTATTATTAAGAGGTAAAACGTTAAACCTTGCTTGCGTAATTGCTACACGGAAACAATAGACATCTATGGAGTTCGAGAGAGAGAGAGAGAGAGAGAGAGAGAGAGAGAGAGAGAGAGAGATGAGAGAGAGAGAGAGAGAGAGAGAGAGAGAGAGAGAGAGAGAGAGAGAGATTACATAAGTGGGTATGTTTTTCTGCACGCATGTATGTGAGTTTGTGTGTGTGTTTATATGTACACCTTAGCATACATTTTCGAAGATAGATTTCATTTGTGCATCCTAATAATTGAATTAACTAAACTAAGCCGAAAAAGGCGGTTGCATAATCACCAAAGTACACACTTTAATGCATGTGCGAATCGTTTTCATTCCCTTATTTTGGAAACAACCACATTTTTTAAAAGCTTTTAGAAATGGAAACTAATGGTATATTGTTTATAAAAATATTTTTCTTTTCCCACTTTCGTTCAAATTTTCGATTATACGCCATGTTGCTTCACTTAGGATCATTAGGGAAACATTATGGAAAATAAGCTGTAATCTTTGTAACACACACACAGACACACACACACCACACACACACACACACACATACGCACACACACACACGCACACACACACACACACACGCACACACACACACGCACACACACACACACGCACGCACACACACACGTACCCAAGCAAGCACATACAGGAGGGAGAAGGAAACGTGTGTGACCCACGCGCACTAACACGTTCTTTTTCACATCTGTATGAAATAAATGACAGCTTTAAGATAAATTCTCCTTCGTCGAGGTCATTAAATACTCAGATAGCAACTATTGTTGTCTGTGATAATATGAGCAAAAATACGCTCAGCGCCTGACAAATTTGACCCAGCACATCTTGACTTCAGCTAAGCAGGATTTGTTATCCTTTTTTTCTTTAAAGTCTTTTTGGAAGAAAGGGCAGGAGAGTGGTCCAAGAGGGTAAAAGTAGACAAGAAGTGTTAGGTTCAAAACGAACTAGGCAGAAAAAACAGAGGGATAGAAAAGAGGGAATTCCTAGCACGGAATTTCCAGAAGGTGGGGATGCTGACTACACTGATAGGCCCCCGATATCCGCACGGGGAAAAGATGAATTCAACTTTTTGTACATGCAGACTTAAAAAATTGTAAAATTCAAAA
>CM060334.1:20123635-20126135 GCA_030674155.1 Stramonita haemastoma | reverse complement strand
TTCTGCGTGCGTTCGCACACGGGACCTCGGTTTATAGTCTCATCCGAAAGAGTTAAGGGGACAGTGGAGCCGGCACTGATGTTAACTCCAGAGGAAAAATCCTCATGGACGAGATTCGAACCGGGGTCACCAGATTACGAGCACATCATTCTAACCAGGCTATCCGCATGCTTCCTCTCTCTCTGCTCTCTCTCTTCTCTCCCTCTCTCTCTCTCTCTCTCTCTCTCTCTCTCTCTCTCTCTCTCCCCTCCCTGCGTGTTTGTTTCATTTTTCTTGTAGTTTTTCCTTTTCTCAAGTGTGTTTGCCGTCTGTTTTTGTTTTTTTTCTCCTAACAACTACTTCACAAAATAAAGCAAAATCTAAACACAGGAACAGGTGAAGGAAGGCCCAGTTTATCTAGGAAACAAAAAGCAGCCCCTCCCGACACGATAACTCCACGAAATTTGTTTTGACTGAGTCTGTGATTGTTTGATTGAGAGAGAGAGAGAGAGAGAGAGAGAGAGAGGAGAGAGAGAGAGAGAGAGAGAGAGAGAGAGAGAGAGAGAGAGAGAGAGAGAGAGACGGACGGACGGACGGACAGACAGACAGACAGACAGACAGACAGACGAGAGAGAGAGAGAGAGAGAGAGAGAGAGAGAGAGAGAGAGAGAGAGAGAAGAGAGAGAGAGAGAGAGAGACAGACAGACAGACAGACAGACACAGAGAAGCAATGCAAGGCCAGGCAAGGCAAAACAAGGTACAGTAACCGGCAATCAGCTTTTTTTCCCCAGATGATATATATTGATAGGTACTGACATGCTTTTTGGTGGTTTTTTTACATCTAGTCCCTACTCTTAGCATAGATGAAATCATGATAACATCAACAGAGTTAAACAATCTGTGATTTTATGACAAAAAATGGGGGGTGGGGTGGGGAGGGGAGAAGAACTCACCATATTCATTGTTATGAGATTTTAGAGATGTGATGGGGCGGTAATTAGATTATCTCCCATGTGAACGGAGCGCGCATTCGCAGCGTCGTGTTTCTATTTAGAGACACACCTGTGAATTGTCGATGCTCTGATTCCTTGGGTAGTGGTCGAAAACCTTCGTTGCATGCGCTTCGCCTTCATGGTGATACGTATTTATGCAACCTCTTTTAAGAGGTCACATTCTAAACTGGCTAGCTGTGCCGTTTTCCCGAGGTTTGTGCAGAGATGGGACATCACATATGTCCACTCTGTTACAAATGGTGTCAGAAGTGGGATGGAAGACCCAAGTAGGTAGAGTTAGTGTTTTGTAGTTAACCGTTGTCGGGGCTACTGGTTTTCAGCATCAAATATGCAACCAGGTAGCCTACCTTCGGATTGGGTGTAAGACCCATGTAGGATTATTATTTTTTGTAGTTAGCAGTTTTAGGGGCTACTGGACAGTATCAAATATGTTGGCCAGGTAGCGTACCTCGGGACGCGGTACAAGTTGGCCGGTGGTGGATGTGATGGGGCGGTAATTAGATTATCTCCCATGTGAACGGAGCGCGCATTCGCAGCGTCGTGTTTCTATTTAGAGACACACCTGTGAATTGTCGATGCTCTGATTCCTTGGGTAGTGGTCGAAAACCCTTCGTTGCATGCGCTTCGCCTTCATGGTGATACGTATTTATGCAACCTCTTTTTAGAGGTCACATTCTAAACTGACTAGCTGTGCCGTGTTCCCGAGGTTTGTGCAGAGATGGGACATCACACATGTCCGCTCTGTTACAGAAGGATAGTATATTTCAAGAACAGAAAAAAACCTCAAGAAATACTTATCTATGATAATAATAATAGGATCTCTCTCTCTCTCTGTCTCTCTCTCTCACTCCCTCTCCACACACACACACACACACACACACACATTCGTGTACAGGCCTTTGAACTGAGCCCTGATAAAGCCATGGCCCTTTTACACCAATAAGGAACTGGCCTTCGGAGACAAAAACCTCACAAAGCGCTCCTGCGACTAGCTAATGCAAATGGCCGCCCCGCCTCACCGCTTGTAGTTCCAAAGAAGCAACCAGCCAATCAGCGTTAAGGTTTAGCCGACCAGAAGACACACTAGCCTAGCCATCCCTGCCTTGTTGGTTTGAGGACGCGTTGTCAATATTACTTCCAATGTGTGTGTGTGTGTGTGTGTGTGTGTGAAAAATCCCAAAAGTAAAATTCCCTGAACAAAGAAAACAATACAAAATTCAAAAATAGAAAGCAACGCAAACAAACAAACAAAATTGGAAGAGAAAATGTAAACCTCCCTCCCCTAAAAAGAAAACCATTTGTATTTGTATCACATACAAAACTGTCCATTTATTTTATCTTCCACCTATGTCATTCTGAATTTATTAACGATTTATTTTTTCCCTCTTTTCTCCCCACTTGCTCTCTCTCTCTCTTCTCTCTCTCTCTCTCTCTCTCTCTCGTCAAGTCAAGTCAAGTCACGTCAAGTCAAATCAAGTCAAAAACACTTTAATAACCCCTGAAAGGCA
>CM060334.1:20106135-20108635 GCA_030674155.1 Stramonita haemastoma | reverse complement strand
TGTATGTTGTGTGTGTGTGTGTGCGTTTGTGTGCGTGGTGTGAGTGTGTGTATTGTGTATGTACTGTGTGACATGTGTGTACTGTGTGTGCGTATGCATGCAAGTACGGACAACTGCCCCCCCCCCCTACCCCCCCCCCCCGCAACCATACAAAACAAAAGAGCAAGGAAGCAGCAAAAAGAATCAAGTACCATCAAAAATGCCCGACCATTCAAAAAAAGCAACCAGTATCCCCCCCCCAAAAAAAAAAAAAAAAAAAAAAAAGAAAGAAAGAAAACAATCTATCAAGGAAAGTGTTGTTCACCACAGACGCAGAGTAAAAGAAAAAAAAGACAGCGACCCCCCTCTCCCCCCCCCCCCCACCCCACACACTCACAAACAAACGAAAATAAGAAAGCAAAAACAAACAAAAAGCCACCCAAAAGCAAGGCACTATTATAGCAGATAGATAATTACGTTGGAAATGAGCCGGGAAGAATGTAGCAGTTTCTCCTAGCACACAGAGAAACTGGATAGACTGATGCTTAACTACTTCGTCCTTTCATCTCTCTCTCTCTCTCTCTCTCTCTCTCTCTCTCTCTCTCTCTCTCTCTCTCTCTCTCTCTCTCTCTCTCTCTCTCTCTCTCTCTCTCCTCCCCTCTCTACCCCCCCTCCTCTCTCTTCCCCTTTTCTGTGTAAAGCACACACAGATGCACATGTGCACACAGTACGCACACACACGCACGCACGAACACACACACACAGATCACGTACAAGGAGTGGTGGAAGCTTGTCTAAAAGTTGCGCACTGCAGCGCGCGATCTGACGGTGGGGGTTATTATCTAACTATGTCTAATCTAATTATCTCATCTCCGCAGCGATCTATCTGGTTATCTATCTATCTATTATCTAATCTAATCTATCTATCTATCTATCTATCTATCTAGTCTGGGTCTGTGTGTCATGGTCTGTCTGTTTCTTCCAATAGTTTGTCTTGTCTTCTATCTCTCTATCTGTCTGCTTCTATGTATCTAATCTTCTATCTTCTTCTATTTTCTATCTATCATGAACAAGCAATAAAAAGATAGGAAAAAAAACAGTATGTGGGCGCCTGCACGCGCGTGAGTGTGTGTTGTTGTGTATATGTGTGTGTGTACGTGTGTGTTGTGTGTGTCGTGCGTGCATGCGTGCGCAAGCGCGTGATACACGCGCGACGGCCGGGTGTGCGTTGTGTATGTGTGAGTGCGGATGTGCGTGCATGCGAGCATGTGTATATGTATGTGTGCGTGTTCGTGCTTGCGAATGTACGTGTTTGCTTTGCGCACGCGCGGACATGCGCATGCTGAGTGCTTGTTTTTTTTCTTCCCTTCTTCTCTTCCCAGTTCGTAATCCTTGCTATCCTTGAACCTTTGCGAAAATCCAACCATAGTCATTCTCTGTCGTCTTCTTGCACCCCTGATATCTTAAGTGCCCATTTTACCTTTCCTGTGAAAACTTACCTAACTAACGACTGCTTACCTGACTTCGGCTTCTTCGCTAGTTAGTATACTATGATAGCTTCACTTTCACTGTTCGCCCTTTACGTTCCCTCCTCCGTCCAAAATCATTTGCTCACTTTCAGGTTTGCTTTTTTTCAAATTACTTTTTGTCTTTTGTTGTTGTTGTTGTTGTTGTTGTTTAAGGAGTTTTTTTATTGTTTTCTTGCTTTTTTTCTTTTTTGGGAGGGTGGGGGTGGGGGAGGGAGAAAGTTGGATAGTTAGAGACAAGTTGGAGGAAAAAGATTAAAGAATAAGTTAATAGGCTATGGCGGTGTTGTATCGTCTCTGCGTAATGAGCAGTTTGCGGGTTGTTGTGGTGGTTTTGGGTTGCTGTGTAGGATTTATGGCGGATCTGGGTCCTTGTTCAACATGTTGGTGTTAGCCACAACCTGGGCTGTTCTTAAACTGAAGTCGTTCGCTATATCACACCCTTCAACTTCCTCTGCCTGCCTGCTGCTGTTCTGTCTAGTCTCTCTGTCTGTCTGTCTGTCTGTCTATTTTTCTGTCTTTTCTGTCTGTCTGTCTGTCTGTCTGTCTGTCTGTCTGTCTCTCCCCCTCTCTCTCTCTTGAGAAAATCTTAGTGACTTTTTTGGAAGGAGGGGAGGGGGGGGGGGGGGGGGTGCGTTTACACGTACTGTGGAATTTTATTGTCTTTGTGGCCATTTCTTTTTTTTTCCTCTCTCCTTTTTTGTCTCTTCTTTTTTCCCCATTCTCTTTTTCGGTCTATTTTCGACATTTTCTTCTTTTTTTTTATCGTCAAACGTTCATTCATCCCCGAAGTCTGAATGTGGCGAACTTAATAGTAGGCAAAAGGGACTGATTACGCAAAAACCTCACCATTCGTGAACCCCGAAGCACTAATCAAGGAACGAACCCCCCCATCTACCCCCCCACCCCCCACCCCCCCAAAAAAAAAAAAATCCAATCCAAAACACCGCAAAATAAACTACAAAAAGAGCCCAGCTTTATTTTCCTCAACGCAC
>CM060334.1:20063635-20088635 GCA_030674155.1 Stramonita haemastoma | reverse complement strand
TGTGTGTGTGTGTGTGGTATGTGTGTGTGTATGCGTGTATGTGTGTGTGTGTGTTGTGTGTGTCTGTGTTGTGTCTGTGTCTGTGTCTCTGTGTGTTGTGTGTTACTAGAAATGGTGTAGCAAGGCAGAAGATGAATAATTTTCTCCTGTATGGACACCCATTTCCCTGCCGTTAAGAGGCAATTTCTGTTAGCTTTGGCCCCAAAGAAACCCAATTTCACTTGCCACACAGTTTTTCTCTGGAAAAAAGGGTTCTTCAAGCAGTGGAGTTGAAGAGAGCCACTTCCTTGCTCCATTTCTCTGAAGCTTATGAAGCATAGATATGAAAGCAAGAACTATTCATACAGAGAGAGAGAGAGAGAGAGAGAGAGAGAGAGAGAGAGAGAGAGAGAGAGAGAGAGAGAGAGAGAGAGAGAGAGAGAGAGAGAGAGAGAGAGGAGAGAGGGAGGGAGGGAGGGAGGGGAGGGAGGAGAGAGGAGAGGAGAGAGAGAGAGAGAGAGAGAGAGAGAGAGAGAGAGAGAGAGAGGAGAGAGAGAGAGAGAGAGACAGACAGACAGACAGACAGACAGACAGACAGACAGACAGACAGACAGACAGACAGACAGACAGACAGACAGACAGGGGCAGAAAAAAATAATCCCACCCCGGATCAACATCATGTATTCGTGTATTCCTGTATAAACCGAGGCCCGTGTGCGAACGCGCACACGTTAAATCTCTTGCGCACACGTTAAATCCTCTTCCGCTTTTCATAACAGTAGGCCATTATGTGCCGGTCGAAACATATGACAAGATTTACAAAACTGTATACACACGGGGACTGGATGTAAAAAAGGAGATAAGTGCTTATTCCATTATCCTCGATATAAAAGAATGAATAATAAATAAATAAATAAACATAGAGGTTGAGATGAAATGTATACAACACCAAAACAAAAAGCTGTTTGCATAGGAACTGCCACACACTTACATACAAAGCAATAAACTTTTTTTAAAAATCTTAACTGCTTTGTTCTTAGCTTATAGTTAGACACCATTTTATGCTGTGGGGATAAACACAAAAGAATCAGCCAATACTGATTAAGCATCCACACACAAACACTAAGCATGCGACTTGGCTGTGGTTTATTAAAAAAAACAAACAAAAAACCCACAGATATTGGCAAAATTAACCAAAGACTGAACAGTCAGAACAGGCCTTCTTTTACTTTATTTTGTTCATTAAAAAAAAATGTTAAACTCTCTAAGTCAGAAAATCTCTCTGGTGAAATTCGCAGGGAGAGCGTGTCGCCACATTAATGCAGCGCCACCATTATTTTTGTTCTTTTCTGTCTGCAACTGTATTTGTTTCCCTATCAACAGTGGCTCTTTTTTTTTTTTTTTACAGAATTTTGCCAGGACAACCCTCTTGTTGCCGTGGGTTCATTTACGTGCCCTAATCGATGTGAAAACACGGGACCTCGGTCTATCGTCTCATCCGAAAGACTTGCACCCAAACCACCACTCATGGTCTAATGGATGGGGGAAATGTTTTGGGCCTGAACGGGATTCGAACCACCGCACACTCCGACTCGGACTTTTTGCTTTTAGGCAGGCGCGTTACCTCTAGACCACCGATCCACGTCAGACAGTATAGCAAGCAAGTCGGCAGGCAACTAATGGGGGGTGGTATGTGGGTGGCCTTGACAGGAGTCGACTGGGATCAGCACGTGTGTAATGGTTCTTCTCTCTCTCTCTCTCTCTCTCTCTCTTCTCTCTCTCTCTCTCTCTCTCTCTCTCTCTCTCTCTCTCTCTCTCTCTCTCTCTCTTCCCTCCCTCCCTCTCTCTCTCTCTGTGTCTGTGTGTGTGTCTCTCTCTGTCTCTGTCTCTGTCTCTCTCTCTCTGTCTCTCTGTGCTCTCTCTATCTCTGTGTCTCCCTGTCTCTCTGTGTTTTGTTGTTGTTGTTGTTGTTGTGTGTGCGTGCTTGCGTGTGTGTGTGAGTGTGTGTGTGCGCGTGTGGTTTGCCACCTTTGTTTGCCACCTTTGAAACCATTGTTTTTTATGCTTTCTTTTTTCAGCATGGTGTTGCAGGCTTTCTTTTTCAGCATGGTGTTGCAGGCTTTTTTTCAGCATGGTGTTGCAGGCTTTTTTTTCAGCATGATCTTGCAGGCTCTCTTTTTTCAGTATGATCTTGCAGGCTTTCTTTTCAGCATGGTCGTGTAGCTTTCTTTTCAGCATCTCGTGGAGCTTTTGCTTTTTCAGCGGTGTTGAAGCTCTCTTTTCAGCATGGTCTATGTAGGTGTCTTTTTCTGCAGGTGTTGCAGGCTTTTTTTCAGCATGGTTGTAGGCTGTCTTTTTCGCTGTGTTGCAGCTTTCTTTTTCAGCATGTCTTGTGCTGTCTTTTTCGCTGGTTTGCAGCTTTCTTTCAGCATGGTCTTGTAGGTGTCTTTTCCATGGGGTTTCGCTTTCTTTTTCGCTGGTCTCTTGTAGGCTGTCTTTTTCAGCATGGTGTCGCAGGCTGTCTTTTCGATGGTCTTTGTGGCTGTCTTTTTCAGCTGGTGTTGCAGGTTTCTTTTCGCTGGTTGTAGGCTTCTTTTTCAGATGTTTGCAGGCTTCTTTTCAGCATGGTTGTTTGCAGGCTTTCTTTTTTCAGCATGGTTTGTAGGCTGTCTTTTTCAGCATGGTGTTGCAGGCTTTCTTTTCAGCATGGTTTGTAGGCTGTCTTTTTTCAGCATGGTGTTGCAGGCTTTTTTTTCAGATGGTCTTGTAGGCTTTCTTTTTCTTAGCATGGTGTTGCAGGCTTTCTTTTCAGCATGGTGTTGCAGGCTTTCTTTTTCAGCAGGTCTTGTAGGCTGTCTTTTTCAGCATGGTGTTGCAGGCTTTCTTTTCAGCATGGTCTTGTTAGCTTTCTTTTTTTCAGCATGATCTTGTAGGCTTTCTTTTTTAAACATGATCCGTCTTGCCATCATTCTTTTTTCAACATTGTCTTGCTGCCTTGGTTTGTTTTTGTTTTTTTAATCATGTACTTTTTTCCCCTTGCAATCCAGTTATATTGTGTATAGTGATGCATTGACTACACAATGTTTAAACCAAACCTAGTAAATTGGAAAATGGAACTTAATCCCCCCCCAAAAAAAAACCAACCAAAACAAACAAACAACACGTTTTTCGTCTCATGCCCCTCCACCACAGTCATACCCACTTCAAGATATCGAATGTTCCACAAGAGTCCTTAGTTTCTTAACCGCTTCTAGAGCAGCCCAGGCTCACACTCATGCCAAGACACAGCTCAGGCTCAGCACAGGCTCAGATTCAGGCTCAAGCCCAGGCAGAGAGGTGCCTAACTCATAGATCAGACTGGCAGGCGCTGACAGCCACGTCAAACGGATGGGTTTTCAATCAGGGAACCCTTCCTGACCCTACCGCCATAGACCTCTTAATGAGTCACTGTACCGCTTATTTTCCCATCCCTTGGACTATTGGCCCCTCTCTCTACCCACGAAATGACAAAGACATTTTTCTTAACATTTGAGGGGAAAAGACTGAAAGGGTGTTAGACAAACTGGCGCGTGATTGAAAGGAGACGTATAGGAAATGAAATCCGAAGAAAGAAAATGGGTGTTTTTTGGGGGGCATATGTCTTTTTAAAAACTTTGTTTGGCTTGAGTAATTCTGTATTCAACAGATACACTACTACTACTGTTGCTTGTGCTTCTACTTCCTAGGTTTACTACAACTACTTCTTCGCTGCTCTGCTGCTTCTGCTGCTGCTACTACTACTACTACTACGACGACGACGACGACGACACGACGACCACCACCACCACCACCACCACCACCACCATCACCACCACCACCACCAGGTAGGGATGTATGCTGAAGTAATCCACATACTATACTATCATGTCCATGACAACAGTTGAAAGAAAAGATATTCCAACATAATCTTGGGGTTTTACCATACAATAGTTGGCAGTAAATTTCAAAGACACAGACAAAAACATAATCCCTCACCCGCACTCACACACAAACATACACACAAGCACACCACACACACACACACACACACACACACACACACACACACACACAACACACACACACACACACACACCTCTCTCTCTCTCTCCTCTCTCTCTCTCTCTCTCTCTCTTTCTCTCTTTCTCGTACATCCTACTGTTTTTTTCTCTCCCTCCCTTCTTCTCCTCTCTGATTCAATCAGACAACCCACACCGAGAACCATGACAGACACGACAACCAGTACCGACTCGAAAACGTTTTGCCCTCTGCCTGCCTGCAATGCCTCCACCATACAGTGTGTGAGTGACCGACCTCCTATGGCACTCTCTCTCTCTCTCTCTCTCTCTCTCTCTCTCTCTCTCTCTCTCTCTCTCTCTCTCTCTCTCTCTCTCTCTCTCTCCTCTCCTCTTCCTCTCCTCTCTCCTGTCTGTTGTCTCTGCTTGTAGAGAGAAAAACGGTTTGGTACCGTCAACAAAATAGTCTGAAAGGGAGAAACACGATATCGAGTGGAAAGATGGTCAACTTCTTCTTTGTCGAATGCTCAGACAGCAACTTCTGAGGCCCTGACAATGCTGCCGTGCGCTGAAGGCCCTCCAGGGTCCAAAAGATTTTGTTTCTTCCTATATGCAGGTCAATGACGAGATATTGCCCCTCAGGTTCTGGTGTGTTGGACAGTTCTGGAGGAAGTGTTCGTTTCCACTGTCATGGGAGAAGTGTCGCAAAGGGCATGCATCAGAATCACCAATGTGGAACTTGGTGAACATGATTGTGATGTCTGAGTTTTGCAGCGCCCGGTCCTCAGTCTTACAATAGTAAACCGAAACCCTCAAAAAAATAAAAACAGGTTTGGAGATACTTTGGCTAGTGATGACACCTGAAAAGTGTACTTTTAGTTTCAGTTTTCCCCCCTGAGTTATAAAGGCCAGTTACACAAAGTAGAAGAACGGTGATGTTTCACAAGATGTTTTTGTGTGTTTTCCTTTTTTCTTTTTTTTTTAACTTTTTTTCCTTTCCTCGGCTAGACCTCCTAGGCTGGTTAACCAATAGGTGTGATTTTTGCGAATGCAACTGCTTTTTTAATTATTATGAATACACATTAAGGTACCCGCATTCCAACTTAGAGATAGATAGATAGATAGATAGATAGATAGATAGAGAGAGAGAGAAGAGAGAGAGAGAGAGAGAGAGAGAGAAGGCCAGCCCAGCAAATAGTAACGAAACCCAAAAAAAGACAGGTGGAGATACTTTGGCTAGTGAGACACCTGAAAGTGAGTTTTGAGCAGCCCCCCCCCCCCCCCCATAGTATAAGAGTTAGTTACACAAAGCAGAAGAATGGGATATCACAAGATCTTTTCTTCTTTGTTGCTTGTTTTGTTCTCGGCTAGATTCCTAGCTGGTTACTAATGGGGTGATTTTGCGTATGGAACGTTTTATATATTAGTACAGCATTAGGTAGCCGCATTACAATAGAGAGAGAGAGAGAGAGAGAGAGAGAGAGAGAGAGAGAGAGAGAGAGAGAGAGAGAAGAGAGAGAGAGAGAGAGAGAGAGAGAGAGAGAGAGAAGAAGAAGAAGATGAGACAGACAGACAGAAAAACAGAGAAACAGAGACATAGAAAAGCAAGAGACAGAGACAAACAGACACTGTTACAAAGACAAAATGACAGAAAGGTAGAGAGAGAGACAAAGAAAGAAGCATAGTTACAGTCTCCAAAAGTCGACTCATATTCTACAGGTCTCAGAAAGCTGCAATGAGGTTTTGGCGTGCTGCATCACGTACATTACATTCACCACGATGTTCTTCTTTACGGCCTTCAGGGGCTACTCATTTGTCATCAAACCACCATCTTTCGTCCTCTGGTATCTACCATTTAATCACACAGCCAAAAGAGAAACACAGCAGAACAAGAAGCAGTCTCCAAAAAGTGAGCTACTTCCTTTAGCTATGTCTAATGTCTACGAGGTTTTTGCATGCTAAAACAGTTTACATCACAACTTGTACAACCTGTAGTTAAAAAAATGGTAAAAAGGTTAAGGTGTCAACAACCTATGTGGTCATAGGGGAGCGAGGTATCTGAGACCTCAGCTTCTCCAGGGGCCAGCATGTTGAGGGCGGGCGCCCATCTCCTTTGCCCTCGCTGTACCTTTCCCTGACCCTAAGGAGGGCAGGTACCCATTTACAGCTTGGGTGAACTGGGGCACTGTACTGGAGCCAAGGCACGCAAAACGGTCACCCATCACTTGGCAACCACGCTCAATGCTGCTTAACCTTAGCTGGGGAAAGCGAACGCTCTGACCACTGAGCTACCCCGTCCCTTTCAAAGCAACCAGTTTGCTCCCAGAAAGTCATCTTCCATTGATTTATGCTTTAATCACATACACCCCACCCCCTATCCTCTCACAAAACGAAATGCAGAAAGAGACTACGTGAAGGGTGCTTACCATAGATTATCTTACCTCTATGAAGTTTTCACATGCAGGAACAATGTATATAAAAATCTTTCTCTTACATCTATTATCTCTACAGCGCTCCTGCCAAGAGCATCTTTTTTACTCCAGTTATCGAGGTTTCATTTACATATTCTTAAGAACAGCGAGGATAACAAAAATTAAGAATACACGTGGAAAATGATAATGTATCCTTTATTATTAATCCTCAAATTAAAATATTTCAGATAAAAAATGAACATGATGTTGGCTGTCAGATTTTCTTCTCGTCAGACTGGTCACTCTTGGATTACTTTGCGATGGAATGTCAGACATATACTTCAGTCTCATAGCAGAAGAGCCACCTCAACAAGCCACATCTGCATCAGATGCGACAGAGACTGCCACTCCCGCACTGGACTGACCAGCCACAGCCGGCGCTGTCGCTGAACAAATGACCTCTGGCGCGAATTCCATAGTCGACACCGACTGACGGAGGCCAACAACTATAGCAGAAAGGAGACATGATACAGCGCCTTAACCTTATCAGAAATTAAGACAATGGCAATGACATCAGAGAAGCAATCCCATCACTACTCCGATCTTACTGGAACTGAAGGTGATGATATTACTTAGCCTTATTATCAGAGGTACAATGACACTTCTCTTCTCTCTCTCTCTCTCTCTCTCTCTCTCTCTCTCTCTCTCTCTCTCTCTCTCTCTCTCTCTCCTCTCTCTCTCTCTCTCTCTCCTCTCTCTCTCTCTCCTTCCTTCTCTCTCTCTTCTCTCTCTCTCTCTGCTCCCTCTTCCCTCCGCCGTTATTTCTCCCAGACTCCCCTACTTGTCCCGTGCAGACACTAACACTTAGTTCAGCGATTCACCCATCACCACTGCCCAGCACAGGAGAGGGACACACACACAGGACAAGGCCACAACCCAGCAGTGCCCACTGCTCCCCCGGGACAAGACTCAGCTGCCAGCAAAGCAATATTCCAGACATTCTTATGCTTCTTTGTTTACCGATGGCTCCCCAGGTTCTTCGTTTACCGAAAGCTCCCCAGTTTCTCTGTTTACTGAGAAATCCCAGGGTCTTTGTTTAACCAAACTCCCCATGGTCCTTATTTTTGTGACGGTAAACATTCAGCTTCCCGGAGCTAGCAGGAAGCAGTCAAAGAAGAAGGTCATTTCTTTGCGGTCAGCACATGCAGTTTTCCAGTCAGGCCCGATACGAGGGTCAATTTGAGTTTACACTAACACGAACGTGACTCTTTTCTTTTTTTGTCATCGAATTTTTTTAAATATTTTTTTAAAATATTCATCCACATGTGCAAACGTCGACACACAAGCGTCAACGGAGACGATGTTCTAAATTTCGCGCAAAGCACACAGATAAAAGTGCCCTCAAGATTTACAATACTCGTTTCCTTTGTCATTAACTATATACCCGTTCTAAGTGCATGACATACGTTCGCACGCTCCGCGCACGCATAGACAAACACTTTAACATGGGGGGGGAGAGAGAGAGAAGAGAGAGAGAGAGAGAGAGAGGAAGAGAGAGAGAGAGAGAGAGAGAGAGAGAGAGAGAGGAGCAGAGAGAGAGAGAGAGAGGAGAGAGAGAGAAGAGAGACAGAGGAGAGAGACAGAGAGAGAGAGAGAGAGAGAGAGCCGCACGCGCGTGCGCGCACACACTTACTCACACACACACATACACACAGAGAGATGCATACACAACTTGACATAACTACATACATGAACAACCCAGCCCATTCTAAAATACTTTAAGGTTGATAGGTTAGAACTCTGGCATTCGTATTTTCAAAAACAAAGCTCCTCTCGTGTGACTGTTTGTTCTAGCAGTTTATTGTATTGTATTGTACAGGACTATAGTACTACAGTACTACTAGCACTGTCAAAACTGAACACCATCTGGAAAGATAAAAATGTCTCACTCAACTCCAAGACTGATTGCCAAGTCTTTAAGGGTGCCCCTCACGGCCGGCAGACTAAGGGATAGATAGATAGATAGAGATAGACAGTACTATATTGCATTGCGCTATATTGCATCGTATTGTATTGTGCTGCGCATGCGTTGTATTGTATATTACTTTCAGTCTCGGTAGATTTCTCTGCGTGAAATTCGGGCTGCTCTTCTACAGGGATGGGACGTGACCACAGGACTATCAGCGTCACCCAGTATCTTGCTTTTCAGTTTGCAAGTGTATCTGTTTCCCTTCGAGGGTGCCATTTTTTTTCCTAAAGAATTTTACCAGGGACATCTCCCTTGCTACCGTGGGATCTTTTACGAGCGCTTAACGTGTATCATACAGAGGAACTCGGTTTATTGCCTTAACCGAGAAGACAATGTAAACTGACCATACACGGGGTGGGACTTAAACCTGCACCTTGATACATTTCCCCTGCTGTAGTGTCTGCTTATGGTGTATGTATATTGAAAAAAAATGTTTAAACAAAACATTAAAAAAAACCCAGAGAGACTAGATTCGGACCACCATTCAAGATCTAATGGACAGTGAGGAGAGGAGTGAATTCGGGTTCAAACGAGGATCGAACCGCGACTTTTCGCTTTCTGGACATGGATGTATTACCTCTAGACCCCAGAGATCCACTTCTCCGCACTTGAATGCATCCATCCTCTCGACAGAGGGCATGAGAGAAGAAAAAGGAGAGAGGCGAACAGCGTTGATAGCCGGCTGTCTGTTGCAGTCAGAGCTCTCATCCTTAGGCCTAGCTCACTGATGGCTTTACCGGTGAAGTGGCTGACTCCTCCTGTCAGCCTTAAGTTGGCACAGCTCATCCAAGATCATGTTCCCAAGGGGTCACGACACAGTAGGTGTGTGTTATTCGTGACTTTTGGCAGTGATGATATCACGACACAGTAGGTGTGTGTTATTCGTGAATTTGGCAAACTTTATGATGTTGCGACATAGAAGGTGCGTTATTCGTGACTTTGGCAGTGCTCATGACGTCACGACACAGTAGGTGTGTGTTATTTGTGACTTTGGCAGTGCTCATGATGTCACGACACAGTAGGTGTGTTGTTTGTGACTTTGGCAGTGCTCATGACGTCACGACACAGTAGGTGTGTGTTCTTTGTGACTTTGGCAGTGCTCATGACGTCACGACACAGGTGTGTGTTATTTCTGACTTTGGCAAGAGCTCGTGATGTCACGACACAGCAAGTGTGTTATTTGTGACTCTTTTCTTTCTTCGTTCCTTGGTTAATTAAAGCTCCGAGGTTCACCAATGGTAAGGTGTTTGCATATTGATAGTCGCCCCCCCCCCTCCAACTCACGTATCCGCTTTCATATTTGGCGGATACGGTTGCGAACTGAATCTGCCATTTTGCCAGGACAGTCGAAAGGTAGCTCTCCGCTCTTTTCCATATACAGCTGTCGTGGTTTTTTCTGACGTGCACAACTTCGCAACGACACGGGTCCGATTGGTTTAGAGTCTCCTCCGAAAGACTTTGACATTCACGTCGTTTTTAAACGGTGTCATCCATTCCTATTAGCACGAAATGGCGTACTCTTCTTAAAGAAAGAACAGGGTTTTACTGTGCACGCGAGATGTTCTGCGAGTGATCGCACACGTACGGGACCTCGGTTTAAAGTCTCACATAGAGGACTTTCAGGAGAGTGGAGTAGGTACTGAAGTTCACTCCATGGGAAAAAAATGTGTCACTGTCTTGCTCTTATGTTAAGAATGGATCTGTGTGTGTGTGTGTGTGTGTGTGTGTGTGGTGTGGTGTGTGCGTGTGTGTATGTAAGTGTGTATATGTGTACCGTAAGGTACACACAAGGAAGAAAAAGTGTCGATACTTCTTCATTATGCAGCAATACATCATTCCAGTCTGGCAATGACGGATCTGCAGTCTGGCACACGTAGACAGGAAGTCAAAATGGACGGATGAGTTGTAAAGCCAGGAATGTATATATATACACTCTGTGCCCAACCCAGTCCGCGGAAGAGATCCTCCATGAACCGTTTCTCTGTCATTCATTACCAATTTTGTGGTTTTCTTCACGGTAGAAAATAAGACAACTGGAACCCCCCTCCGCCCTCAACTAAAAATAGATCGGGTAATGTGTGCAGAAGTTTTTCCAGTGGGTGGCAGTTTGTCTCAAAGAAAATGCACATGCATACATACACCACACACATACATACATACATACATACACACATACATACATACATACATACATAAGTGACAGACAGACAGACAGACAGACAGACGAAGACAGACAGACAGGAGGGAGAGAGAGAGAGAGGAGAGAGAGAGAGAGAGAGAGAGAGAGAGAGAGAGAGAGAGAGAGAGAGAGAGGAGAGAGAGAGAGAGAGAGAGAGAGAGAGAGAGAGAAAGACAGAGACAGAGAGACAGATAGAGACGGGGAGACATACAGTCAGACACAAAGAAAATCAGAAAATCATGATATTCAGAGACAGCCAAAAAGCAAACACATGAGGAGAGAGAGAGAGAGAGAAGAGGTGAAAACCTCCAATCTTACGATATCATCACGCTAACAGAAGATGAAACCACCTTTTGCCTTAAAAGAAGCACACACACACACACACACACACACAACACACACACACACACACACACACACACACACACACACACACACACACACACACAACACACACACACACCACACTCACGTTTGAAGGTAGAAAGAACCACCACCCCCCAAACCCACCAAACTAGCAATCAGAAATGAGATAACAGTGTCATCACGGATTAAAGAAGCTAAGGTCCTCCAATCCTGCTTTGTACACCAAGACATATCCTAGGGAGGCAGCGGGGCGGAAAGGAATAGCAATCTAGATGCTGTCACCAGTGCCAGAGAGATAAGAAGGGAAATGTTTGATGGGCGAAATCTCTTAAAGGAGGGGAATCGGTTAAACTCACAAGACATGTTGGGCCTGGGTTCATTCTACACGTGACTGCACTCTGATCGTCTAATTATGCCAGCGTCTGATATGACAGAAGTGTTGCCTTAAGTGTGATGTGAAAAAATAAGAAAATCGCTGATGTCTTTAAGTGTGATAAAAATCGCTGATGTTGCGTCTGCAGTTTCAGGTTTTAGGGTTGTTGTATTTTTGCACTGAGTTTTTAATTGATGCATTACGTGTCTAGTTTTTTAAAGTATTAAAATGTAGCTTCATTTTGTGTTGTTGTGCTGAAGTCATTGTTGTCGATGTTGTTACGTTTGTCTTTTAGTTGTTTAATTCTTTGATTTTTGAGGGGAGAGGGACGGAGGAAGGGGTCAGAAAGTCTGGTGGCGCATGAATTATATATTGGCGAGAAAAGCTATAGATTCTATAAAGATAAATTTACAGCCTGACAGAAATGTGTGCAAAAAGAATCTTCTTTTTTTTACCGGAATTGTATTTTTCTTCATTTCTTACTTCTGTCCTGTCTATTTTTTTTTTCAGTTTGTGTTGCTACTTTATCGGTTTTTTTTCCCTGTTTCTTTGAATTTTGCAAATGTTGATTTCTTTGGAGGGGGATACCTTTTGGCTATTTCCCGTATCACAAGTGCTTAGGAACACTCCATAATTAGATCCCAAGTATCATCACTGAATACATTCTTCAGGATCATGATTCTGACTATGGTTATGTTTACGATCACAAGGATTAGCAATTTTTTTGGCGTTATTGTTGATCTTCATGCTAAGTTTTTACGTTCTGAATGGGATCATATTTTACACAGTATTACAAGTCAATGTAGACTCTGTGTGTGTGTGTGTGTGTGTGTGTGTGTGTGTGTGTGTGTGTGTGTGTGTGTGTGTGTGTGTGTGTGTGTGTGTGTGTGTGTGTGTGTGTTGTGTGTGTGAGAGAGAGAGAGAGAGAGAGAGAGAGAGAGAGAGAGAGAGAGAGAGAGAGAGAGAGAGAGAGGAGAGAGAGAGAGAGAGAGAGAGAGAGGAGAGAGAGAGAGAGAGAGAGAGAGAGCCCGAAAGACACGGTCATTTAACATGCTGTTGACTCTCTTGGCACAAAGAGCACTCAGCGTTTCCAGCACAACCAGTAAAACACGCCAGTTCTGCTACTATCAATTACCGCGCTCAGGTACAATCCGCAAGTATCTGTCCACTGATGCAGCATCCAAGCTTGCTACCCACATCTCTTATTCTCTCACCTTTGAACGTTTGTAATTCTCTCTTGGCGGGTCCACCAGCATCATCCATCCACTCCCTTCAAAGCATACACAACTCTGCAGCTCGACTAGTCTTAAGGCACACAAAAAATCTGAAAGCACCACTCCTGTCTTGCGATCTGTTCCCTGGCTGCCTGTCCCACAAAGAGTGAAGTATAAGATCAGTACCTTGTGTTCAAAATGTATCCACAAATCTGCACCCTCTTACCTCTGTAACTGTCTATGCCTGTATACTCCATCCCATTCCCTTAGTTCAACTGCGGGTACTCTAAGCTTTCAAACTTTCAGACTCAAACAAACCCTTTTAGCCGTCGCTCCTCCTTTTTCTATCAAAGACATACGGGTATTTGTGAAAGATGTTACGCCCGCATTTGCTCATACAGGCTTGACGTAAAGTCTAATCGAAGGGCGGGCTGCATTAAGAATGGATTTAGAACTCGTGTTAAATCAAGGAGGGAGTGGGGTGGGGTAGCCTGGTGGTCAGAGCTTTGCGCTTCTGATCTGACGGCCCGGGTTCGAGTCACCATCGAGGTATCTGTTGGAGGGGATTTCACCCCTCTGGAGTTAACAACATCAGCGCTGACTCTATTCCCCCTAGGGTTCTCCGGATAAGACTATAAATCAGAGCCCCGTGTGCGGAGGCACGCATAACACCTTATACACACGTTCAAGAACTCGTTCTGCCTTTTGGAACAGTAGGCCGTTCTTGCCGGTAAGAATGGTGTCGAGAAGTATATCGGTATGAAACGGCATAGACACCAGTGTCGAGTTTGGACATCATCCCTGAAATCGGAATACAGCTATCTTAATGGTGAGCAAAAAACGGATGCATACGCAAAACAAATCTTATCATAAGTGAAACCCCGTTTGAAGCTGTAGCCGAGGAACGATACCACCAATAAATATCTAATTAGAAAACAAACACGTTCCAGCAGAAAACACACCAGTGATACAAACCTACACCCTCTGCTAGCCTCGTCAGATCACAACTTAGCGTTCTAACCACTTGGCCGCTCCACCCTCCCCCACACCAGCCTCCCCTCCCTTTCACCGATCCCCTCCTCCCCCCTTTAGCAACGACACAAGACAAGAGAAGAGAAATGGTCAACGATCATTATGGAGCCAAGGACAATCTCCCGAAAACCCAAGGACAAAGCAAACCACCCACCTACCCACTGGCATCGTTACATCATGTCTGACTGCTCATTTCCTCTCCTTGGCATAGAGGAAGAAGTGTGTGTGTGTGTGTGTGTGTGAGGGGGAGGGGGGCAGGTGCAGATATGTGCATGTGTGTGTGTGTGTGTGTGTGTGCGCGCGCGTGCGCGTGTGTGTGTGTGAGTGTGTGCGCGTGTGTGTAATTGTGTCTGTGTATGTGTGAAAGTGTGTGTGTGTGGGGGGGGGGAGGGGTGCTTGTGTACTTGCGTGCATGTATACGTGTGTGTGTGTGTGTGTGGTGTGTGTGTGTGTGTGTGTGTGTGTGTGTGTGTGTGTTGTGTGTGTGTGTGGAGGGGGGGGTGTACTCGCGTGTGCGCGCATTTGGTTTGATTGTGTGTGTGTGTGGGGGTGGGGGGTGGGGGTGGGGGAGTTGTTACCAGATGAAGGAGTGGATAGTGTGCTGCAGTAAATGAACAAACCTGGTTATTTTCTCTCTTGCCCTCTCCCTCACATGTATGTATGTGGGCCTTCCTTTGCCTGCATAACATTCTCCATACGTAACACCTACTGTCACATCCTCTTCTCTGTCTCTCCGTCTCTATCATTCTCTCTCTCTCTCTGTCTGTCTCTCTCTGTATTTCAGTGAGTGTATATATATATATAATACATATATATATATAATCATTCTCTCTCTCTCCCTCTCCCTCCCCCCCTGTCTATTCTTTCTCTCTCTCTCTCTCTCTCTCTCTCTCTCTCTCTCTCTCTCTCTCTCTCTCTCTCTCTCTCTCTCTCTCTCTCTCCTTGTTCTTCTTGCTCTTGCTGTTGTTGTTGTTGTTGTTGTTGTTGTTGTTGTTGTTCTTCTTCTTCTTCTTCTTCTTCTTCTTCTTCTTCTTTTTCTTCTTCTTCTTCTTCTTCTTTTTCTTCTTCTTCTTCTTCTTCTTCTTCTTCTTCTTCTTCTTCTTCTTCTTCTTCTTCTTCTTCTTCTTCATCTTCGTGTGTCTCTATTTCTGACTCTGTCCCCCCTCTCTCCCTGTCTTTCTCAGTCTTCTGTTTCCATGTCTTTTCTCTTTTCTCTCCCATGCATTCCTTTCCCTTTTCACAGGCATTTCTACCTGCTTTGGAAAGTGATTCCAGCGTGCGCAACCAGCCTTTAACTGTTGAATTATTCACAAAGTGAAAAGTGCGCACCTTTCAGTGCAGCATTTGCTCTGAATGAAAGCCACAACCGAGATAAACTCAGCGTTTCTGACGCTTTCCAAACTTAGCTTTCTATAAACTTTATTTCTGTACGTTTTTGTTGTTGTTTTACCTTTCTTTTCTTTAACACACCCATTTCCCAAGATTTGCTCTGTTCTTGTTGGTCAGAATTATCAACACAGTAGTAACATACATGGCTCAAACCAACAGCAAAAGTGGTTAAGACGAAATCGTCCCATTTGTGAAATCGAGAAAAACTTGTTTGTGAAAAGTCCCCCTTTTAACTGTGTGCTTTTCATAGCAATTCTGGATATTAGCGTTGGACAGGAGTTCTTTTTAACTTAAAGAATCAAGTATTGATGTTTTTAGGGATAATGTTTTCATAATTATGTGATGTTGGCACAGACTCTATGCGAGATGGTTCTGAAAGGTAGGGTCATTCATAGGTGTCGCTTTTTGGATTTGATATTTTTTGTTTATTTTTGTTTTGGGTCTTTTGCAACGTAGGTCTATTTCAAGTATTGTTTCAGGGACAATTCCCAATACTCCTTGGTACAATCTTTTTCTGTCACTGTAAGTGTTCTATACTGATACTATGTGGTTGTTTTAGTTATGCCACTCACAAGTTTTCGGTTGAGACAGTGAAGAATTGTGTCTGGAGTCCTCTCTTTTCAGGGTCATACCATTTTTTCCCCAAATTATCTTCCAACTTTATAAAAATCATTGTCTCAGTATGGCGCACGTTTATTACTTCACAATCGATAGAAAAAAAATGTATATGAAAACATGATTATTTACAATCGAACACGAAGAATAGCAACAGCAAAAGAAATAATGCAAAAAACAACAAAAACAAGTGATAAAAGCAATAGGAAAGCATCTTTCTTATAATGAGATAATACCGACAGCAGCAGAAATAACAGCAGCAGCAGCAGCAGCAGCAGCAGCAGCAGCAGCAGCACCATCACCACCACACCACCACCACCACCACCACCACCACCACCACCACACCACCACCACTAACAACAGCAACAACAAAACCCACACCAAAAACACCAACAGAAACTACGAGAAAAAAACACTTTCATTTTTTTTATCATGACCATCAACTACACATCTGGTCTCCCATTAATCCCTATCTACAACAAAACTCCCCTTGATCCCTTCTGCGCTGCCTTCAGAGCATTGTCGAAAAATGGTCGCCCCACTTCAACAGCTAATCTCTGAATTAGCGAAGAGTCTAGCAAGAAAACCAAGGCAGACTGCCATCAACAGAACTCCTCTATCCCAATTTTCGTCTGTCCTTCAGTCACTGAAGCGCGTTTTGTCAGCATAGGGAGGAGGCTGGAAGGTCCGAAGCGATGTCAAATGGTGGTGGTGGTGGTGGTGGTGGTGGTGGTGGTGGTGGTGGTAGTAGTAGTAGTAGTAGTAGTAGTAGTAGTAGTAGTAGTAGTAGTAGTAGTAGTAGTAGTAGTAGTAGTAGTAGTGGTGGTGGTGGTGGTGGTGGTGGTGGTGGTGGTGGTGATAGTAGTAGTAGTAGTAGAAGTAGTGGTGGTGGTGGTGGTGGTGGTGGTGGTGGTGGTGGTGTAGTAGTAGTAGTAGTAGTAGTAGTAGTAGTAGTAGTAGTAGTAGTAGTAGTAGTAGTACAGGCAGCAGCAGCAGCAGCAGCAGCACTAGTAGTAGTAGTAGTAGTAGTAGTAGTAGTAGTAGTAGTTAGTAGTAGTAGTAGTAGTAGTAGTAGTAGTAGTGGCTGGCGTGAGAAGGGGTAGCTGGGTAAAAAGAAAGCACTGTCTGTCACTTCTGCTGTTTCGGCACGTGGGAACGTGACTAAATTGCCATGTCGGCAATAGGATACAGGAGTTTGGGCTGATACTGAGGGCTCTTCGAGGCTGGGGGCTGATTGAGGCTCAGGGATTATCGAGATTCAGGGTTCATTGAGACTCAGGGTTCCTTCCTTGAGACTCAGGGTTCCTTCCTTGAGACTCAGGGTTCCTTCCTTGAGACTCAGGGTTCCTTCCTTGAGACTCAGGGCTCCTTCCTTGAGACTCAGGGTTCCTTCCTTGAGATTCAGGGTTACTTCCTTGAGATTCAGGGTCACTTCCTTGAGATTCAGGGTTACTTCCTTGAGATTCAGGGTTCCTTCCTTGAGATTCAGGGTTCCTTCCTTGAGACTCAGGGTTCCTTCCTTGAGACTCAGGGTTCCTTCCTTGAGACTCGGGGTTCCTTCCTTGAGACTCGGGGTTCCTTGAGACTCAGGGTTCCTTCCTTGAGATTCAGGGTTCCTTGAGACTCAGGGTTCCTTCCTTGAGATTCAGGGTCACTTCCTTGAGATTCAGGGTCACTTCCTTGAGATTCAGGGTCACTTCCTTGAGATTCAGGGTCACTTCCTTGAGATTCAGGGTCACTTCCTTGAGATTCAGGGTCACTTCCTTGAGACTCAGGGTCACTTCCTTGAGACTCAGGATCACTTCCTTGAGACTCAGGGTTCCTTCCTTGAGACTCGGGGTTCCTCCCTTGAGACTCGGGGTTCCTTCCTTGAGACTCGGGGTTCCTTCCTTGAGACTCGGGGTTCCTTCCTTGAGACTCGGGGTTCTTTCCTTGAGACTCGGCGTTCCTTCCTTGAGATTCAGGGTTCCTTCCTTGAGACTCAGGGTTCCTTCCTTGAGACTCGGGGTTCCTTCCTTGAGACTCAGGGTTCCTTCCTTGAGACTCAGGGTTCCTTCCTTGAGACTCAGGGTTCTTTCCTTGAGACTCAGGGTTCCTTCCTTGAGATTCAGGGTTCCTTCCTTGAGATTCAGGGTTCCTTCCTTGAGACTCAGGGTTCCTTCCTTGAGACTCAGGGTTCCTTGGGACTCAGGGTTCCTTCCTTGAGACTCGGGGTTTCTTGGGACTCAGGGTTCCTTCCTTGAGATTCAGGGTTCCTTGAGATTCAGGGTTCCTTCCTTGAGACTCAGGGTTCCTTCCTTGAGACTCAGGGTTCCTTCCTTGAGACTCAGGGTTCTTTCCTTGAGACTCAGGGTTCCTTCCTTGAGATTCAGGGTCACTTCCTTGAGATTCAGGGTCACTTCCTTGAGATTCAGGGTCACTTCCTTGAGATTCAGGGTCACTTCCTTGAGATTCAGGTCACTTCCTTGAGATTCAGGGTCACTTCCTTGAGATTCAGGGTCACTTCCTTGAGACTCAGGGTTCCTTCCTTGAGACTCAGGGTTCCTTCCTTGAGACTCAGGGTTCCTTCCTTGAGACTCAGGGTTCCTTCCTTGAGATTCAGGGTCACTTCCTTGAGATTCAGGGTCACTTCCTTGAGATTCAGGGTCACTTCCTTGAGACTCAGGGTTACTTCCTTGAGATTCAGGGTCACTTCCTTGAGATTCAGGGTCACTTCCTTGAGACTCAGGGTCACTTCCTTGAGACTCAGGGTCACTTCCTTGAGACTCAGGGTTCCTTCCTTGAGACTCAGGGTTCCTTCCTTGAGACTCGGGGTTCCTCCCTTGAGACTCGGGGTTCCTTCCTTGAGACTCAGGGTTCCTTCCTTGAGACTCGGGGTTCCTTCCTTGAGACTCGGGGTTCCTTCCTTGAGACTCGGCGTTCCTTCCTTGAGACTCGGGGTTCCTTCCTTGAGACTCAGGGTTCCTTCCTTGAGACTCAATTTTCATTGAGAACTGGAATTCCTATTTTTTCCCTTATAACTGAGAGGAAGCTGTTCTTCAAAAAAGCCTGTAATAATTTGAACGTGGTGGTCATATTCTTTGATTCAAATCCACAAGACTATGGAATCTGTGTTCTTTATTGGATTCAGGGCGATGGAATATTACGTTTCCAGTGCATAATAGCTTTCTGTGCACCATAGCGACAGACTAGAAGTGTTCTGATTTTCTGATTCCTTAGCTCCATTCATTGTACGTAGAAGTGCAGCCTAGCTACAGCCAGTGGTACGGATGCACCAAACATACTCAGCATGCACCACTTAGCCCGGAGGCGGATGGGCTCCGCGAGGGTTAACTCGTTCGACACACCTTCTGAAAGTCGCCTGTGCAGTACTCTAATAAATCCTGAAGGAACTGAAGGAAACAGACCAGACACGTCAAGTCAGGGCAAGCTCTCTCGCCAAAGAAACCAACACACACACAAATGAACAAAAGACCCCCAATCCGCTCCTCAGCACGACTAATTGACTGGGATAAGTCCTGGGCTCTAAGAAGCCAGAATGGATGGAAAACTGGGGGGTTGAGGGACGACCAGACCGCAAGAAAGGAACACAACATATATCCAGTGACACACGTACGATCAACGGTTCACGTGAAAGCCACTCTGCCTGTCACGTCTCTCTGACAACGGCCAGTGTACTGGGGATGGGAGGACTGCCATCAGCTCTGAATCTGGCTTCTGGAGGCTTTTTTTTTTTAAACCCCTTGTCTTTAGGGGGTGATCCATGGTCCAACACTGCCTTACAAACCTGTTGTAAGGCATGATAAGGTTTATCCTGACAGCTCACGAATACAGTTTTTGCTTTGACCTTGAAAAACCTAAAGTAATACATCAATAACAATTCGTCCCCCCGTGGAGATGCCAGGGGCTTGGCACTATAAATAGCATTCCCACCTGCTGGAATTTCTGTGCTAGGAATTCCTTCTTTTTTATCTCTCTGTTTCTGAATTGTTCCTTTTCTGTCTGTCACCTCCTTCTTGTCTATTTTCTGCCTTCTTGGTCCATTCTCCTCCCATTTTCCCAGAAAGAATGAAAAGATAACAAGTCTACCCCATGCTGAAGTCGAATGTGCTGGGCCCGACTTGTCAGGCGTTTAACGGCAGCACTGCCAATTTTTGCTCTCATGACGGAACAGCAAAAGCCGCTGTCTGAGCGTTCGACATTGAGGATGACTAGCCATTAGGACATGAAGGAAGATGGACTGCACTCATTTCCCAGTACTGAAGCACAGTCTGAATCATGCAAAAGTTTGGTTCTAATATTGCCGTTCTTAGATCTTGCCAAACTCCTTTTGATTTATCAACACTGATAAAAAAATTAATCGTAAGACTCAATGAAGAAAATGCACTTGAAGTGTTAGCAAAGTGGGCACAACACATTCAAGAGCACTTCATCTAGAAAACAAGAGCCACAGAAAAAAGTCTGTTTCTATCAAAATAAAACCTCAGAAAAATATGGAGCGATACGAATTAAAGAGAAAGCATGGGGAATGAGATAAAATGCTGCGGGGGAATGTTACGCGAAGATGTTTGAACATCATGCGAAAACAACTGCCATCTCCATTCCACAAAGTTTCGCTTCTAAAAGGAAAAACCGTAGGAATAAAATAGACCAAAATGATACACAAACTTTCTCTAAATGCTAAACTATAACGTGTTATACATTCTTGATTGGACAGGTACTTGCAGACAAGGAAAACATGTAAACAAAAATAACTTTCATTTCAAACATGACTCGACCTTTTTTCATTTAGTTCACTTCTTCCGTATATCTTTCTGCAAATCTTCCTTCTCCCTCTCTTTGCTGTCCTATCCCCTTCCTTCTTCTCTCTTTTTAGTTTTTTTCCCTCCATCACCCCATCCAACGTGAAATTTTCCTTCACCAGTGTGTGTGTGTGTAGAGCTTGTCATTCTTGATAAGGCTGCACCAGACCTCAAACTGAATTCAGTGAACGGACTTGATTACTTAATGGAAAGTAGTGGAAACATCTAGAGCGCATGTCAGACGTTTTGGCAGATTGTTCCCAGCCCTGTCATTATGCTTAAGTCATGGGGAACCCCCCTCCCTCCCTTTACCTCCTTCAAGGACAAGAAGCCAAAACATATCACCTAAGAACAATTTAGGTCAGCAATGGCTAAAAGCAGCTGAAGCAATGAAACGGTTAAAAATGCAAAAACACGACACACATAAAAGCACCCCTATTAGAACAAAAAGTGAATCTACAGAAATTCATTTTATTTATTTTATTCTTTTATTTCGAAGGTAATGGAATAAACACTCATGTGCTTTTTTACTTCCAGTCCCCGTGTGTATGCAGTTTTGTTAATTTTGTCATGCGTTCCCACCGGCACACAATGGCCCCTCTTCCCTAAGTGGAACGGGTTTTAACGTATATGCAAGATGTTCTGTGTTCAGAAAAAAAACAAGCACTAGGTGAACAGTTTCGGCGTCCAAAGTTAATGATGACATATATCAATGTTACAAAATGTAATACTCTTTGCACTGGAACACAGTTTTAAACTATAGCTTTAGAAGACGCATGTTCAATCCTACTGAAGTCGTGTTAAATGTGACGTCACCCGCAATATCCACATTTCCATCCTGTACCATGTGCAAAAAGCTGACACTCCTCTTGTAGAAATGTTAAGTTCACATAATACAAACTTTGTTTTTAGAGTAAGGAAAACTGTACATTTTCGCCAGTAACAAAATGACGGCATTGCCGGTGACCTCACCAGAAATCCAAATCCAGGAAAAGACAGAGCACCCCAGACTATCTCGTCGAACAAGCAGCCACCGTTGTCTGTCATGATATGTGCGAAAATGCGTCGTGCGGCATGTTGTTAAGCGCCTGACAGGTCAGGCCCAGCGCATCCGACTTCGGCGTGGAAGAGAAGTGTTATCTTTGGAAGTATCTCTGGAAAAGTCCTTATGTGAGCTGTGGGCTGTGTGTTTGGTACAGTGGGGCTGTGTGTAACTAGCCTCGTCTTTTCATCTAACCAGCCCTAGCTTCATGTTGCCCGTCTAGCTTTGAACTTCCACTTGACTCTCTCCTGCTCTACGTGTGTTGTGGGTGACAAAGCTACTGTGAGCTGGCAGGTCAGTTACCAAAGTTGCAGTTTGGGTTCAAACTCACAGCGAAGTTATTGAAATTGGGGTCTTGGGGTGTTTCCTTGTGACAAAAGTGCCCCTCTTTCGACAGTCCGCCTGTATGTCTGTCTGTCTGCCTGTCTGTCTGTCTGTCTGTCTGTCTGTCTCTCCCTCCCTTTCTCTGACTGTCTGTCTCTGATATGATATGATTACTTTTGGTCAACTGCACAAAAACGAACAGTGCGACAGTGAGAGAGGGGTAGTAGAGAGAGAGAGAGAGAGAGAGAGAGAGAGAGAGAGAGAGAGAGAGAGAGAGAGAGAGAGAGAGAGAGAGAGAGAGAGAGAGAGAGAGAGAGAGAGAGAGAGAGAGAGAGAGAGAGAGAAGAGAGAAAAGAGAGAGAGAGGAAGAGACAGAGAAGAGAAGAGGAGAGAGAGAGAGAGAGGAGAGAGAGAGAGAGAGGAGAGACAAGAGAGAGAGACAGACAGACAGACAGACAGACAGAAGAGACAGAGAGAAGAACGGAGAGACATAGATGTTGGTTGCCTTTTTTTCTCCCGAGAGAAACACTTTGTGACTCTCTGCTTCGAGAAACCGATGCCTGCCAGCACGGAGTTGGCAGGACCCTGGGTTAATTAACAAACGCTTATGCTTTGCCTGCGAAGGACCCTCTTCATTTGCATGGGCTGGAAAAAAGCTTTCTCTTTTATCTTGAAAACGCCGCTCAAAATTGGGTTCCTTGTGGCCAAAACTAACGGAGATAGCCTCTTAGCTGAAAAACAGTTACTTCCCCCTTTTCCCACCCCGCAAAAAAAAGAAAAGAAAAAAAGAGAAAAATTACTTACGAAATAGTAGTGGAAGAAAACAAATGCAGGTAATCACTTACGCATTCTCTTATCATTTAAAACTGATTTATCCAAGATTCAAATAAACAGAAAAAAGAGATTAACGTATTTCCAGGTAGGTGTCTGTTTGAAAGCGCATTTAAAGACTTGATTTTAAAAATCTTATTTCTATACCAAGTTGCTTGTAATTGTATTAAAGCACTTTGGCGCTCCCGATTTCAAATCTGTTTTATACGTCTGTATCTAAACGCAAACTGAAGTGGTATGGGCACGTCACAAGATCAACAGGGCTTGCCAAGACGATTCTGCAAGGAACCGTGCAAGGCGGGAGAAGGAGAGGCAGGCAGAGAAAGAGATGGGAGGACAACATCCGAGAGTGGACAGGCCTCAGGCTGAGTGACACCCTGAGAAAGGTCGAGGACAGAGGGAAATGGAGAGAGTTGGTTGCGAGGTCTTCCGTGGCGCCCCTACGGTCTAAACAGACTATGGGATAGAAAAAGAAGAAGATTTAATTAGGATACTGATACTACTGATTTTCAGAGTTTGTTTTATACACGTATTATTTAGCATTGGTGAATCTCGGAGCTATAGCCGAGGAACAGGGAAAAAATGGTGCTCATTTCGGAAATGTTGATCAAAGAAAGACACAAAATGAAAGACATGTAATACTCTTATGGTAAAGGGTAAAGGTGTCCAATAACCTAGGCGGTCGTAAGGGAGCGAGGTATCAGAGACCTCAGCTTCTCTTGGGGCCAGCATATTGAGGGCGGGGCCCATCTCCTCTCCCTCGCTGCTTTACCTTCCCTGACCCTAAAGAGGGCAGGTACCCATTTACAGCTGGGTGAACTGGGGGGAACTGTACTGAAGCCGAGGCGCGCAAACGGTCGCCCATCCAACTGGTAACCACGCTCGACGCTGCTTAACTTGACTTGGGGAAAGCGAGCGCTCTGACCACTTAGCTATCCCGCCCCCATATATAATACTCTATCTTCCCTCAAAACACCTCACGTCTATACTGTATAGACTCTGCCAAAGCCCAAAGCAAGCAAACACATACAGCTAGCATGGGCTCTTCTTTATCTCTATGGGGTTGAATGGCTCTCTCTTTTATCTCTCGGAAAAAGAAATGCACGAAATTGAGTTCTTGAGGCCCAAACCTGATAGAAATTGCTCTCTTGGAGGGAAAAAAGGGGGTTTCAAAAAGTAGCGTGTCCACAGATGCTTGCATTGGAAGCACATGGATGTTCCAGACATAGAGAGTGTTTTATCAGTGTTGGCAGTCAGATATGCACACCTGTATGCATAAAAGGATTTATAACATTGCAATCCAGTGCATAACGACATATAAAAGCATACATATATAAAATATATTAAAGCAGGAATGAGCATACACACCGTGCCCCCACAGACGGATGCATGTATACACATTTGTATTTTGTATTTTGTATTTTGTACCACTTTACGTCACGGCAGATTTCTCTGCGTGAAATTCGGGCTGCTCTCCCCGGGGAGAGCGCGTCGCCACATGTGCAGCGCCTACCCATTTTTTTCCTTTTTCCTGCATGCAAGTGTATTTGTTTCCCTATCAGAGTGGCTTTTTTCTACAGAATTTTGCCAGGGACAACCCCCTTGTTGCCGTGGGTTCTTTTACGTGCGCTAAATAGTGATGTGTAACACACGGGACCTCGGTTTATCGTCTCATCCGAAAGACTAGCGCCCAGACCACCACTCAGGGTCTAATGGATGGGGAAAAAGTTTTGGGTCCAAACGGGGTTCGAACCCCGCACACTCCGACCCGGGGTTTTTGCTTTCTAGGCAAGGCGCGTTACCACCTAGACCACCGATCCATTTACAGACGTATGAACATATGTACTTGTCTAAATCACCTTGTAATGAATGGACGTTAAACCAATGAGAAAAAGAAGAAGGAGAAGAACGTATATATACTACACACGCGCGCACGCACACTCCTAGACATATGCACACAGACAGAAACACACCAACACTGACAAAGACAGACAGAAGACAGACAGACGGACAGACAGACAGACAGACAGAGACAGTCACACACACACACATACAAACAAACAAACAAACACACACAGACATACACACACACACAAATTGCAGGTGGAAAAAGAGACAAAAAGTGGCGAAAAAACCCCGCCAGACAGACACACACAAGCAGAAGCAGACATAGGTATAGACAAACAAAGAAAGGGAAAAGGGGTGTTCTTTCATGAGAAACACTGTCTATACTAACTGTTTTCTACAGTAACAGAAAAAAACAGAAACAGAGAAAGACAGAGAAATATGGACTCCGTTTTCCCTCTTGAAAAGCGCTTCATGTCTATACTTCATGCACTTCACAGAAATAAAGTTACACTCAGCCCAACCCTACAGCTAG
>CM060334.1:20048635-20053635 GCA_030674155.1 Stramonita haemastoma | reverse complement strand
TGCCAGTGGGGACAGATGACAAAATTTACAAAACCGCATGCACACGGGCAGTGGATGTAAAAAAAAACCCACATGAGTGTTTATTCCATTATCCTCGGTATAAAAGAATAACACACACACATCCACATACACACACAGACACACACACACACCACTACCACACCACGACCATCACAATGATTTACACCATTACCACCACCACCACAACTGCAACAACCACCACTACCACCACCATCACCACCACTACCACCACCTTCAGCGAAACAGTATTTATGCCACATTTCAGCTGTATGTGGAATGTGACACTGAGGTAACAAACACATGTTGATGTAGCTGTGCACAGCTTTTGCCAGCTATGCTGCTGTTGTTGTTGCTGTTGTTGTTGTTGTTGTGCGTTCCCCAGCTTAACATACCCTGAAGGTCACTCAGAATCGTGTGCTTTGTCTTTCTCATCCCGCCTGGGAATCACTGTGAGATTGACAACACACAACCATCTTTCCTAGGGGGCGGGATAGCTAAGTGGTCAGAGAGCTCGCTTTCCCCAAGTCAAAGTGAAGCAGCATCGAGCGTGGTTACCAGTTGAATAGGTGACCATTTCCGCGCCGTGGCTTCATTACAGTCCCCCAGTCCACCCAGCTGTGAATGGGTACCTGCCCTCTTTAGGATCAGGGACGGTAAAGCAGCGAGGGAGAGGAGATGGGCGCCCACCTCAATATGCTGGCCCCTAGAGAAGCTGAGTTCTCTGACATCTCGCTCCCCTATGACCACACAGGTTATGGGGCACCTCTACCTAATTCCCCCTAGAAAGACTACACTTCGACAAGAGCAGCGCCTCCAAAAAATCCAAACAAAATCTTGTCTGCACGTATCGTTTGCTTTCCATTCAGAATGAGTCTTTTTCTAATAATTATTCTTCCAGGAACAGCTATCTTGTTGCCGTGAGTTCTTTTACATGCGCTGAATGAGTTTGGTTAATCGTCTCATCTTAAAAATGCTGATGCAGACCCTCACTCATGGTCTTGTGGATTGGCGGCAGGTTCAGACACAAGCGGGGATCGAACCAGTACTGTACCGCTTTCTAGAAGACCACCGATCCAGGGGGGACGAGATAGCTTGGTGGTCAAAAGTGAAGCGCTCGTGATCTGCTGACCCGGGTTCAAATCTTGTTTTAGAAGATTTTTCTTTAGGAGTTACCATCAGTGCCAACTTCACTCCCCCCAAAAAAAATCTTTCGGATGAGACTATAAACAGAGGTCCAGTGTGCGAACGCACACAGAACATCTTGCACACACGTTAAAACCCGTTCCGCTTTTCGGAAGAGTAGGCTATTGTGTGCCAGTGGGAACGGATGACAAAATTTATAAAACTGCATACACACGGGAACTGGATGTAAAAAAAAGCACACGTTATGGAATGAGTGTTCATTCCATAACCCTCAAAATAAAAGAATGAAATATATTTTTTAAAAAATCCAAACTGATACTCGATTTGCCCTTTTTCTGTTCCTCGGCTAGAGCTCCAAGGTTCACCAATGGTGAAATTTTGCGTATGCGACGTTTTTGCCTACCATGAAGATACCTAGTAGTAGCTGCGTTCGGATTTCGGGGAAATTTGGCTCTCGTCTGCGCTGAAAATATTTTTCTTCTACTATTCAGTTTTGTCTTATTGATTTACATATTTGTTTATATGTTTATTCATTTATGGATTTATTTATTTATGTACTCATTCATTCATGCATTTATTTATTTATTCTTTGATATCGAGGATGGTGGAATAAGCACTAGTGTGCTTTTCTTACATCCAGTCTCCGTGTGTATGCGGTTTAGTAAATGTTGTCATCTGTTCCCATCGGCACACAATGGCCTACTCTTTGGAAAAAAACGGAACAAGATTTAACATGTGTGCAAGATGTTCTGCGTGCCGTTCACACACGCGACCCCGGTTTATAGTCTCATCCGAATGACTTTTTGGGGAGAGTGGAATCAGCACTGATGTTAACTCCAGGGGAAAAAATCCCCTTGAACGGGATTCGAACCCAGGTTGTCAGACTGAGTGCACAAGGTTCTAACCGCTATGCTTATCCCGCTCCCCCCCCCCCCCCACCACACACACACTTGTTTGTATCCTGCAGTATTAGAAGACAGAGACTGAGGTTTTTGTCCGGGAGAAAAATGGAGACACCTGTTACAACGACACTATCCGAGAGATGCTGGCACTTTGCCCTTAGGCATTATCCTCTTCTCTTTTCTTGCCCCGTGTTTCTTAAGCACGGTAACTGTTATCAGGCACTGAGGCAAATGGAAATACAGGCACTCACGCAAGCACACATGCAACAGGCAAGCAGGTAGGCAGGAAGGCGTGCATGCACGCATTCATCACAGACAAACACACACACGGGCACGCGCGCGCGCGCGCAGCGCGCACACACACACACCACACCCGTGCCCGCGTGTGCGCCCGCACACACACATATACACGCACACACACATGCACACTACTACACTCACGAATACTTTATTATCTTAACCCATAGTAATTCCCACACGCATTATAAGCACCCTGATTTTCCTGTGACTTATTCTGTGCGCACGCGCGCCCGTGTGTGTGTGTGTGTGTGTGTGTGTGTGTGTGTGTGTGTGTGTGTGTGTGTGTGTGTGTGTGTGTGTGTGTGTGTGTTGTGTGTGTCTGTGTGTGTGTGTATGTTGTGTGTGTGTGCCTGTGTGTGCTTGTGTGTGTACGTATGTAAGTGTGTCAGTGTCTCAGTGTGTGTTTGTGTGTGTGTGTGTGCTTATGTTTTAAGGCGTGTATATGCGTATATTTCTCTGTGTGTGTGCGTGCGTGCGCAAGCGCGCGCGTGTATGTGTGTTGATAGATGTCAGTGAAAGAGGGGTGTTGGATGAGGGGGTCAATGAGAGAGAGAGAGAGAGAGAGAGAGAGAGAAGAGGGGAGAGAGAGAGAGAGAGAGAGAAGACAGACAGACAGACAGACAGACAGATAGACAGACAGAGAGACAGAGACATACACACAGACAGACAAACAGATACAGAGAGAATAACAAGCATAACCCTAAACAAACAAAAACTTTCCTCATTTACTAATGACTTCTTAGTCTAAATAATTGCTACCCGGATTGACCCGAGCTGGGCGCTTATAAAAACAAAACAAAAAACCCCAACAAAATCTTCATCACAAGCAGTATACAATTACACATAAGTAGCTGACAATAGCCTTCAACGCCTGCTCTAAGCTAGCTCCTCTTTCTCATCCATAATTTTCTGTCATTTTTAGGGTGGTATCATTTGGGATTTGCTGTCGAAATGTCCCTTTCACCTTTCATGTTTTGTAATTAAACTTTTCGTGCAACTGTAGAGAAAATGGGGGAAATTTTCTTTGCAGGAAAATGGCTTGAAATATATCTTGGGGGCTTCTTTTTTTTTTTTTAAAGTAAAGGGATTGAACTATGGAATAAAGTGCTAATTTAGAGGTGTTCATGCACGCTCTCTCTTTATGTCGAAGTCAGGCTTTTTGATGCTGGCGTGTCGAATGTCATTATCAGCACCTAACTAGTTATCTATTCGCGTGTAACGAGCTCGCTTGGTAATGTATGCGCCTTTTGTACGCGCAAAAAGACACACACATATATTATACACACACACACACACACACACATACACACACACATATATATATATATATATATATCCATATATATCCATATATATATAACTATGTGTGTGTATATATATTATACGAACTCACATACACCCAGAAAAGATGGACATATACATAGGGGGAGAGAGACAGAAACACACACACACATACACACACAACACAACACACACACACACACACCACACACACAACAGCCCCCCCCCCCCCCCCACACACTTCCAGACCCACACAAAACACACAAACACACACGCACACACATACACATATTACACATACAGAGACCCCACCACCACCCCGTCCCTCTCGCCCCACCCCTCCCCTCACACTATTTTACAATCAACATCAGTGTTTATACTGCATTAAATAAGGACAGAGATACCAGAGGACAGTCGCTGCATGTAAACTGACGCACCTCTAGAACGACTGCAAGTATTTGAAGGATGGCTAGAAGATCGGTTGGTCTACAAGTAACGCGTCTGTCTAGAAAGCGAAAAGTCCTGGTCGGAGTGTGCGGTGGTTCGAATCCCGTTTGGGCTCAAACTTTTCCCCCCATCCATTAGACCATGAGTGGTGGTCTGGGCGCTAGTCTTTCGGATGAGACGATAAACCGAGATCCCGTGTGTTACACATCATTATTTAGCGCACGTAAAAGAACCCACGGCAACAAAGGGGGTTGTCCCTGGCAAAAGTCTGTAGAAAAAATCCGCTCTGATAGGGATACCAATACAGTTGCAGACAGGAAAAAGAAAAAAGAAATGGGTAGGCGCTGCACTTGTGGCGACGCACTCTCCTCGGGGAGAGCAGCCCGGATTTCACGCAGAGAAATCTGCTGTGACATAAAGTGGTGTAAAATAAAATAAAACAAAATACTGCATTAAATAAGGACAGAGCTACAACAGGGCAGTCGTTGCATGTAAACTGACGCACGTCTAGAGCAACTCCAAGTATTTTGAAGGATGGCTAGAAGAGAGAGAGAGAGAGAGAGAGAGAGAGAGAGAGAGAGAGAGAGAGAGAGAGAGAGAGAGAGAGAGAGAGAGAGAGAGAGAGAGAGAGAGAGAGAGAGAGAGAGAGAGAGACAGACAGAAGACAGACAGACAGACAGACAGACAGACAGACAGACAGACAGAGAGAGAGAGAGAGAGAGAGGAGAGAGAGAGAGAGAGAGAGAGAGAGAGAGAGAGAGAGAGAGAGAGAGAGAGAGAGAGAGAGAGAGAGAGACAGACAGACAGACAGACAGAAGACAGACAGACAGACAGACAGAGACAGAGACAGAGAGAGAGAGAGAGGGGGGGGGGGGGAGGGGGAGGAAGGAACTATACATGCTACGA
>CM060334.1:20021135-20026135 GCA_030674155.1 Stramonita haemastoma | reverse complement strand
TCATCCAAGCAAGATCATGCTGCAGGTAGTCCTCAACAGACTGAAAAACCAAGCAGAAAAACTCCTGGCAGAAGAACAAGCGGGCTTTAGACCAAAAACGAAAGCACAATGGAACAAATTTTCAATCTGAGAATTCTGATAGAGAAGCATCTCCAACACCAAAAAAGACCTGTCCCACAATTTCATAGACTTCAAAAAGGCCTTTGACAGGGTTATGGCATGACGGCCTCTGGCAAGTACTCAGGCACTTCAACATTGACAGCTGCCTAATTGAAGTCATCAAGGCTCTGTACGAGAACGCAAAAAAGTGCAGTTTTCATGAACAATCACGTGGGCGAGTTCTTCAAGACCACGGTTGGGGTTCGCCAGGGCTGCCTTCTCTCACCTGTACTCTTCAACCTCTTCCTCGAAAACATCATGACAGAGACACTGCAAAACCACCACACTTCCATCTCCATTGGTGGAAGACCCCTTTGCAACCTCAGATTTGCAGATGACATTGACCTCATGGGCAGCAGCAAACAAGAACTGCAAATCCTCACAGACAATTTAACAAATTGAGCGAGCGCATACGTAATGGAGGTCAGTACAGAGAAATCAAAGATCATGGTCAACAGCGCGAGTAATGACATCACGGAAATAAAGATGAATGGAGAAACACTAGAAGAGGTGAGCCAATTCAAATACTTAGGCTCCATCCTAACAAAAGATGGCACATCAAACAATGAAGTGAAAGCTCGCATTGCAACAGCAACATCTGCTCTAGTCAGACTCGAGAAGATCATCAGAAGCAACAATATCAGCTTCTGCACCAAATACCACCTTTACAAATCCCTCGTGATATCTATCCTCCTATATGGCTGTGAATCATGGACTCTGACAGCAGAGTTAGAGAGGAGAATCCAAGCATTCGAGAACAAGTGCCACAGAAGACTTCTCAAAATATCATACAAAGAACACAAGACCAATAACTATGTGAAAGAAGAAATCAAAAAGCGTGTGGGCCCCAAGAGCCTTTGCTCTCCACCATAAAGAGGAGAAAGCTGATGTGGTTTGGTCACACCACAAGACACAACACCCTAGCAAAAACCATCCTGCAAGGAACAGTCGAGGGCAAGAGAAGAAGAGGCCGCCAAAAGAAATCATGGGTTGACAACATCAAAGACTGGACCGCCCAACCCCTACAACACCTCCTACTAGCCACACAGGATCGTGAAGCATGGAAAAAGATCTCTGTTGCGTCTTCTCTCATGTCCCCCCTACGTCCTTTGGGACATGGGACTGAGTGAGTGTGAGTGAGTGAAAGTTGGTATCCAGTACAATAACATTGCAGGCTACCTCACCAGACCAGGCAGAGAAACCTACTGACTTAAAGTGGTATACCGTACAGTAACATCAGAAGCCACCACACCAGACGACGTAGAGAAATGTGCCGTGTGGTATACGATACAATAACATTAGAGGCCACAACACCAGACCACGTAGAGAAATCTGCTTTGACTTAGAGAGGTATACAATTCAATAACATCAGATGTCACAACACCAGACAAGGCAGAGAAATCTGCCGTGACCTAAAGTGGTATCCAATCAGAGGCCACATCACACAACCAGGCAGAGAAATATGCCGTGACTTAAAGTGGTATCCAATCAGATGCCACAATACCAGACAAGGCAAAGAAATCTATTCGTGACCTAAAGTGGTATACAATCAGAGGCCACATCACACAACCAGGCAGAGAAATCTGCCGTGACCTAAAGTGGTAATCCAATACAATAACATCAGAAGCCACCACACCAGACAAGGCAGAGAAATCTGCCGTGACTTAAAGTAGTAGCCACTACAATAACATCAGAAGCCAACCTCAAGACACACTTATTTCAAACCTAAGATTTTCTCCTGTTTTCATCTCTTGTCTGCCCCCGCCCTTTGACATCTACCTGCCAAAGTGTATAGCCTTTGTGGATGTGTGTGTGTGTGTGTGTGTGTGTGTGTGTGTGTGTGTGTGTGTGTGTGTGTGTGTGTGTGTGTGTGTGTGTGTGTGTGTGTGTGTGTGGGCGCGCGCGCGCGTGTGCGCGTGTGCGTGTATGTGCGCGCTTGCGCGTGTATGTTCGAATTTGCTAGGACCATAGATTGTTATTAATTGCTTGTGTGATGTATAGGTCGAATGCAAGCGCTTTGATTTGTTTTTACAAGATATAGCGCTATATAAGTTCCATGTATTATTATTTATTATTATTAGAAGCCACCACACCGTTACCAGACCAGACAAGCTGTTATCTCCAGAGCTCCTGTAGTTTTTTGTTTCCATTTTGGCTTGACCATTACTCTCCCCACTCCTTACCCTAGCTAGCCCCCTCACTCTCCTGTTTCACTTGATTTCTAGGTGTGATGAGTAGACACATGTATGCACACTGCAGTGGCTGCTACGTTTGATGATGTCATACGAATCAGTAATCTGTCTGTCTATATATATATGTATATGTATGTATGTATGTATGTATGTATGTATGTATGTATGTATGTATGTATGTATGTATGTATGTATGTATGTATATATATATATATACACAGAGAGAGAGAGAGAGAGATGAGAGAGAGGGAGAGAGAGAGAAGGAGAGAGAGAGAGAGAGAGAGGAGAGAGAGGAGAGAGAGAGAGAGAGAGAGAACACTGAACACTGAACACTGAAATCATTTATTGTACTTCGGCCTTTGATATATACAGAGAGAGAGAGAGAGAGAGAGAGAGAGAGAGAGAGAGAGAGAGAGAGAGAGAGAGAGAGAGAGAGAGAGAGAGAGAGAGAGAGGAGAGAGAGAGAGTTACATAGTTTTTGTTCTAAGATTTTAAACTTCACGCGGTGACAACAGACCCGATATAGCCTCTGTGGTCGACGGGGCTCTAAACACCAAGAATGGAATGGAATGGATTGGAATCTCCCTCTCTTGGATTGAACTGCATTGGATTGAATTGGGTTCTCTCTCTCTCTCTCTCTCTCTCTCTCTCTCTCTCTCCTCTCTCTCTCTCTCTCTCTCTCTCTCTCTCTCTCTCTCTCTCTCTTTTCTCTCTCTCTCTCTCCATCTCTATTCTCCTTTTCAACCCCTACCCACCCCACACACCCTTTCTTCAACCTTGTAATCATTTTCTTCCTCTTGCCCTTTGATCTAGACAGACAGACAGTAAAGTTGAACTGTGTACTCATACTTCAGAAAAGAGCCACTGAAATGACTTTTCCTGCCTCCGCCTTCTTTCTTTTTTTTTCTCAATGTGTGGATATGATGACAGACCTGAGGGCAGATGGACTACAATAAATGTGGCTGAAACTCTGCCTGCCTGCCTGCCTGCCTGCCTGCCTGCCTGTCTGTATGTCTCTCTCTCTCTCTCTCTCTCTTCTCTCTCTCTCTCTCTCTCTCTCTCTCTCTCTCTCTCTCTCTCTCTCTCTCTCTAAGTGAAAATATGTGAGCGTGGGGATTTTGAGAAATGTCACCAAACTGGAAATTCAGGGTAACTGGTGTGGCATCAGCCTCTTAGAGTGATTTATCGCTAGAAGTGTGTGTGTGTGTGTGTGCGCGTGCGCGCGTGTGTGTGTGGGGGGGGGGGGGGGGGTAGATGGTTGGGTGTGTGTTAGAACTCAGGTGAATCATAAAGCTGGATTTTCTCTTCATGTAAAATGTTAGAAGCTACACTCAAATGCCAAGCACAGTCTTTGTTGGAAGAAACTTTGTACTTTCTCCTCCTACACACACACACACACACACACACACACACACACACACACACACACACACACACACACACACACACACACACACACACACACACGCCAGCCTGCCTGCTGCCTGCCTGTCTGCCTGCCTGCCTGCCTGCTTGTCTGCCTGTCTATCCATCTGTCTGTCCTTCTGTCAGCTTCGCTTCCAACACCTACTTCCACTAACTTCTCTCTCCGTGACTGACAGGGTCTTGTACACCTAGAGACTTAGCACAGCACAGTAGCTGCCCACAACAGTACAACTTTTTCTTTCTCTTCTCCAACAGTATCGACTGAATGTGCACTCCGATTCAGAGACTTCTCCTTTGACAGAATGACAGTAACTTTGGCCCCACAGGGGTTTAGTTGCTGTATACGATGATGGCCAAGTTTGTGGTGCAAGCGTGTCACCATTTCTTTTTATTTATTATTCACTCCGGCCCCCTCACTGTTATTTGATATCATTATGCACTCTGGGGTATACACACAAGTCCAACACCCAGACGATGTATATACTTTTTTAAGGCTAATTCTGTATCCTTAAGCCCCTTACGAGAAAGTTATGACGAAATGCAAATAATTACGAGTCACTTGTGATTTCGTCTACTTTTTTTTTTATTTGTTATTTATCCTTCTGAACGTTTTTAGGCTAATTTCATCTCTATAAGGCCCTCACCCAAAAGTTATGACAAAATGCAAACTATACGAGTGATTTGTGTGATTTCCCCCGTTTTGTTATGTTGTTGTTATTGTTGTTGTGCATTCCCAGCTTAACACTCTGGGGGTCATCTAAAATGGGCACTCTGACTCACTCATCCCACCTGGGAATCACTTTGAGATCGAAATTGCACACGGAATGAGAAGTTTGCGTGTATGACTGTTTATAAGTACCTCATCAAATAGGCAGCCATGCTCCGACTTCAGAGGATTTTTTTCTCCTTTAAAGAAGAATGCGGTTGTTATGTTAAGAGCTTGGCATGGCTGAAGGCAATCTCAACACATTTTACAACATAACAACACTTTAGTGTAGGCCTTGGCAATTAGCTGACACCAATAACTGACACAGCTTTTGGCCTGGGCCAACTTTTTTTTTTTTTAATTCTAAACGGGTTTTTTTTTGGGTGGAAAGTAGTTCTATCATAGATAACTTTTTTCAGAATAAAATGAGCTTTTATCGTTGACCCTATGGAAAAACCACCTAACATGGGGTGGTTTTTGTTTCTGAAATTATTTGTTTGTTTTCTGAACCTCGGATG
>CM060334.1:20011135-20013635 GCA_030674155.1 Stramonita haemastoma | reverse complement strand
AAGAGAGAAAGAGGAGAGAGAGAGAGAGAGGAGAGAAGAAGAGAGAAGAGAAGAAGAGAGAGAGAAGAGAAGAGAGAGAGAGAGAAAGACAAGAACAGAGAAGACAGACAAAGAACAGAACAGACAGACAAAAGAGAAAGAGACCATAGAAATAGAGAGACAGATAGAGATACAGAAAGAGAGAAACAGCGATGATTTGACTGGAGAAGAAAAAAGAAAAGAAAAAAGGAAAAAAGAAGAAAGAAAAAAAAGAAACAAAGAAAAAAAAGAAGAAAAAAGAAATAAAAAAGGAAACTGTACTAAGGTGTCCTCTCCCATGTTGAACCAAGTGTCCACTACACTGTCTGTGTCTGCCCACTGTGTCTACAACCAGAGGCCATCATCTGTCACTCTTAACGTCTCTGATGCTCGCTCCAGACAACAGTTGTGGACAAATTGCGTCTCACCGCCCTGGACAACTGTTTTGCGTTGTTAAGTATACATTTGTTAGGAGAAGTTGAGATTTTTTGTTAGGGTTTAGGTTGGGTGTTTTTTGGTGTTTAATTTTGTCTCTGAATCTGAGGTTTCTTTTAGTTTCTGAAACGTATGTAGCAGAGATTTCTATCACAAGAGAAAAAAAGAAAGAAAAAAGACAGGGTTCGGTTTTCGTGTTTGTAATAGTAACAAATGAGCTATATCCATGACCATGATACTTCAATGGGTATCATCTTCTTGCTGTTACTTTTGTTGCTGTTGTTGTTTGTTTGTAACAACAAGTATGGATTGGATTGGATTGGTGCGTTTGAGGTGGACATTTCTTCGGAGCTGTCCTTGTCCTGCTGTTCCCACGCCGATTCTCATTTCAATCTCTCCGCCCCAAGCCATACCCAGATTCGTCATGTCTAATTCCGAAAACTGGCATTACACAGGGTGGGCCCATCTATGTCAGGCTGCTGTGGGGCCACCAGCCTGCCAGGCCCTGCACTGCTAAAAAAAATACTGCCGTGAAACGGTTAACGCTTCAAGACAGATGAAGAGCACAATTCTTGGTGGTCTACTTTGTAAGATCTGTCACAGCAGGTAATTCTGTCATAAACTCAACAGCCTGGTTTCATTCCTTTCTTCAATTCTTTGCACACTTTCTTTCCTTCCAAACCTTTCTATGTCTGTTCTTTCGTTCAGTTCCTTTTTCTTCCATCTTAACACCCACCCCCCTCCCCCCAATCCCCCCCACCGCACCCCCTCCCCTGTCCTTCCTGCACCCGCATTAATTAATTTTCAAACACAGCCTCCTTGGCCTACATTTCGCACTGGTTCAACTCAGCAGCAATAAGCATACCTGTCAGCAGTACCAGAAAGGTAAGTACCTACTGTTTCCTCAGAGTGATCAATCTCTGCCTTACCCCCATGAAAGACAAAGACAACGACCGGTTGGCCAAGGTAGAGGGGGTGGGGGTGGGAGGCTGGCCGGTTGGCTGGGGAGGGGGGGAGGGGGTTGGGCAGTTGGCTAGGAAGGGATGGTACAGTGTTAATAACCTGCAGCTTTCTACTGAGGAAGGTGAACGGGCAGAGAGAACAGAAAGAACAAGAAGAGAGGGGGTGTGGTGCACTGAAGAACAGAATGAGACAGGAGGATGGAGACTAGGAGTGAGAGGAAGCGGTAGAGGTGGGGGGTTGAAGAGAGAGGGTGGGAGAGAAGAGGGGGGAGGGAGAGAGAGAGAGTGGTTGGGAAGAGGGGGGAGAGAGAGAGAGAGAGAGAGAGAGAGAGAGAGAGAGAGAGAGAGAGAGAGAGAGAGAGAGAGAGAGAGAGAGAGAGAGAGAGAGAGAGAGAGAGACAACAGACAGACAGACAGACAGACAGACAGACAGACAGACAGACAGACAGACAGAAGACAGACAGAAAAAAAGACAGAGCAGAGAGAGAAAGATGGAGATAGATAATAGATAGATAGATAGAAAAGAGACACAAGAAGAAAACGGACAGACAAGCAGACAGAAAGGCAGACAGAGAAAACAAACGAGATAAAAAGACGAATGAGACTGAGACACACACACACACACTCAACACACACAGCAGCAAGCACGCAAGCACACACATCACCCCAAGACACAAACACACAATAACACCACGCCCTCCAACCCAACACACAACACAACACCCCGTCCACCCCCACACACACACACACCACACACACACACACACACACACACACACACCACTACACACCTAACATCACATCACACACACTCACACACACACACACACACACACACACACACACACCTACACACACACTAACACACACACACACCACACACACACACACACACACACACACACACACACACACACACACACACACCACACACACACACACACACCACACACACACACACACACACACACCACACCACCACACACACACACACACACACACACACACACACACACACACACAACACACACACACACACACAACGAAGAAACACTCACCCACACGAACGCGAACAGCACATCAAG
>CM060334.1:20001135-20003635 GCA_030674155.1 Stramonita haemastoma | reverse complement strand
GACAGAGATAAAGAGAGCAAATAAAGCGTGTGGATATGAAGGATGGAACAAGGTCAACCAAAAAATCTACCAACAATGCCAGGCCTGAAGCTGTTTCTGTCTCTCTCTCCCTCTCTATGTCTCGGTCTCTCCTTAGCATCTTCTCCGCTTATTTATCCATCACTGTGTGTGTGTGTGTGTGTGTGTGTGTGTGTGTGTGTGTGTGTGTGTGTGTGTGTGTGTGTGGTTGGGGTGTGTGTGTGCGCGCGCGCGCGCGCGCGCGCGTGTGTGTGTGTATTTCTGTGTGTGTTTGTGTGTGTGTGTGTGGGGGGGGGGGGGGGGGTGCGTGCGTGCGTCCATGTGCAAGTGTGTGTGTGTTTTTATCTTCTCTCTTTTTCCTTTACTATCCCCCTTCTCTCTCCAGTGTTCCGTCTCTCTCTCTCTCTCTCTCTCTCTCTCTCTCTCTCTCTCTCTCTCTCTCTCTCCTCTCTCTCTCTCTCTCTCTCTTTCTTCTCTCTCTCTTTCTTTCTTTCTCTCTCTCTCCCTTCCTCATTTTTTTTTTATCATCTCTTTCTTTTCCAATATGCAATATTCACGTATCTTATCTACATTGACAGTCTGCTTTGTTTTACTAAAGATCTGATAAGACTGCAGCACTACCTACAAAAACTATTTTTTTTTAAAAGATTAGAAAAAGTTCTGAAAACGGAGAAGACAACAAGACATCTCACCCAAAAGTCAGGAGGAGGAGGAGGGGGAGAAGGAGAAGGAGGAGGAGGAGGAGGAGGAGGAGGAGGAGGAGGAGGAGGAGGAGAAGGAGGAGGAGGAGGAGGAGGAGGAGGAGGAAGCAGTGGACAGATGACAGATAACCCCACACCTCATCCTTACCCATCCTGGTATGCTGTTCTCTCGTGCCTGCGCACTGTGCGCGTGCGCGCGCGCACGCGCGTGTGTGTGCTATGTTGTGTGTTGTGTGCGTGCGTGCGTTTTGTGTGTGTGTGTGTGTGTGTGTACGGCTTTTCTGTGGCTCGCCTCTCTCTGTGTCTTTGTCTCTCTCTCTTTCTGTGTCTCTGTCTTCCCTGTCTGTCTCTTTTTCTTTATCTCTTTCTCTGTCTCCCCCCCCCTCTCTCTCTCTCTCCCTCTCTCCCCCCCCCCCTCTCTCTCCACCCTGATAAAACAGCCTGAAGCAGGAAATCTGTCATCAACTTTCTGTTTCTTTGAAAAACAAGCATCCTCTTTGAGATACAATCTTTGAAAATGGAGCTAGGAATATCAAACGCTATGAGCAAGCGAAAGAAGAAGAAAAAATGGGGGCGGGCGGTTTATAGCAAACGCGTAACAAAGAAGCAAGTGCGTGCCTGCGGCATACAACACGTACGCATGCGCGCTCACACATGTACACATATAGAATCCTAGAAACAGGCATACTTACATTTCGGATGGGGATTCTGCACGCAACGCGGCCCCCCCCCCCCCCCCCCCCCCCCCCCCCCTCCCCCCCCCCCCCCCCCCCCCCCCCCCCCCCCCCCCCCCCCCCCAAGGCCCCCAGGAAAGTGAAAAGGCAGGATCTTCGAGGGGCATTGATAACAAACGCGATGACGTAATGTGCCGGTTTTTTTAAGTACTGGGTTCCCCTCGTCTTGGAGACAATGTGTGGGCACCCACAGTTTTGGGAAAGGGACTTGGAGTTGCGTCTAGTCTTTGAGCGAAAAACCCGGGTAGGTAAGTATGGAGGGAAGTTGTTACCCTTGCGCAGCCCCCCCCCCCCCTCTCCCAGCCATGGAATGGTCCTTGGAAAAGGGAATGCCCATCGAATGGTTCAGTACTGTCGCAGGAGCACCCGAAATTTCCAATTTCCCCCCAACCCCTTGGGGACTCCAAACTCCCCGATTTTTTCTCAGGGATGGTGTCTAACACGAACCTTTTTTGCATGTGGTTTTTTAAAATGTAATTTTGCCATTGTCCTACCGGACACGATGGGCCCGCTCATCGAAAGGCGGAAACGCGGTTTTAACATGTGCGCAAGATGTTTGCGTGCGTTTGCACACGGGGCTCGGTTCATGTTAATCGCTGACTTTGACATGGAGACAATGACTGGGGCCCATTTTTGGCCCATCATCAGTGTGGTTTGAAGGGGCGACTGAGTGGCCGATCAGAGACCAAGCCCCGCACGGAGTCTCTGGCCCAGTTGCTGCAGGCCAAACAGAACAGCGGCTTTTGATGGCTGCTTTTGCGTCTCTTTTCCCGTGGTTTGTCTCTCTTTCAATATTGGAGTCTTTTACTTCTTCCCTTTCAGGTTCCCTCACTATGCTCTCCTCCACACAACAGCGATTTTCTACAAGCACTTCTCAGGTCAGTGTTGCTGCTCTTGAAGCGTAGTGCTGCACACCCTGAGGATTGTGTCTGCAGTCAGTTCCCGGTGCAAAGTTTTTAGGAATGCAGTCCCCTTCTATATGTCTGTCCCAAAGGACTAACATCCAGCCCTCACTCAGAGCTAGCGGACGGGGTGGGGGGGAAAAAG
>CM060334.1:19990306-20001035 GCA_030674155.1 Stramonita haemastoma | reverse complement strand
CCCCCCCCGGCCCCCTTTTAAGGCAGAAAGTGAAAGGCAGGATCTATCGACGGCATTGATAACAAACGACGATGACGATAATGATGCCAGTTAGTAAGTACTAGGTTCCCTCTGTCTCTGGAGACAATGTAGTAGGCACCCATCAGTCTCGGAAGACTATGGAGTTGCACTCTGGTCTTTATAGCGCAAAGCCTGGGTAGGTAAGTATGGAGGGCAAGTTGTTACCCTTGCAGCAGCCCCCCCCCCCCCCTCTCCACGCCACTGGAATGGTCCATTGGAAAGGCAATGACCGATACGAATGGTTCCAGTACCGTCGCAGGAGCCACCAGAACGTTGCCATATACAGCCCCGAACGGCCCTGGGGACTCCAACTTAACTCCCCGATTTTTTTCTCAGGGATGGTGTCTAGACACGACATCTGTGTGCATGCTGGTTTTTTTTTAATAATAATTTTGTCATCTGCTCCTACCGGCACACGATGGCCTGCTCTTCCGAAAGGCGGAACGCGGTTTTAACGTGTGAGCAAGATGTTCTGCGTGCGTTCGCACACGGGCCTCGGTTCATAGTCTCATCCGAATGACTTTGACATGGAGACAATGACTGGGCCTATTTCTTGGCCACATCATCAGTCTGGTTTGAAGTGACGACTGCAGTGGCTCAGATCAGCAGAGCAAGCCCTGCACGGCAGTCTCTGCCCAGTTGCTGCAGGCCAAACTGGACAGCGGCTTGATGATGGCCTGCTTTTGCTGTTTCTCCTTTCCTATGGCTTCGTCTCTCTTTCAATATCTGGAGTCTTTTCACTTCTTCCTTACAGGTTCCCTCACGTACTGCTCTCCTCCACACACACAGCGATTTTCTACATGCACTTCTCAGCTGTCAGTGTTGATGTCAGTGGCCGTCAAGTCACGCTTGCATGCTCATTGAAGCGTAGTGCTGCACACCCTGAAGGATTGAGTCTGACAGTCAGTTCCCGGTGCAATGTTCATAGGAATGCAGTCACCCTTCCTATATCATCTCGTCCCAAAGACTAGCATCCAGACCCTCACTCAAGAGTCTAGCGGACGGGTGGGGGGAAAAGCTTGGGGTCAAATTAGGATCCGAACCCACACTTTCAACATACTTTGCCGGCGCGTTACCCGTAAGACCACCGATCCGCTACATCCTGTTCAGACCTGTTAGTAGACCTTGTTTCTCTTGTGTGTTACGGTAGTATTTGATCAAAAGAAAGGCCTGGCACTTGGAAATCATTTTAGAAGGCGTACTGAAATTCAAGAAGAAAGGATCACATACGTATAAAGAAAAGAATGGGTGACAACACCAGAGAAAGGGGATGGTGTAGCCAGACTATCAAATATTCTAGATTTCACGGCAGGACAGGCAATTAGAAATCGGAGTTGTGCTGCGGAAAGTCACACACACACACACACACACACACACACACACACAACACACACCACACTGCTCTTGGCTTTCACTGGTCTCGGTTCCAATGGTGACGATGATTACCCTCTTCTTCCTTGCCTCTTTGGTCCCTTGGCTCTCATTAAGGCAGTTTTGCCAGTACCATTATAAAATCTAGTCTTTCGAGACAAAATGTCCAGGAAGAAAACCATCAGAATTCGTGAACTGTCATGTCTGTAAAAGTTTGTCTTAGATCAAGTCATACTTGCCAGTCACCTATGCTAGGCTATGCTATGCTATGCTATGCTATGCTATGCTATGCTATGCTATGCTAGCTTGCTATGCTATGCCATGCTATGCTTTGCTATACTATAATATGAATCTGCCTCATTTTAATAAAACTTTGAAGCTATTGAAGTACTAGTTGGCTGCATGGAGGAAGCTGGTTTGCAAAATCTTCAGTGGTGCCCCCAAGGGTTACATATAGGCATTGACATACGTTTTGTCATTCAGGCCTCAAATTTATTATCTAGCAGATAGTTAGCTACTTGCCAGTGTCAGAATGGATACCTAAAACAAAAAAAATCCTGATCTTTCCCCAGAAAAAAGTCATACACGAACAACAACTTAACTAAAACATTACAGTGTCATGGCACATGGGAAAAGCAGTGAGAAAAATACACAAACAGAAGTGCTAATATTCTGCACAATCAATCTTCAAATCTGTAATATACAGCAGGCGAACCCCCAGTGTCTTCCATCATGCAAACCGGCAGGCATTATTTCCACAGGTTGTGGCCGTGTCCTTCTGGACTGCGAGATGAAGCAAGCCATGGTATTATACAGATCCCCAAAAAACCAGAGCAATACACCCGGCAATCTATCCCACGGACAGACGTTTTTTCAATAAAGGTGGACAACACCCCCTCCCCCTCCCTATCATGAACATCCAGCTTATCCATCAAGGTCCCAAACAGAACTCCTGCTCTGTTTGTGAAGGCCTAAAGTCTCCACTGCTTCTGTTTAGAGACTGGTGGAGGGATGTAACACGCCCTTCCAGAAAACCAAAAGTCGCGGGTCTGATCCCTGTTTGAATCCGACCCCCCCCCCCCACACCTCCTTTCGTGGTCTGGGTGTCAAGTCTTTCAGATGAGATGATAAACCCAGGTCCAATGCGGAACATGTATTTAGTGCACAAAAGAGAAGCCAGGTCAACAAGAAAAGTTGTACCCGGCAAAATTGTTTTAAAAAGGCCACTCTAACAAAACAGACACAGACAGAAAAAAAACAGCATCTCTCCTAGCGACAATATTTAAACCCGAGACAAAGAGGTCACCTCGACAATATTTCACACGATCACAAATTCCACCACCCCTCCCCCCCAATCCCCCTTCCCCTCCACGTACCCTAATGGACACTAATGTCTATGATTTCGGTTTTTCTATTTTGCCAGACACAAAGGATTTCTCCGATTTCGATTTCGGTTCTAAAAGACATGGTCGATGTACCAGCTCTCTCTTCTCTCCCTAGAGGTCTAGTGTTATTAATTTTGGTTATGTTTCGCATTAGGAGTTACCTTTTAATATATTTGGGGGGTTGAATTTTGTTGTTCTTGCTCTCTCTTTCTGCGGCGGCGTTATTTGCTGCTGTTGGCTATTTGCATCAAGTGGTGTAGATGTAACGCGCCTGCCCAGAAGGCGAAAAGTCCCGGTCGGAGTGTGTGGTGGTTAAAATCCCGTTTGGGCCCCAAACTTTACCTTAATCCATCAGACCATGAGTGGTGGTCTGGGTGCTAGTCTTTCGGGTGAGACGATAAACCGAGGACCCGTGTATTAGACATCTTTATTTAGCGCACGCAATAGATCCCACGGCGACAAGGGGGTTGTCCCTGGCAAAAGTCTGTGGAAAAAGCCACTCAAGGGAAACAAAGTACAGTTGCAGACAGGAAAAGAAAAAAAAAAGGGGGGTGGCCAGCATTTTGTGGCGACGCACTCTCCCCGGGGACAGCAGCCAGAATTTTTCACGCAGAGAAATCTGCTGTGACATAAAGTGGTAAATTAATAAATAAATTAAATAAGTATTTTGTCTTCCTACACACATATCATAATGCAATAGTTATTGTTTCTTCTGGTAAGACAATCTATTGATCATGTTTAGGCCTCCTACAAAGATAAAGATGGGAGGGAGGGAAGACTGGGAATGAAAGACGTTCGATTATACGGTTTTTTATGTTTTTTTTTTTTTATATATTACTTCCTTATTAGTTCGTAAAGAGACAATTTTAAAATCATGTTCACGAAATATGAATAAAAAAGAAAAAAGGACAACAGCTACTTTCTGGGCCACAATAGAACAAAGTCTTTTTCTAAATGCGTAAATGGCACACACAAATTTAGAGAGAGAGGAGGGAGGGGGAGCGAGGAGGGGAGCGAGCGAGCTGAGCGAGCGAGCGAGGAGAGAGAGGGAGAGGGAGAGAGGGGAGAGAGAGAGAGAGAGAGAGAGAGAGAGAGAGAGAGAGAGAGAGAGGAGAGAGAGAGAGAGAGGAGAGAGAGAGAACTGTGAACTGGTTTAATGTACATGGCCTTTGGCCACAATACAGTGAGCGATAGAGTGAGTAGGGAACGACAGATACAGAGGGAGAGAGAACAGAGAGAGAGAGAGAGAGAGAGACAGACAACAGAGAGGCGACAGAAGACAGGGAGACAGAGGCAGAGGACAGACAAGAAGCAAAAAGCACACAAAGATTTCATCAGCCCCAGGCGAGGCACGTTTTATCTTAATTGAAAAGAAAAACCCAAAGTACCGAAAAAAGCGATTTCTCCCTGATATCGCTAAAACTGATCATAAGATGATACAGGTGGACACAGTTTTTTTCTCTCTCTTAACAACAAGGTTTCAAGACGTACCTTTTTTTCATTCTTCGACTAGAGCTTCGAGGTCACCAACAGTGAGATTTTGCGAAGCAGCCGTTTTAGCCCACCATGAAGGTAGCAGCATTCCGACTTCGGGGCTAAGACTGAGATGAAAAGCACTCAGAAAATTTTGCAAACTGACAGACTGGAATGCTAATTGATGAATGAGTGAACTCGAGCAGATGTTCCCCTTGTGAAGTACTGAATTATTCATTCCCACTTGGCCCAGGCTCAAAATCTGTGTCAGTTATTGATGTCAGCTAATTGCCAAGGCCTACACTAAAGTGTTGTTATGTTGTAAAACGTTGTGTTGAGATTGCTCTCAGCCATGAATTTCTCTTAACATAACAACCTGCACTCTCCTTTAAAGGAGAAAAAAACCCTTTGAAGTCGGAGTATGGTTGCCTATATGGTAGGTACTTGAAAACAGTCATACACACAAACTTCTCCTTCAGTGTGCACATTTAATCTCACAGTGATTCCCAGGTGGGATGAGTGAGTCAGAGTGGACACTCCTGAGTGACCCCTAGTGTGTTAAGCTGGGGAACGTTCAACAACAACAACATCAACAACAACAACCGTCATGTTCATACAGTCAAGCCCACTCTCGTGTACAATTCACTAATCCTTCTTCTTGCCATCACACCAAACTTGCCCGATAGACCTTGGCCCAAACAACAACAACAACAAAATCTGTCTTTGATTGATGCAAGGTAAGTACCAAGGCCTACATAATAATTATATTTGTTTCTAAGCTGAGATTCTTCTTCAGCTATGAGACGCTCTTGGCATAACTTGCATTCTTGTTCAAAAAGAGAGAAAAAAAGTATCCTCTAAAGTTTGAGTATGGCTGCCTAGTTATGGGGAAGTGTTTATTATAGTACTTATTATCCTAGTTATGGGGACGTAAACGTCTTGACCAGTATGTGCTTAACAGTTTCACTGCAACTTCCCTAAGTAGGATAAGTGATCCCCTAGGGTGTTCAGTTGGGGAACGCGCAACAACAAACTAGTGAACGTTTCATACCCATTTAACTCTAATTAATTCACATTTCCGAGAAAGCAAACATACTTTTTATTAGTAAGCATTGCGTGTAAAAAGCAGTTACAACTTTTCTTCTTCTTTTTTTTTTCAATTTGTGTGTGCGTGTGTGCGTGCGTTGTGTGTGTGTGTGTGTGTGTGTGTGTGTGTGTGTGTGTGTGTGTGTTGTGTGTGTGTGTGTGTGTGTGTGTGTGTTGTGTGTGTGTGTGTGTGTGTGTGGTGTGTGTGTGTGTGTGTGTGGTGTGTGTGTGTGTGTGTGTGTGTGTGTGTGTGTGTGCGTGTGTGTGTGTTACCAGTTTACGATAATGACAATATATAAACATTTGCCCTAACAAACATTTTTCTCCCCTAAACTGCATTAATTCATTATCGCTGTGGTTTAAACAAAAAAAATCCTGTGCAAACACTGACCTCCCAAGACCCAATCTTCGTGGTTAACACAGCGTAAAACAGCTAATGAAATAAACCTGCCTGACCCCCTGCAGCCCTTACAGGTGTTTTCCTCCTTTGCTGGCTGTTTCAATCAACGCTTGAAGAAAATGAAATGGAATTAAGTACACCCGCGCGACGCGATGTAATTCGCAAACCGTTTCAAGAAGGAATGAACAAATAAAAGTGCATGCATCTCATGCATGCAGACAGACAGAGAGACCGACAGACTGACTGATTGATTGACTGACAGACAGACAGACAGACAGACAGACAGACAGACAGACAGACAGACAGACAGACAGGAACAGAAACAGACAATGAAAAACAGAGAAAAAGGGGCAAAGGAAAAAAAACAACACAAAACACGAAGGAAAGAAATCAAAGTACAGATATCTCATGCAGCAGACAGACAGACAGACAGACAGACAGACAGACAGACAGACAGACAGACAGACAGGACAGGGAGAGAGAGAGAGAGAGAGAGAGAGAGAGAGAGAGAGAGAGAGAGAGAGAGAGAGAGAGAGAGAGAGAGAGAGAGAGAGAGAGAGAGAGAGAGAGAGAGAGAACACACACACACACACACACACATTAAAACAACAGAGAAAAAGGGCAAAGAAAACAGAGCAATGCATGAAATAAAGAAATAACAGTTCATACATCTCAAGCATACAGACAGACAGACAGACAGACAGACAGACAGACAGACAGACAGACAGACAGGGACAGAGAGACATTAAAACAACAGAGAAAAAAGGGCAAAGAAAGCCGCAGAAAACATGAAATAAAGAAAAAAAAGAGTACAGACCTCTCATGCAAACAGACAGACAACAGGATCAGAGACAGATATGTGACTGAAAAACAAAGAAAAAAGGGGGAAAAAAACACACAGAGAATGAAGGAAAAGGCATTCTAAATATTCTTTTTACTCTCCAAACCTAAAGATAATAAAATAAAATCAAACAAAATACAGAGGTTTCAATTATTTTCGTTGCCCCAGGCAAGAGGGAAAAGAACGGATGGATTAGCTCATCGACCAACTGATTGATAAACCAGGTCTCGCCCCAAAGGTATCTAACTACCCCCCCCCCCCCCCTCCCCCAACACACACACACACACACACGTAGGCACACACACACACGTAGGCACACACACACACACACAACACACACAACACACACACACACACACACACACACACACACACACACACACACAGTAGGCACACTCACACACACGACACACACACACACACACACACACACACACACACACATACACACACACACATAGTACAACACATGAGCCAGTCAAAGCACTCGGGCGAATTCGGTAAACCGACATCCTGACTGCATCACTCAGCTGCCTGATCACAATCTGAAGGTCGCTGTATGCCATCTTCGGGCAGGATAGCTGAGTGGTTAGGATGGTGAACTCATGATTAAATGATAGCTGAGGGTTGCGTGCGGGTCAAACCTCTGCTGAGGAATTTTTTAAGGCGGATTTTGAGGGGGATTCTCCCAGAGCGTTAGCACTGACACTGCGGTACACTTGAGGACAAACTTCGTCAAACTTCAGCTTTACTACCAAACACTCATTTTGGGGGATTGCGTTTTGTCATTCGATATGGATATATATATATATATATATATAGAGAGAGAGAGAGAGAGAGAGAGAGAGAGGAGAGAGAGAGAGAGAGAGAGAGAGAGAGAGAGAGAGAGAGAGAGAGAGAGAGAGAGAGAGAGGAGAGAGAGAGAGAGAGAGAGAGAGAGAGAGAGAGAGAGAGAGGAGAGAGAGAGAGAGAGAGAGGAGAGAGAGAGAGAGAGACAAGGCAAGGCAAGGCAAGGCAAGGCAAGGCAAGGCAAGGCAAGGCAAAATTCTTTTATTCGAGGATAATAGATAAGCACTCATGTGCTTTTTTACATCCAGTCCCGCCCCTTTCAGGGATAACATCAAGATAAAAAGACAGCTCAACTAAAACAAGAACAATTATAATGATCCAATTACCAAGAGCAAACCACACCAAGTATCAAACAACAGGTAAGAAATAAGACAGAGATAAAATATTAAGGTAATGTTATAAAAAAGGCACTCATTCAGAAACGAAAATAAGAAGTAAGAATCAATGATGATTTTGATTTGAATAACAAACAAGCAAACAAACAAACAAAGAAACAAAAAAAAAAACAAAAAAACACACACACACAAAAAAACAAGAACAAAAAACAACAACAACAACAACAACAAAACAAAACAAAACAAAAACAAACAAAACAAAAAACAAAACAAAAAAAGGGGCAATGATTATAGATCAAACATGAGAATATGATGAAGTTAGATGACTGAAAACATCAATCCACCACCATCTATCATCAAAATATGTCCCATAAAACATAAGATTTTGATAAAGGGTGAGAAAGAGCAACAACAACAGGTAAGAAATAAGACAGAGATACAATATTAAGGTAATGTTATAAAAAGGCACTCATTCAGAAACGAAAATATGAAGTAAGAATCAATGAAGAATTTGATTTGAGTACAAAAAAAAACAAAAAAACCAATCAAAGCAAAAAGAAAAAAAATTAAAGAGCAAGCATGAGAATATGATGAGGTTAAATGACTGAAAACATCAATCCCGCCATCTATTATCAAAATAAGTCCCATAAAGCACAGTTTTTGAACAAAAAAAAACCTAACTCACACTCACACTCACACTCACACACACACACACACACACAAACACACACACACATACACACACATACACACACATACACACACACACACACACACACACACACACACACACACCACACACACACACACACACACACCTCACTTAGTCTTATGATTATAGTCATAAGATCATCATAATCTGAGAGAAGTGAGGAGGGAGAGAGCAGATAGTTGGAGAGGGGAGAAGTGTGATTTGTTATTTTTGATTCATCAAGTAGATTAGAAGGTGAGTTTTTAAGGTTGTTAATGATTGATGCTGTTTAATTGAGTCAGGGAGGGAGTTCCATAGCGTAGGGCCTGAGTATAGTAAGCTAGTTTTGAACAAGTCTATTCTTGGGATTGGGACACTTGGCTTTACCGTATTTCTGGAATGATTCATTGGGAATTTGTCTTTTAAGGATGTGGGGACATTTCCAGTCAGTATCTTAAACATCATGATGCCTTTGTTATATTTTAGTCTTTGGTGTAGGGGAAGGATATTTAACTGAGTATAATCCCCTTCTAGCAAGGTTGTTTTCTTCAGAAGGACCAGTTTGAGACCACGTTTATACAGACTTAGTAATGGTTTCATGATATTTGCACTGGCAGAGTCCCACAGGGTTGCAGCATAGTCTATTGAGGATTGTATATAAGCTTGAAAAAACAGTTTCCTTGAATGAAAATCGAGAAAGTGTTTAATTTTAATCAACTGGTAGACTTTTTTGGACAAGTATTTGCATAGGTGAGATATGTGGTAGAACCAGCTGAGATTTTCATCAATTGTCACTCCTAGAACTTTGTGGTGAGAGGTCTGTTCGATTGCTTCCTTTTTTATGTGAATTGGAAATAGTTTATGTGGTAAATTTTGTCGCTTTTGTCTGGTAGTGATAAGCATGCATTTTGTTTTTTGGGGATGGATAGTCATGTGGTTCAGTTCAGTCCATTTGACAAGGTCGTCAGTGCTTTTTTGTAATAAAGTTGTGAGATAGTCAATGTCATTATGGCTCGTATGTATGGTTGTGTCATCTGCAAATAGTTCACATTTGGAATTGATATGTAGAGGAAGGTCATTTATGTATAATGAAAAGAGAATAGGGCCCAATATGGATCCCTGTGGTACTCCATAATGAATGGGCTTTAGTTTGGATGTTGATGTAGCTATTGAGACACACTGGTGCCTATTTGTAAGATATGAATCGAGTAGTCCTAGGGTTTTTGTAGAAATGTTATACAGGTTTAGCTTTTTAAGGAGAAGTTTGTGGTCAATTGTATCAAATGCTTTTTTGAAATCAACAAATAATACTGCACAAAATTTATTGTCATTGATGTTTGATAGCCAATTATCTACAAGACTGGTTAGTGCTGTATGACACGAGTGCTTTATTCTAAATCCAGACTGATTAGGATGAAGTAAGTTGTTGATTTCTGCATGACGGACTAAGTGTTTATTCATATGTTTTTCCAGTGGTTTTGAAAGGATCGGTATAATGGAGATGGGCCTATAGTTTGAAGGATCAGAAGTATCGCCAGATTTGTAGATGGGGATTACTTTAGAACATTTGAAGGCATTGGGGAAATAGTTCTTATCAAGGCAGAGGTTATATATATATGTTAGGGTGTCTGTGATAACTGGAGCTGATAATTTTAGTATACTGCTGTCTATTCCATCTAGACCACGCGTTCTTGATTGTTTGAGGTGAGTCAGATAGTTGTAGACCTCTGAGACAGACATGAAAGGTATGTGAAGTTTTGAAGGAATATGCTTATCTTGGCAGTATTGTTTAATTCATTAAGATCATTGGACTCTGAGTTATCATTGCTAATTAGGTTGGGAGAAACATTGATGAAGTGGTTGTTAAGCTTTTCAGCGGAGATGTCTTTGATTACATTTGATTTAGGAGTTGATTGATTGTTTGTTATTTGATTTATTGCTCGCCATACAGAGAGAGAGAGAGAGAGAGAGAGAGAGAGAGAGAGAGAGAGATAGATAGATAGATAGATAGATAGATAGATAGATAGATAGATAGTTTAGATAGATAGATAGATAGATATGAAAAAGGATGATACTACAGAGAATTATAGCATCCACATCTTCTGTTTATAATGTGATACTACACAAAATTATTGCATCAACACAGTCTGATTATGATATGATACTACAGAAAATGATAGGCATCAACACAGTTTGATTATAGTTGTGTTTTTTTAAGCATCAGCAATGTTATTTTGC
>CM060334.1:19980306-19985306 GCA_030674155.1 Stramonita haemastoma | reverse complement strand
TTGACGACAAAGAAGAAGAATCTGAAACTCATGACAAAGACGATATTAACAGAGTATAATAACGCAACAAAGATGAGGAATGAAACAAATAAGAAAGCAGTGTATGTCTAACATGTTAAAAACGAAAAAAAAAAATGGAGGAGAGGAAGCGGCTGCGAAAAGAAAATGGTTTTGGTGTTACACAAAAACACGCTCATAGCAAGTGCCTCTTCATCTACTATACAGCCTGTATACATGTAGAACCCCCCTCCCCTGCCCCCGCCCCCAAACACTTTTCAATCCCAGCACACAGCGGTTGAGTCACAGCCAATCTCTACCCAGATCAGCCTTTCAAGTGGAATGTGTCAGAGGAACAGCCGTACAAAACGCAGGAAGTACAACCGGAATCTCATCTTCTCTTCTCTGTCCTGCAGAGCAGTTATTGTCTGCGACAGGTGCATGCATACACTTTCTGTTTTGGGCGGTAGTAGATAGTAGGTAGGTAGGTAGGTAGGTAGGTAGGTGACTGAGTGCTTGGGGCGAGGAAGGGGAAGTGGGATTCAGATGGTGTGAAGATTCTCGGGACAGGATAGGCCTAGCTCAGTGTTCAGAGCACTCGCTTTTCCCAAGCTAAGGTTAAGCAGCATTGGGTGAGATTACCCAGTGTATGGGTGACCTTTTGCGCGCTTTAGCTTCAGTTCAGTCCCCAAGTTCATCTAGCTGTAAATGGGTACCTACCTGCCCTCTTTAGTGTCAGAGAAGGTAAAGCAGCGAGGGGGAGGAGATGGGCACCGCCCTCAAGTATTCTGGCCCCTAGACAAGCCGAGGTCTTTGACACCTGGCTCCCCAACAGTCACATATGTCATGGAACACCTTTAGCCTTTTTAAAGCTACTGATGTTATTAGTAGGTGCACTTCTACTTCATGCAAATAGTTCTTATTCGGCGAGCATAGAAGACATGGAATATGTTATGGAAAAGTTGGGTAGCATTTTTTTTTCATTTTTACGCTGTTTTCTCATGGTGTTGCATGGTGTTTATTTCATTACTCTTGGTTCCTTGGCTTCTTGCTTGGTAGCCTTTAACTTTTGGTCGCTAGTGAGTCGATAGGCAAGTGGTAGGTTAATAGGTTGAATAACTTCTTTGAGAAATATACGAATTTTCTTTATTCTCGATGATATAAAATGTACAGGTTCACATATACTGGCATAGAATTTAGATCTGATTTGCGGTATAAAGTGTCAACAAATGAATTGATATCATGGATTACTTATAACAGAAGCACAATTTGACTTGATGAATAAATTTACCATCACCTATTGCAATTCTATTTCTTTCTTTCCTATTTCCTTAACTGTGAGTGAAAAGCTAATGATATAAACCTTATATGAGGTGTAACTTAAAAGAACTCGTCTGCAAAAAAAGTTTGTCTGTATGTCTTTTGTCACACATCCCTGTCATTTATATCTACTTATTCATTCCTTTCTTTGTTTTCCACTTAATCCTTGATTCACTTCCGGTTTTGTTTATTCATTTATTACGAGATGTATAGGTCGATATAGCTGTCTCACGTGAGCAGGGCTGAGTTTGAATTGGCTTCTGTTGTTTAAAGTGTCCACAGAATGCGTACTATGTAGAAAATATATCTTTCATTTTTGGCAATCGCATCACGTTCCAAACTGATATTCCTTTTTCTGTAATTTCCTTCACTATCTCACCAATTCCCTTGCTTTGTTAACGAGATGTACGCCTTTGTTTGCGTAACTATATTCTGTAAACTCGGAAGCCTACTCAAAATCTTTTTGAGATAATAAAGAGAGAGATATTGAGATGATATAGTATTTTGAATTCTGAAATCTCACCATTCCAGAGAGAGTGATTGAATGCGCATGAAATCATTAGTGGCATTACAGCCAATGCCCATCCAAAATAATCCCCTTTCTGTCGTTTCCTCCACGTTCTAATGAATTTCTTGCCTTGTTAATGAGATGTACGACCTGGTTTGCATGCATTCTAAAAATCTTGAATCCTAGGCACAAAAAATCACCATTCCAGGACAGTGACGGAATGTGCTATCATTAATCGCATTACACCCCCCTCCTCCACACACAATAAAAAGAAGAAAAAAAACACATTTCTGCCATTTCCACCACATTCTTAAGAAACTTCTTCCCTTGTTAAGAAGATGTACGACTTGGTTCGCGCGGACATAAACGCCAAGTCCTACTGAGCCCAAACCACCGTTACTAACCAGTTACAGTGAGGTACGTACACCTTTACGGAATGTCGTTGTCAGAAACGAGAGGGGGCAGGATGGTTCCGGCAGTATAGCAGTCAGTAGTATCAGGACGGTGATGGCAGGCTAGCTACTATACTCCTCTGATGCAGCAGCGGCAACACCACCACCACCACCACACAGCAGGCTGTGGCTTAATCAGAAGCATGTGCTCAGATCAGCAGTAATGTGCATGCCACATGCTGCCAAGCCGGCTAACGATGACGGATGGCATTGCACCCCTTTCAGGCAGTCTGACTGACTGTCCAACCAAGATGGCTAAGCCAGGGTTGACATACAGTTAGGCTACCTACCCTTGTGCTGATCTATCTACATCAGTGCCGATCCCACTTACCACTCCTCCCCCCCCCCCAAGTCCTTCGGGTGAGACTATAAACCCAGGTGTGTTGTGTAACCAGCACTCTTACTCACATTCAAACCTTTTCCGCTTTTCGTAAGAGTAGGCCGTTGAGTGCCGATGGGAACGGTTGACAAAATTGACAAAAACTGCATACACACTGGGACTGGATGTAAAAAGAAAAAGCATACGAGTTCCTTCTTCCTTATCCTTGAAATAAAAGAATGAATACATAAATGTGTATACCCATAGGCTAGACTAGCCAAAAGTGTCTGTTTAGACATAGCTTTGTAAGTCAATACAGAATTTGTTTTGCTGGTAAAGCAGCATGCACGAAATGCGTTTGTTTTGGGTGATTGTGTTGTTTTTTTGTGGCTTTAAAAGATTAGAACTGGTACTTGTTAGAATGGAAAGAGTGTGTGTGTGTGTGGGGGGGGGGGGGGCGGGCATATTGTTTGTATATTTTTTACCATATATATTATAGTATATATATATATACATATTATATAAGTGTGTGTGTGTGTGTGTGTGTGTGTGTGTGTGTGTGTGTGTGTGTGTGTGTGTGTGCTGGGGTGTGCGTGGGGGGGACGTGCGCAATAAACAGCAGACGAGGCAGCTGCTGTTTCGGCAAAATCATTATTATTATTTATTATTATTATTATTATTATTATTATTTTATTATTATTATTATTATTATTATTATTATTGTGGAGGTGCCTTGCCTACAGCACACCCCCTCTCTCTCGGCCAAGAGGGCATACGGACAGTCAGCGTTGGAGATGTTCTCCAAAGGCCAACTAGCCCCCAGGGCTGCAACACATAAGGACTGTGCAAGTCAAGCCTCCTAGTCAGAGAGTCTAGCGTCACTAAAGACTAAGCTGTAAAGTGGAAATCCATGAGTGGGAATACTACTGATCATACAGCCTCTCACTTTGCTGTTGCCCCAAGCATCAATGGCTTTTATCAAAAACTGTAATGAAGCCATGTACAATAGTAGTGATGCTTCTGTCAATATAATTATATGCAGGCAGTTTTTTGTTGAAATATGCGACTAGAAGTTTATATAGAAACCGGTTTATCATCTCAAACATACAAACATACATACGAATTTGCTTTAATCATTAATTGTTGTTGATTGCTTGTGTTGTATATGTCGAATGCAAGCGCTTTAATTTGTTTTTTTGCAAGATACAGCGCTATATAAATTCCATGTATCATCATCATCATCATCATCATCATCATCATCATCATCATCATCATCATCATCATCATCATCATCATCATCATCTTATTAGAAGAGCAGTATCCAGAGCACAACTTAACCCCCTAAACTCACGCACACTAGAAAAGCAGGCTCCCTTGCGAAGAAAAAGATAAGTCCCATTTTTGGAACCCTGAAAGGGCAGGTTACACCCTTTAGCTATCACACCACAGACCAAAGAAAGCTGGGCTACTGGAATAGTTCACAACAGAAGCAAACAGACAACAATAACAAAAAACCCCGAAAAAACAAAAAAAATCCCAAACAGCAACAGCTATTTTCATGTTTCCTTTTTTACCCCAGCAATTTTGCATCAGAACTCTTTCATAAATTATGCAGGTGTTTGCTGCTCATCTCTGAAAGGAGCATGTGGCTCACAGGCATCTAGCCACAAAAACTCTTTCGGTTTCTGTGGTTGATTTGTCTTTTAAAGAATATGTTCAATCCCAGTTTTTGTAGCATGCAGTGTGTATAAACACATCACCAACGCAGGAGCATGTTTGTGTTGGTGTTGGTGTTGTGTGTGTGTGTGTGTGTGTGTGTGTGTGTGTGTGTGTGTGTGTGTGTGTGTGTGTGTGGTGTGTGTGTGTGTGTTGTAACAGGGAGGGAGGGAGAGAGAGACACACACACAGACAGACAGACCGACAGACATACAGTGAGACAGAAAGGGAATGACAGAGAGTGACAGGGGTAGAGAGGATGCACAATTAACAAGAACATACAAAAAAACCCACAATAACAACATGTTGAGGCAGAAATGGCAACACAACAGCAACAACCATAAGAAATCAGATCAAAATGAAGAAAAATGCCCCAAACAAAAAAACCCCAAAGCAACAAAAAACAAAACCCACACATTTTAAGGAACTGTGAATAATAGATTCCAAGCACGCATAGTAAACATTTCAAAACCTCTCTGAACTTATTATGTTAAGTGAATGCACTCGAAAGTAGAAGTTCACACACAGACACACACACACACACAACACCACACACACAACACACAACACACACACAACACACACACACACACAACACACATCACACACAAACACCACACACACACACACACACACACACTACACACACACACACATACACACACACAAACACAACACACACATACAC
>CM060334.1:19957806-19965306 GCA_030674155.1 Stramonita haemastoma | reverse complement strand
ATACACACACACACACACACACACACACCACACACACACACACACACCACACACAACACACACACACACCCTCACCACACACAAACACACACACAGTAAGAGGAAAGAGAAGAGGCATACAAGAAACCTGTTTTTCTTTGGCAAACATCATTATGAAACTGGCAAAAATCAGGTTGTTTGGGCAAAACAAGGGTATCAGTTGCTAATTGAAACGTCACGGTGAATGGGAAGGTTTCGCTTTCCCAACTGTTTACGATATTAAAGCCAAAAGGATTCACAGTTTGATCATGCCAACAATAGGGAAAATGTCTACATTGTCTTTATATCCTTGGAGGGTGGGAGTGGGTCATATCGCCGTATTTGTAAATGGTAAGATGTTTTAGATGTCCGTTTGAAACAAGTACAGAATCAGAGTGGCTTTAAAATGAGCAGCTTGTCTCTTTTTGAGGACACATACGGCAGATGAAAGGAAGGGGATATTTTTGTTATTTCAATGTGAGAGCAAGGTTATTGACAGATTAATCAGTGAACTGTGTATGTATGTATGTATGTATGTATGTATGTATGTATGTATGTTGTATGTCTGTATGTACTGTATGTATGTATGTATGTAGTGTGTTGCATGCATGCATGCTGTGCATGCATGTATGTTGTATGTTGTGCGTCTGTCTGTCTTTCTGTATCTGTGTGTGTTGTGTGTGTGTGTGTGTGTGTGTGTGTTGTGTGTGTTGTGTGTGCGTTTGAGTGAGTATATGATGGTGTTTGTGTGTGTGTGTGTGTGTTGTGTGTGTGTGGTTTGGTGTGCGCGCGCGCGCGCGTGTGTGTGTGTGTGCATGTTTTCTGTACGTCTACTATGATTACTTTGAAAGTAATGCCTCTGTAAGTTGTGATAAATCACTCTTATTTTTTTTTGCGTAGTACAAGTGTAGCAGTAGAGTATTCTGTTATCGTTTGCGTCTCTATTGCACAGTGAAGTTGGTAAACGTGTTAACGTGTAGTGCTGATTTCATTGACCCAAAAACCTTTTGTACTACTTACTACCTATGCAATGAAATGGGTAGTAAAGTGCTCATAAATATCCATCGTTATTGTTTATGAATCTTTAATTCTTTTCACTATTAAGTTGGCTATACAACTCAACCGTCTACTTACGGCTATTTCAATACTGGTAAGAATTCTGGAACAGGAAATAATGTGCGTAACATTTACATTTGAACCCTAAGAACAGGCAATGCTCGAGCCAAAAAAAAAAACGCTGCGCTGTATGTTTTCTATCAAGAAATAAGAAAACATTCAAACATAATTATTATACCTCACAGCCCAAGAGCACAGATAAGCGGCAAAAGTTTGCCAGTTTTGCAAGGAAGAAAAAGCCTAAATATCAAATTCCCAGAAAAGCAATAATCGTTGGAGAAATACAATTCGTGAAGAAATAAAGCGTTCGAATAAAAATACAGTAAAAGCTCCATTTTTCTCTCGACGCATTTTATTTCTGCACCGTCAAAGTAAAAATTAAACCGAAACAAGGCGACAGAAGTATAAGATACTCGAGAAAAAGAACACAAAAAACTGATTTTTTACACTGAATTCATGGAAAGAGGAGATGGTATCTCGTATATCAAAAAGATCCACAAGTATCCCGAGCAAGCCCTAACCTGAGAATTTGTTATCTTTTTCAAGCCGATCATTAAACGAACATTTTTTTAAAAACTACAAAAAACCGTAAAAAGTAACGGAAAAAAGTGCACCTTTCGCCTGACACGAACAATAAAGTGATATTACTTACACCCAAAAATCTGTACTTCTTTTTGGAAATCTCGGGAGACATATTGCGCGTAAAGAAATAAACTGTTATATAAGAAATTAAAAAAAATAATTGTACGATTTTTTTTAAATCGTGGGAGAAATATCATCCGTAAAGATATAAACTTTCAAAGAGAATTACAGTAACGACTCAATTTTTCTTCAGACGTATTTTATTACTGCCATTTCTAGCATGATTATAGTTTTGCTCTGGAGGCATTAAACTTAAACCTAGTTTTTACCGTGAGGTGAAGGTAAAGGACTCTGGCAGCTAGGTCGTAAGAAGGATACCATCCATTCTGAGTATGGCAAGGCCAGGCTAAATCAGGGTACCTAGTATCTGACTACCAACTCTGCTATATAGGCTATCTTTGCTTGCTGTAATTATAGGCTTCTACGTTTCAGGACACAGAGAGAGAGAGAGAGAGAGAGAGGGGGGGGGGAGAAGAGAGAGAGAAAGAGGGAGAGAGGAGGAGGGAGGGAAAGATAGAGAGACAGACAGACAGAGACAGAAGACAGAGCGAAAAGGAAGGGGAGGGAGGGAGAGGAGAGAGAGAGAGAGAGAGAGGAGAGAGAGAGAGAGAGAGAGAGAGAGAGAGAGAGAGAGAGAGAGAGAGAAGAGACAGAGACAGAGACAGAGACAGAGACAGAGAAATAGAGAATGAAGAGAAAGTGAGACAGAAGGAGAGATAAAGACACAAAAGGAAAAAAAACAGGAAGACACACACCAGAAAAGAGATCCAACAAGAGAGCAAGCAAACAAGCGAGAAGACAGAGACAGAGACAAAGACAGAGAGACAAACAAATAGACAGACAAAGAAAAGAGATGGGGAAGCAGCAAAGAGCGCGGGACCAAAGAGGAGTAAGCAAAGTGTAAGCATAAAACCAAATACATAAAGAGAGAAACTGCATAACACAGACCCTTCCAGACACAAAAAATTCCACCAAAATATTTACGTATTATCATTCTCCATAACAGAGTGGGTTATCGTTCTTAACATCATTGTGGGTTCTAAGTTATCTTCGATGATTCGTCATAATCCCTCCCACCAAAAAATGTAAAATTTAAAAAAGAAGAAAAAAAAAACTACGAAATTTTAAAATGTTTTCCCCCCGACGCATGTAAACTACCTCATCAAGCAAGATGAGAGCGTGATCCTGTGATCAAGATAACCAAGAAACAGAAAATTTAATGGTCATGAAGACTTGAACCCTCTGCCCACACCGATATCCAGCACAAAGTTCCCCAATAAGGTAGACAGTCACAAGGTTTGCACAGAGAATAGGAAACCCCATCCCCTTGGACGTTCTCTTAGCAGTTTAGTTACAGTCTGACTGGGACTGACCTGGCTGGGAAGCCTGCCTGCCAATACTGCTTTATGGACACAGACAGGTTTCTCCTTGGTTAGAGGGGAAAGAGAGACAAAGAGAGACTGACGGAAAGAGGTCAGTGGTATCTTTTTTTTTCTTTTCTTTTTTTTTTTACATTTCAACTTGCGGTGGACTGTTGAAACAAGAAAAGAAACAGCGAGACATTCACGATTTTTTCCTAACTGATTTTTTGTCCAATAAATGTTCTGCACTGGCAGGCTTTGACTGATAGTTCTGCTTTTAGCTAAATAGCTTTTAATGCTTCGTTCACAGCCAGAAAAACCTCTTACTCTAATATTGCATTGAAAACATCTTACACACATGTTTAAACCTGTTCCGCTTTTCTAAAGAGTAAGCCATTGGGTGCCAGTGGGAACGGATGACAAAGTTGATAAACCGCAAACACACGGAGAGTGGATGTAAAAAAAAAGGCGGATGAGTGCTTAGTCCATAATCCTCGATATAAAAGGATGGATAGAAAAATAAACTTTAAAAAATATTGTTCAGATTTACCCAAATATAGGTAACAATTATCTGCTTACTTGCAAGCCTTTATATAATTACAGTATCTGGTCTTATCAGGTTACTGCCTCAGTCTAGAAAAAGGGGGGAAAATCTACTTTCACAATCTATGTTCAGGTTCTACCCCAAACATGGCTGTAAATGCCCAAGATGAATCATTGGAACAAAACACACAATGGAGTACCCAGTTTGTCTCTGAAATAGTATGAGAACACTCACAGACAAACAAGACGATTGAAATCTCTAGTGTGTACAGCTGTCCATATCAGTTAGGATACATTCACTTTACTCTCAATAAAACTTGCGGGGAAGAAATTCCCTGGAGTAAAGAGTGTACCAAAAACAACGTCAAAGACATCAGAGATGGAATGAAAAGAATGTAAGAAAAAATGTGCAATAGGTTTCAAAATAATTCCATATCAGTTTATATTACCAAGTCACTGCTTGGTAAGGGTAAGAACGTCACAGAAGATGAAGCAAAAAAAAAATTTTCATTATACGATGATCGATGATAACAGGATGATGTTGTGATGCTGCTAAGGAAGTGCATGTGCTTTGAAACTTTTGACAGGGTTATACTCTACGCTTACAGATCAAAAATTTAAAATATTTCCCAGCGTCAACCGGGCCAGAGAGAAACAGACACCTGCAGTGTTAGGTAATTTGAATAACACTCTTAAACACACTATATGCACAGCAGAGTGTCACACTATGCCTATGTATACAGCAGATTTGACAACTATACACACAGCAGGAGTGTCACACCTTATGCACTGCAGGCATTTCACCCTATATGCACAGCAGGGGTGTCACACTATATGCACAGCAGAGGTGTCACACTATATGCACAATAGGGGTGTCACACTATATGCACAGCAGGTTTGACTACCTAGACACACAGCAGTCTGAAAACCCATACACACAGCAGGGGTGTCACAATATATGCACAGCAAGGCCTTCATACTATACACACAGCAGCAATGACTGCCTATACACACAGCAGAAGGAAGGTAGGTCAGCAACCTCCTTCATGGACACACACACACACACACACACACCACACACACACACACACACACACACACACACACACACACACACACACACACACACACACACACACACACACACACACACAGAGTGCAAACAAAAAGAAAACGCAGTGCAACCAAACTTAAGATTCCCATACATCAGAACTGACCATAACATCACTTCATGCTCCCCTACCACTTAAAACGGAACAACAACACAAAATATGACTCTATCACAACTATCAATCAGTACAAACTGCCAAACTTTCAACTTCCCCATACTGCAAAAAAAACAACAACAACAAAAACAACAGAAAAACTTTTCTTCCCCACCCCACACCCCCCAAAAAAAAAAGACAAGACAAAGAAGAGACAACCAGAGATACAGAGGCTCTATTCTAAAATAAGATAAGTTTGTTTTTTGGGGGAGTGGGGGGGGGGGAGGGGGGAAACAAGTTGTCCTTCAGTAGTTGTAAATTGGAGGGTACAGTCAAGCACTCGTCTGGGTTCTTGGTCCCCAAAGGAATGAAGGAAGCAGTTATCTATGTGGTTCGCTGGACTAGACAGAGAAGATGCTGGCTATGCTAGCTGTTCTGTACTGTACTGTACTGTAGACTTCTGTTTTACACACCAGTTTCTCCACTGCACTGTAAAGTGTGTGTGTGTGCGCGCGCGCGCGCGTGTGTGTGTGTGTGTGTGTGTGTGTGTGTGTGTGTGTGTGTGTGTGTGTGTGTGTGTGTGTGTGTGTGTGTGTGTGTGTGTTGTGTCTGTGTTGTGTTGTGTTGTGTGTGTGTGTGTGTGTGTGTTGTGTTGTGGTGTGGTGTGTGGGTGGTGTGTGTTGTTGGTTGTGTTGTGGGTAGTGCTCGCGCCGTGTGTTTTTAAATGTAAGTGTATTGTATGTGTGTGTGAAGGGGGGGGGGGTATAATAACAGAGAAGGAGTATAACATACGTGAGTGTTTGTGTTTATGTAAGAACTCTCTCTCTCAGAGAGAGAGAGAGAGAAGAGAGGAGAGAGAGGAGAGAGAGAGAGAGAGAGAGAGAGAGAGAGAGAGAGAGAGAGAGAGAGGAAGAGATGACACATACACGCTTGCGCACGCACACACACATTCACATATACACAATTACCCATCCCCACACACACACACTCTCTCTCTCTCTCTCACGCACACACACATACGTGCACGCACACGCACACGCACGCACGCACGCACGCACGCACAGACACACGCACACAACATACGGGTTCGGGGATTTTTCCCCTGGAGTTGACATCAGTGCAGACTCCACTCCCCACACAAGTCCTTCGTATGAGACTTTAAACTGAGGCCCCGTGTGCGAACGCACGCAGAACATCTTGTGCACACATTAAATCCTGTTCCGCTTTTTGAATGATCAGGCCATGGTGTGCTGATGGGAACAGATGACAAAGTTTACAAAACATGGGGACTGGATGTAAAAAAGCACATGAGAGCTTATTCAATCATCTTCCATATAAAATAATCAATAAGAAAGAATAAGCGCGCGCACGCACGCACGCACGCGCACGCACACACACACACACACACACACACACAACACACACACACACACACACACACACACCACACACACACACACACACACACACACACACACTTTTGCATACCATGCGCGAATTCAAAAACATCAACAATGAAAGAGTACAGAAGGAGGAACACTGCAATTCACCTACCTGACTTTGGTTTGATCCAGCTGAATGCGACTTGTTGAGCTTCTTCAACTGTCACTGTGGCACGGGACGGAGACTGTTCCTTGTGTCTGGTGCTAGGGGACCTTCACAATGTATCCCTGTCCAGGCTGTATCAGCAACTGTAACACCATACAAGTACCGACTATGTGATTGACATTAAAGGAACGCAAGAAGCAAACAGCAATAAAAACCAAACCAACAAACAGAAAAACCCCAAACAAACAAAAAGAAAACTAAAACTACACAGAGAAAAGAGCAAAAACCACTTTGTAAAGGAGAAACAATTCCAGATGGTTTCTAATAGTCCGTCTGTTTTTTCATCATATCTGTTTTTTAGAATAATGCATATCTCATGACGGTGGGTTTTTTTGTATGTTTGCTGAGTTAGAAATTTTGTCTATGATTTAGAAATTGGTTACTTCAACATAATTCTTGGGATAAAAAAGAAATAATTGAAAATGTATCATTGCAATACGTAATAATTATTGTTCTTACAATACGTGTCACATCTTACACTGGGACAAAAATTCCTGCAGATGCGAAGTATGAATGAGAAAAGTCCTGGTGGGGTATTTGTATTTGTATTTTTGTATTTTGTACCACATAATGTCACAGCAGATTTCTCTGCGTGAAATTCGGGCTGCTCTCCCCGGGGAGAGCGCGTCGCCACAAGTGCAGCGCCTACCCATTTTTTCCCTGCATGCAAGTGTATTTGTTTTCCTATCAGAGAAAAGAGCAGATAAGTCAAGATATAAAAAACAAAAGAAATATCGTTTTTGTTTTTCCCCCCGAAATAAAAAACCCCCCACAACACAACAGTACCAACTCAAGAAAAACTCCTGCTTGTTGCTTTGGTTAGTTATACCAAGTAGTAAGTTAGTAAGTCAACTTTTAAACCAGTTTGATACCCTCTGTCAACACTGATCTCCAGAATAAAGTTTCCAAGAAAGGCTAAGTCTGAAAGATTTGGCCTGGAAATGGTACACCTCCTTCTCAAAGATTGGACCCTAAAAATAGGAAACTTCATTCTGTAGATGGTCTTT
>CM060334.1:19955125-19957706 GCA_030674155.1 Stramonita haemastoma | reverse complement strand
CTTGTTGAGCTTCTTCAACTGTCACTGTGGCACGGGGAGGGGAGATTTGTTCCTTGTGCCCTGGTGCTGGGGGAAACCTTTCACAATGTATCCCTGTCCCAGGCTTTTATCAGAACTGAAACACCTTTACAATTTCCCGACTATGTGTTTGGGACTTAAAGGAACGAAAAGAAGCACACAGCAATAAAAACCAAACCAACAAACAGAAAAACCCCAAACAAACAAAAAGAGAAACTAAAACTACACAGAGAAAAAGCAAAAACCACTTTGTAAAGGAGAAACAATTCCAGATGGTTTCTAATAGTCCCGTCTGTTTTTTCATCATATCTTTTTTTTAGAATAATGCATATCTCATGACGGTGGGTTTTTTTGTATGTTTGCTGAGTTAGAAATTTTGTCTATATTTAGAAATTGGTTACTTCAACATAATTCTTGGGATAAAAAGAAATAATTGAAAATGTATCATTGCAATACGTAATAATTATTGTTCTTACAATACGTGTCACATCTATCACTGGGACAAAAATTCCTGCGATGCAAGTATGAATGAGAAAAAGTCCTGGTGGGGTATTTGTATTTGTATTTTTGTATTTTGTACCACATTATGTCACAGCAGATTTCTCTGCGTGAAATTCGGGCTGCTCTCCCCGGGGAGAGCGCGTCGCCACAAGTGCAGCGCCTACCCATTTTTTCCCTGCATGCAAGTGTATTTGTTTTCCTATCAGAGAAAAGAGCAGATAGTCAAGATATAAAAAACAAAAGAAATATCGTTTTTGTTTTCTCCCCCCGAAATAAAAAACCCCCACACACATACAGTACCAACTCAAGAAAAACTCCTGCTTGTTGCTTTGGTTAGTTATACCAAGTAGTAAGTTAGTAAGTCAACTTTTAAACCAGTTTGATACCCTCTGTCAACACTGATCTCCAGAATAAAGTTTCCAAGAAAGGCTAAGTCTGAAAGATTTGGCCTGGAAATGGTACACCTCCTTCTCAAAGATTGGACCCTAAAAATAGGAAACTTCATTCTGTAGATGGTCTTGTGGCAGCGGAGTCTCAGTGTGACCGACTAGGGAAGTCTGTCAATACTGATTTACAGACACAGACTGACTGCACTGAGGGAAAGGGAGGGGGGAAAAAAGACAAAGAGAGACTGACAGAAAAAAAGAGGTTAGTGGAATGGTTCTTTCTTGATGTGTCCTGCTGAACCAAGACTTTTGTGATGGTTTGTTTACTTCTTTGTCTGGTGAATGTTCTGCTTTGTTAGAATAGAACTGCGTTATAGTGTTATAATTTTCTCAGCTTAATACCCCCATCTTAAGTGTGTGTTTATGTGTGTGTGTGTGGGGGGGGGGGGGGGATCGCGCCAGAGTTGGATGTGCTGGGCCTGACTTGTTAGGCATTTGACGGCAGTGCAAGGCATTTTGTCGCTAAAATGACAGACAATAGCTGCTGTCTGAGCATTCAACAAAGAAGACGAAGAAGTGGAGAAATCAAATCGCCGGAATTCTACCAACCTCTGTCTCTGTGAATGCTGAGGTGTGCGATGAAACAAAGCCAGGACCATGATGTCCAAGACCTCTCTAGCATAGCTCCCATCCAATCCATTTCTTGTTTAATTAATATAACCCCTCCGACGGCAGAAGCCATGTAGGCATTGTCGCCTCGTGTACCATTTCTAAATCTCAGATGAAAACTGTGCAGCTATATACAGACTAACACAGGGTATAAAATCAACTCTGTCTGTCGTTCCTTGTATCAACACCTGATCAGCCATAAAGATCAACCATGGGTTGGTCACCATGTTATGGGAGTAGACAGTCTAAAGTCACTGAAAGACAAGAATCGAGACTCAATGACATTTTATTTTTTCAAACTAATACATCATAAGTGGCATATATAACCGGACGATCAAAGTCCCTGGCGTATAGACTCTTTCTAAGTAAGCTAGAAAACAAGTTACACAAAAATAGTATTAGAAAAAATTCTTATGGCAGCACAAAGCGTACCAACAGGAATAAAACAATAACAAACAACCCACTAAAGATTATAAGCGTTTTACCACTATCTATATGTACTGTCATAACACAACATTCATAACAATACTGTCTGCGTTGGCGTGTATGCACACACGTGCGCGCGCGCGCGCGCGCGTGTGTGTGTGTGAGTATGTGTTAAATCATGCATTACTCCTTACTATTTAGTCTGCCTATACCTACGACTGTGCTTCCACAAATATGTAGACGACTCATTTGCATAAACCTATCCGCCAATATTTTTTTTTTATTAATGGCTACGATCACCAATCAAAATGTTTAACAAATAAACAATCACAAAGGATGAAGAAGATATCTACACTATCGCTGTAAACCTCTGCGGCATTAGTTTCAAACTTTTACAGTCTTCGCTGCGAAACTTTAGGGAGGAGGAAAAAAAGAGATAAGAGAGATGGGAAAGAGAAGGGAAGGGAAGGGGTGTGAAGTGGAGGAGGTGAGAAAAGAAGCTATTCCACACTGGTGGTAGATGTTCTCTGTGACTGCCAAGTTCCCAGGCACTGTTATCCCTCTGCAGTAAATTTCAGATT
>CM060334.1:19945125-19947625 GCA_030674155.1 Stramonita haemastoma | reverse complement strand
ATGGTGTTCACGATGCCCTGTCTTATATAACAGTTGTGACTGTTGAGCAATGCAGCTTTGCTTTTTTTTTCTTCTTTTTTTTTCAAGCCAAAAGGTGTAAGATCATTCTAAAAAGTTTCAACATCATTAGTTATACTTTTCTCTGCGGTAAATAGACTTGCAGAAAAAATCTTGTCTAGACATACTGACTCTCATTTATTTATCTATCCGTCTTGTGCTTCTTTAGTGGATGTTTCCCTTTTTGTGTCTTTCACCGTTTCTGTACACTGTCAGGCAACCTTTTGATACAAGCAAAACATCAATAAACCCTGCACGGCAGTCGTTTTTCCCCCTTTTTCCGCTGCTCTTAGACGTTGGAACTTGAGCCCTAGGCCTAGGCTGAACCAGCTTATCTATTTATTTATTTTTTTTTATTTATTCTTTTATATCGAGGATAATGGAATAAGCACTCGTGTTTTTTTCATCCAGTCCCCGTGTGTATAAAATTTTGTAAATATTGTAACCTGTTCCCACCGGCACACAGTGGCCTACTCTTACGAAAAGCTGAACAGGATTTAACGTTGTGCGCAAGATGTTCTGCGTGCGTAGGCACACGGGGCCTCGGTTTACAGTCTCATCCGAAAGACTTTTGGGGAGAGTGGAGTCAGCACTGATGTTAACTCCAGGGGAAAAATCCCCTCGAACGGGAGTCGAACTCGGCTTGTCAAATTGCGAGCGCAATGCTCTGACCATTGTGCTATACCGTTCGGTATCTAAGCTCACGCACTGACCGCATGGAAGGGTCCGACTTCCCACCTTCAAGACAGCGTGGCATCCTTTCTACTAAGTGGAGAAAAGTGACCACACATATTTTGATTTCCAATTTTTCAGTGTTTTAATTAGGAAAAAGTAGTGAGGAAAGACAAATGCAGGTACCAACTTCTCAATCATTTTTAAGCGTTTTGTGATAACGCTTGTGGTATTCTCCAGGCTATATCTAAGTGTATTCAGTGCAGTGTTCTCTTTTGTTGTGAAGAAGTAAATTTGAATCAATATATCCGTATTGTGTAGGAGTTCTAACAAAAACTAATAGCTGGATTGGGATGTTCCTGTAATGTTGCTCTTCTTTGTTTTCGTATTGAGAGTGGTAATTTTCGTGCTAGTGACGTAAAATGATTGCAATTTTCCTTCTGAATTCAATATAATTTGGCTCTGGCAAAGTCATGATTGTAATCTTAATGTTTTTCTCTTTTTTTCCCTGCACGTTTCAGAGCGTGTGGATACCATACTCTCCATAACACACCACCTCGTTGTTACCTCTTTGTTATGATATATATAAAATTCCCAATACTGTACTGCAAATATATTCCCAATATTGCCAATGTATCGTTGACACAAAGCCAAAGTAGCGCGAGCTGATAAACAGCGTGTTTTCCTGGCAGCAAAAGGTGATGTGTTTTTTATGGCTAGGTCGTGTAGGGTCGTACAGTAATGGTCTCTGTGGGAGGCTGGAGGGTTTGAATTATGTACATTTGTTTCTGATTGTGCTTTTTTTTGTTTTGGTGGTTGGGTGTTGTAGGTCTGCGTGTGTGTGTGTGTGTGTGTGTGTGTGTGTGTGTGGTGTGTGTGTGTGTGTGTGTGTGTGTGTGTGTGTGTGTGTGTGTGTGTGTGTGTTGTGTGTGATGTGCGTTTGTGCGTGCGTGCGTGCGTGCGTGCGTGCAGTGCGTGCGTGTATGTGTGTTCTTTCTTCAATTCGACATCACTTCACTCATAGTCATATTAGACGAAAACCTAAATGATTGTGACATGTGTGTGTGTGTGTGTGTGTTGTGTTGCGTGCGTGCACGCGCGTTGTATATATATATATATATATTATATATATATATATAATATATATATATATATATATATATATATATATATGTGTGTGTGTGTGTGTGTGTGTGTGTGTGTGTGTGTGTGTGTGTGTGTGTGGTGTGCTGTGGGTAGGACATCGAGACGACAGAAATACAAAACATTCGAAAGGTTATTATTAAATAGCTTCAAAATATCAATACTTGCAGCAAGAGTAAGAAGTAAAATGGACATAACAATAGCAGCAGCAGCAGCGGTTCTAGTGATGGTGGTGTGGTGTTGGTGTTGGTGTGGTGGTGGTGGAGTGGTAGTGGTAGTGGTAGTATGGTAGTATAGTAGTAGTGTAGTAGTAGTAGAGTAGTAGTAGTAGTAGTAGTAGTAGTAGTAGTAGTAGTAGGTAGTAGTGGTAGTAGTAGTAATAGTAGAAGTTAAGAAGTAGTAGTAGAAGTAGTAGTAGTAGTAGTAGTAGTAGTAGTAGTAGTAGTAGTAGTAGTAGTAGTAGTTAGTAGTAGAGTAGTAGTAGTAGTGTAGTAGTAGTAGTAAGAATAAAAGTAGTTCTCGCAGCAGCAGCAGCAGGAGTAGAAGAATAGCAGCAACAGCAAGCAGCATTGCAGTATTAGAGTAGTAGTAGTAGTAGCAGCAGCAGCAGCAGCAGCAGCAGCAGCAG
>CM060334.1:19922625-19935125 GCA_030674155.1 Stramonita haemastoma | reverse complement strand
AGCTTTTACAAATAAAATGTCTGAATGTCCCTCTTTCTGTTTCTGTCTCTCTCTCTCAAACTTCATGACATATTTGCCCCTGTAAGGTGCTGTGGCTTTTACAAATAAAACAGATCTGAATCTGCATATCTCTCTCTCTCTCTCTCTCTCTCTCTCTCCTCTCTCTCTCTCTCTCTCTCTCCTCTCTCTCTCTCTCTCTCTCTCTCTCTCTCTGTTATCCTTTTCCAGGTAGCTGCGAATGTACACTCCAGTGCACGCACCACCCACACACACACACAACTGCCTGCACACACACACACACACACACACACACACACACAACACACACAAACACACACAAACACACACACACACACACACATACACATACAGACTTACACACAGACAGAAGTAAGGTACAAAACTACAAACACACACACAGAGACCAGACAGCCACAAATGAAACAGTCACCTATCAAAACTGGTCTGACCACTACACTGTAACCCTACACTTTCCTTAACAGCCTGTGACACACAACACAACCCACACCACCTCCCTCCTCCCCACCACTCTCTCAGCCAGAAAGGAGATGGCCAGAGTCTGACGTTAGACTTTTACTGTGGAAATGAAAGGACGATGAAGACGTGAAGTGCCTTGTTACTTCCCTGGTCAGGGCGTTGTGGGCAGACAACCTCCAGTTTAGATGGGAGGTGTTGTTTGATGTAGGCTGAGCTTTCAGTGGGATTGAAGTGTACGTCGTTTGATTTCTGGTGGTGGGTGTTCTTTTTTTCTGGTATAGGTGAGAATGTTGCTTCTGAATGTCAGTCAATAAGCGTGGGAAGTTTACCTGACAGAATGACAGCCATTTAAAACACCTTGTATGTCTGCCTTAGTGTTCCTGACTGTCTGTGTGTTTGCTATCTCTTCATATGTCTGTCTGTCTGCTGTCTGTCTGTCTGTCTGTCTGTCTGTCTGTCTGTCTGTCTGTCTGTCTGTCTTCTCTCTCTCTCTCCTCTCTCTCTCTCTCTCTCTCTCCTCTCTCTCTCTCTCTCCCCAGCCCCTCCTCTCCCAGGTAAACTCCCTTCAGTGCACATATCTGCACTAAACACACACACACACACACACACACACACACACACACACACACACACACACACACACACACACACACACCATCTACATGTTATACAATATTCACTACAAAAAACAAATGTAACTCAAGGATACAAAAATGGGGATACTATACCAGAGATAATTACAAATTCATAAGCAACTTTTAAAATCAGACGGAGCGTATGACCAACTTATACATGTAAATGACTTTTCCAACTAATCTGTACATTAGTAGGATAAGAACTACAATATCGCCATACCTATCACACTGTTCTTTGGCAGGCCAACTTTTGTTAGTTGTTTTTGTAGTGAAGTTAGGACCTATACTTGGTACATTACTTACAGTCTAACCACACAAGTGATGGTCTATGAGTGAACAGTAATAGGGATAACTTTCAGCATAAAACAAGAGTAGAAAGTACTGATAAATAGCTGCAGAACACTTTCAACACACTTTGTTCAAAGTCACTAAATAAAATCAGCGCACATTCGTCGGACATTCTAGGTGAGACATGAAGTCACATACGTTTCAATTTCAACAAGATTCATCGATACTTTTACTGACTAAACTGACAGGTTCACCAGGTCGTAAAACGTCGCGATATTTTTCTTTCTTTCTTTCTTTTTTTTTATATTCACTATCATTTTGGAAAGTTCGAGATATCTTTACATAAACGTTGATGTCTCGAATTAGGTGGACTTTTATTGTGATTTCGGATAGTTGGCATCGCTGTGATATAGAATAGAGGTTTAAGTTTGGTCATGAGGTAATGTACCATAGAGTGGAGTTTATCATTATTCTCAAGCTGCTAGTGCTCTGATAGCAAGGAAAATATTCATACTAACGTTAGGTCATTTGTGATAAAGTCAATCTGAGCTCACAACATTGACATTTTTCTCCCAGTGCTTTTTTATCAGACATACAGCGGAGTTTTCCATTAATTTTATGCTGCATGCTGGTACCATGACATCAAGGAGAGTGCTCCTACTAACTTTAGGTTATCTGTGGAAAAGTCATCCATGAGCTGAGTACCATAGTTGATATTTTTGTTGTTGTTCTGTTGATGGTATTGTCATGTAGTGTGAACTACTATCATTGATGCTGGGTGATGAAAAGCACTAGCTAGTAGTGTCGGAGTTCTGGCACTAAGTCTGGTGGTTACAGATTTTGTAACAGGGCATTCTGTTGTCAATGACCCTGAACGACGTAAAACAGACTTTCATCCTGGTTCTAAGTGGTTCCAGCCTGTGTGTGATATAACATTTTTTCATTGAATACAGGTAACAAATTGGTACGTTACCAAGACTGCTGCTACACTTTCCTACTGATGGGATATTCATGAGAGTTTACGTGGATGGGCTGGGCAGACTGAGTGCGTGTAAAGAATTTATTCTCTCTCTCTCTCTCTCTCTCTCTCCTCTCTCTCTCTCTCCTCTCTATCTCTCTCTCTCTCTCTCTCTCTCTCTCTCTCTCTCACACACACAACACACACATATATTATATATAATATATATGATATATATATATATAGTATATATAAATACACACAAAAACACACACACACCACACACAACACTCTCTCTCCCCTCTCTCTCTCTCCTCTCTCTCTCTCTCTCTCTCTCTCTCTTTACCTTCTTTAAATAAAATTTGTTCATTGTTCATTGTTCTCTCTCCCTCCCTCCCTCCCTCCCTTTCTGGCATCATGCACTCAGAACCTTCCTCTTAAAAAAAACAACAACTCACTGCCTCAACAGCACTAAAAGCCGTTGTCCGACATTAATTTTTTTTCTGAACTTTTCCTGTCATAAACCATTGAACAGAGATCAAACGCACGACTGGCGCTGGCCTCTCCATCCACTCATTAGGAAAACATCAGCCTTCAGCGGGCAGGCTTCATTGTCAGTGATTAGCTTTGCCTTCCCTTCCCCTTTTCCACCGAGCGGAGTTTCCATTTACGAATCCTGTATCTGTCAAGTTATAAAACGATTTATCAGCGCTTCATCATTTCGCGTGCACGCAGCTGTTGCGTCTGACCAACAGTTGATTACACCTTAATCATATCAGCAAATTTTTAGCATCGAACATTCTGTCAAAGCTGAAGCAGATGCTGGAGGCTTGTCAGTATAAGCACCCCCCCCCCCCCCCCCCCCCCGCTCCCTTGTGGAAATTCTGTGCTAGGAATTCTCTCACAGCAAGCAAATCCAACATAACTCGGTTAAGGGTCCTGGGCCCAGTGCTAAAATTAGCCCCTTCCTTTTCCCAAGTCCAAGTGGGGTCAGTTTCTGCTATAATTAGCACCTGCTAGGATGGAATGGAGCTGAAAGTGGGGAAAACTGAAAAGCTGCGCCCTCTTTTCTATCCCTCTCTTTGTTTCTGCTTTGTTCTGCTTCTTCCTGTCAGGTCCTTCTTGTCTCTTTTCTGCCTTCTTGATCTGTTCTTCTGCCTTTTTTCTTTTCTTTACCAGAAAGGCTTCTTGGACAACGATTCTCTTCCACGCCGAAGTCGGATGCGCTGGACCTGACTTGTCAGGCGCTAACAGCAGCGCAAAGCCACAAAATGCATCATTAACATGGAGTTGGTGTGTGTGTGTGTGTAGAGAGAGAGAGAGAGAGAGAGAGAGAGAGAGAGAGAGAGAGGGGGGGGGGAGAGAGAGAGAGAGAGAGAGAGAGAGAGGGGGAGAGAAAAGGAGAGAGAGAGAGAGAGAGAGAGAGAGAGAGAGAGACAGAGACAGAGACAGAGACAGAGAGACAGAGACAGAGACAGACAGACAGACAGAAAAACAGAGGCAGAGAGACAGAGAGAGAGAGAGAGACAGAGACAGAGATGCATCTTCGGGTCTTCGGCACGAGAACACATGGCAGAACACTACTGATTCTGAACACTTGTGATTCGATTTCGGTTCCTGTGTATATACATCAACATAGCACCTCACAAGCAACACAGTAACACCTACACCCGACCTAATGCCGATTCCATGGCATCATTTCTCATCACTTGGCACCGGCCGGCCGTACCGTGTATGTGATCGAGTGAGTATTGGAACGGGAGAGTATAGGACTAACAGATGCCTGGCTTTGTTGGTAATATGTTCGAGAGAGGTTTCGTGACTCTTTACTGTGTGCTGAATTTGTAAAGTGTGTGTGTGTGTGTGTGTTTGTGTGTGTGTATGTGTGTGTGTGTGTGTGTGTGTGTGTGTGTGTGTGTGGTGTGGTCTGTCTGTCTGTCTGTCTATGCGTGTGTGTGTGTGTGTGTGTGTGTGTGTGTGTGTGTGTGTGTGTGTGTGTGTGTGTGTGTGTGTGTGTGTCTGCATCTGTGTCAGAGGAGAGTGTGTGTGTGTGTATGCGTGCTTGCGTGCGTGCTTGCGTGCCTGCGTGCCTGCGTGCGTGCTTGCGTGCGTGCGTGCGAGCGTGCCTGCGTGCCTGCGTGTGTGTGTGTGTTTGTGTATGTGTGTGTGTGAGTGAGTGAAAGAGAGAGAAGAGAATAGAAGAGAAAAGAAGAGAGAGAGAGAACTGAACTGAACTGAACAATTTTAATATGTACATCGGCCTTAGGCCACAATACACGGAGCTTGGGGGGAATGAGGAAATTCGAAACCCAGTAGATTGGTATGCAAAATGTGATCCAAAATGAAAAAACAACATCAGATTCTTTCAGACGAGTGATGGCAATAACCATATTATCTAGAACAAGTTTAGAGTTTGAAAAACATTCATGTTACACTGCATCGCTATGTTAAGGAGCAGACACCACACACTCGGTATCGGTCCATAGACAACATTACAATACTTTCATACTTTCATACCTAACAATACAAATCTTTAACACACCCTATCATTAAAGAATATTCTGACATAACAATTCCTTCCTTCTATTAAAAGAATGAAAAATATATCTGGATAGATAATGACTTCGTCCCCTACATGATGTTGTAAGTAAAACTGACAATGGTATGTTGCTACATTCAGATAAAAACTTATCCCTTAAATCTGAGTACATTGAACATTCGAACAAAAAATGGGCTTCATTTTCAAATTTTGTTTTACAAAATGGAAGAGAGAGAGAGAGAGAGAGAGAGAGAGAGAGAGAGAGAGAGAGAGAGAGAGAGACAGAGAGACAGAGAGACAGAGAGACAGAGAGACAGAGAGACAGAGACAGACAGAAAGACAGAGAGACAGAGAGAGAGAGACAGGAAACAGAGCTCTGCAATAGTTATCAGCACTGTTGAAAACAAGCATTACTACTGGAGAAGAAAACGACGAAACGTGTCTGTTTTTTATGAATGATGTGACAATTTAGTCTGATACCTTCACGCATTATCTTGGCTCATATTCTTGCATAGTTTTACACATTTTCCACATAATATTATCACTCCTCATGACAGTGTATTAGGCATATTCACTACCAATCATTTAATGACTTTTTTGTATGTTCACATATCTGCTACAATATGCACAAACAAGATGGCTTGTGGTCCATGTGTTTTAGTTTGTTTCGTTAGTTACATTCTGTTATCTTAGGGATAATGAATTAGCAACCCAGTGCCCATGTGTATGCGGTTTTGTCAATTTTCATTTGTTGCCACCCGCGCACATACGTGTGTGTGTGTGTGTGTGTGGTGTGTGTGTGTGTGTGTGTGTGTGTGTGTGTGTGTGTGTGCGTGTGTGTGTGTGTGTGTACGTGCGTGCGTGTGTGTGTATGTATGCATGTGTTGTGAGTGTGAATGAATGTATGTGCTTGAGCGTGCGTGCGTGCGTGCGTGCGTGCGTGCGTGCGTGTGTGTGTGTGTGTGTGTGTGTGTGTGTGTGTGTGTGTGTGTGTGTGTGTGTGTGTGTGTGTGTGTGTGCTCTGAAAATTAAATACAAAAAACTGCATTTGTGTGTTTGAAGGAAAGAATGAAAAAGAAGCTGTGTTTACACATGTAGCTCTTGTTCTCAAACAGTACATACGAGGCCTCAATTCTACACCACATCTCCATGAATTATCTGCATCTACCTTACACTCTCTATCTATAATGAATAAGCAATCAGCGATATTTGTACTCACTCGATCATTATATCAGATATGTGCACACAAATACGCGCGCGGGTGGAAATAAATAGCTAAACTGACAAATTGACAAAACCGCATACAATGGGCACTTGATGTAAAAATTGAACATGATTGATTTTTTCTGATAGGGACGGGATATCCTGGTGGTCAGAGTGATGCGCTCTTGTTCTTCTAACCCGGGTTCGAATCTCGTTCCAGAGGATTTTTCCTCTAAATTTAACATCAATGCTGACTCCACTTCCCCTAAAAGTCCTTCGGATGAGACTATAAACCAAGGTCCCGTGTGCCAACACACGCAGAGCATCTTGCGCACGTGTTAAAACCCGTTCCGCTTTTCGGAAGAGTAGGCCACCGTGTGCCGGTGGGAACGGATGACAAAACTGACAAAACCACACACACACACGGGGACTGGATGTAAAAAAGCACATGAATGCTTATTTCATTATCCTCGAAATAAAAGAATAATAATAAATAAATAATAAATAATAAAAAATAGCGTAAATATCTTCCTCTTGCTTCAGGGCAACAACCCGTCCCCCCCTCCTCCTTCCACGATCCCAATGATGAAACGAACCCAATAAGACCACATACCCCGGCTAGCTCTGGGAGCGTGACACATGTGTCAGACTGAAACGGACATATCACACCAGAGGGACAAAGCTACCCACAAGCATCCAATGAAGCAGATGACACCACACAGACAGACAGACAGACAGACAGACAGACAGACAGTCAGACAGACAGACAGACAGACAGACAGACAGACAGAGAAGTGACAGACATTTCCTGCTTGGCTTCAGGGGTAAAAGAACAGTACCATCATAATATATCAGACTTAAGATTAGCCTGACGTATCAGGTCAACCGTCCACTGCCGATACTGTCTGATCGTTTGGCCACAAAGATACGATTGTATCAACTTTTTTTTTACATACAAGAAAGGTAATGAATGACTGATACTTTTGTTATCTGTGGGGTCTCAGGTTGGAATCAAGTCTGAGCCCTCTTGATGAGTTGGGGAGTTTTTTGTTTTCTTTTTTTTGTTTTTGCTTTTATTTTTATTCTGGGAAATTCATTTTTTTCACTGACTCTGCAAGTTTTATGGACAATACTACTCGGGTGACATGTGCACCAAAAATAATAATAATAAAACCCTACAAACCATGTTCTAAGTTTTCACAGACTAATCTATCATGATATCTTTTGCAGAATATGGGCTTCCGATTCTTTACCAGACGGTGGTCTAGAGGTAATGCGCCTGCGTAGAAAGCAAACAGTATGGGTCGGAAGTAAGTGCGATGGTTCGAACCCCACTTATGCTTATATGTTTCCCCATCCATTACACAACGAATCTTGGTGCTAGTCTTTCGAATAAGACGATATACCGAGGTCCCGTGTGTTACACATCACTATTTAGAATATGTAAAAGAACCCAACCCACGGCAACAAGAGGGTTGTCCCTGGCAAAATTCTGTAGAAAAAAGTCACTCTGGTAGAGAAACAAATACAGGTGCAGACAGGAAAAGAAAAAAGGGTGACGCTGCTCTTGTGGCGACGCGCTCTTCACGGGTACAGCAGCCCGAATTTCACGCAGAGAAATTCGCCGTGACATAAAAGGGGTATAAATAAATGAATAAATGAATGAATAAATGAATGACTAAAAAAATAAATGAATAAATAAATGAATAAATAAATGAATAAATAAATGAATGAATGAATGAATAAACAAAACGTAAAGTGAATAGGTTGGGCACTGGTCTATCATTATTTATCTATAGTCGGCAGGCTGTGGTCTTTTAAGATAGACCAGCATGCGATTTGTAGCTTCGATTTGTCCAAGACAGACCAATCAAATTTTTAGTGCAGTGTCCAATTGATTCTCAAGGAGATAGGGAAGAACAAAAGAGATACTACTTAGTCTTTCAGTGCGTGACAGGAGGGGGGGGGGGAGGAGAGAGAGAGAGAGAGGAGAGAGGAGAGAGAGAGAGAGAGAGAGGAGAGAGAGAGAGAGAGAGAGAGAGAGAGAGAGAGCAGAGACAGAGACAGAGAGAAGAGAGAGACAGAGACAGGGACAGAGAGACAGAGACAGAGACAGAGAGAGGAGAGGACGAAGAGAAGAGAGAGAGAGAGAGAGAGAGAGAGGAGAGAGAGAGAGAGAGAGAGAGAGAGAGAGAGAGAGAGAGAGAGAGAGAGAGGAGAGAGAGAGAGACAGAGAGAGACAGAGAGAGACAGAGAGAGAAGACAGACAGAAGACAGACAGAGACAGAGAGACAGACAGACAGACAGACAGACAGAGACAGAGACAGACAGACAGACAGAAACAGAGAGACAAACATACAGATAAACAGATAGAGGCAAGCAGAGAGACATACAAAGACAGGAATCAGACAAAGATAGAACAGCACAGTGGTAGTGGTGGTTGTGGTGGCGGTGGTGGTGGTGGTAAAGCAGCAATTACACAAAAAGAGTGTTCAGTTTTCATGTGTTTTTGTTTCCCATCGATGTGCTCCTGTGTCGAATATTCCACACACCAAATCTCAATAAGCCATCAATGATTATAACAGACCACAGACCAGCGCAGAGTCTAAAATTTCCACACAGAATCAGAGGCGTACGTCCCTGTCTCCAGAACTCAATTACTACTATACTGGTAAGAACTTACACAATGTCTGCATTGCCTAAAGAAACCCTAAAGCAAACTAACACTTCATACTGGTAGGAACTTTCACAACACATGGAGAACACATACATTGCCAAGAGAAACCACTGAAGCAAACTGACACTTCATACTGGTAAGAACTTACACAACTTATACATTGCCTAGAGAAACCGACATCAGCAAACTCAACACTTCATCATGAACGTACCCACTTTAGTTCCAGGCTGCTATAACAATTTCATTCCCGTATGCACAGACACAGAAAAAAACTGTATCCTGCACTTACTTTATTCCAGGCTGCTATAACATTTTCACTCCCTTTATGCATATCACAGAAAAAAAGTGTATCCTGGCACTGGAAGGTCAGTTGCGTACATTGTGACCTAAACTGCAGAAAACTCGTCCTGTTGTATTCATCAGACGAGGCTCATACTTGAAGAAGCACCGTCAAAATCTTTAGGATTAAGGGTCAAAGACTTGTCCTACTCTCAACTAGCAAAAAGAAAGGAGGGGGGAGTTAAAAAGAAGAAAGGAAGTCACACAGACAGAGGGGGAGGGGGGGAGGGAAGGAAAGGATCAGAATGGAAAATCAAAAGAGATGATAAAAATTGAAACGTCAGTATCATTACCATAAAGGCAACAAAAGCACTCTCTTTCTATGTGTCTTACTGTCTGTCTGTCTGTCTTTTCTGTCTGTCTCTTCGTCTGTCTGTCACTCTCTCTCTGTTGTATGTATGTTTTATGTATGTATGATAGTATGTATGTTGATTGTATGTATGTTGTATTTTTATTTATATGTTATATATTCTTCTCTATATACTCATATATATTATATAAGGCAACAAAGCACTCTGTCTGTCTGTCTTCTCTGTCTCTCCCTCCCTCTCGCTCTCTCTCTCTCTCTCTCTTCTCTTCTTCTCTCTCTCTCTCTCTGCTCTCTCTCTCCTCTCTCTCTCTCTCTCTCTCCCTCTCCTCTCTCTCCCCTACCCATAAAAACCCTTTCTTTCTCTTAAATGCTGAATAATAATTTTAAAAAACCTTCTGTCCTATTTTATCACCCATAAAATTTGTTTACGTCTTTCGTTCCTTCTCTCTTTCCAAGATACAATGGACGGAATGTTTCCAGACAGTTAAAAAAAATGGGGTGAACAGACTTACATTTTAATCATCCGTACCCCCCACTGTCGCAGCTTCAAGATACAAGTATCCAGTATTTTTCCCTTACATCCCTACACTTTACACCATCCCCACGCCTCCTTTTCCTTTACACAGGTGTTTTCTGTTTTTTTAATACAAGATCTCTGAGGCTGGACATTACAAGTAGGACACCAAGATGAAAAAGAGAAAGAGGTAGTAAATAGGTGGAAGGGGAGAATTAAGAATGTCACCTCAGTAATAAAAAAAAAATATATATATATATATATATATATATATATATATATATATATATATATATAATAAATAAAGGGGGGGGGCAGGAGACACAAATGAAAGAGGGCAGGGACGGGATGGCCAAGTGGTTGGAGCTTTGCACTCGTAATCTGACTACCCGGGTTCGAGTCACCACCGATCGAGGCATCCGTTCAAGGGGATATTTTCTCCTAGAGTTGACACCAGCTGCAACTCCACTCCCCTCAACAGTCCTCAGGATGAGACTATAAATCGAGGACCCGTGTGCGAATGTACGCAGAACAAGAATGCATCTTGCACATACATTAAAACCCGTTCTTCCTTATGGCAGAGTGGGTATTTGTGTAGGTAGTAATGCACGACAAATGTTTTGGGGAAAAAATGCACAATGGTGTGTTTAGACATCAAGCCCGAAGTCGGAATGCGGCCACTTAATGGCAGGCGCGCGCGCGCGACGCGCACACACACACACACACACCACACACCGCGCACGACAAAGTTTAAGATACGACATGGCAACACTACTGACACACAGAAACAGAAAGAAAAAAAAGCGAACAGGAAGATATCAAGACAACAGCAATATTTACTTTCTGTCTGACACCAGACACACAAAATTCCCCGGCCAAGAAATGGACAGGGGAGAAACAGCTAGCAGAGGTCAGCATACCGTCTCTGCACACTAAGATCTCTATACCGTTGGTCTGTAGACAGAAACCTGGCCGGTGTCGTCGTGCTAGTCTCTATAGGGTTACATAATCAGGTCTGTCTAGACGGGTGTTAAAGTATAATGTGGAGAGAGAGAAGAAATTCAAGTTTCTCTGTCGCTGTCTCTCTATGTGGTGTGTGTGTGTGTGTGTGTGTGTGTGTGTGTGTGTGTGTGTGTGTGTGTGTGTGTGTGTGTGTGTGTGTGTGTGTGTGTTGTGTGTGTGTGTGTGTGTGTTATTGTGTTGTGCGTGGGGGGGGGGGGGGTAGGTGTGTGTGTGTGGGGGGGGGGGATTTGTGTGTGCGCGTGTGTGTACTCATGCGTGCGGGCGTGCGTGTGTCTATGTGCGTAAGTGTATGTACATATGTGTGTGTGTGTTTGAAGATAAATAGAAAATATACAGTTATGATTGACATAGATTTGATGGTGTTGATAGATAGACAAATAGACAGATAGATAAACAGACACATAGGTACATAGATAGATAGACAGACAGACTAGCTAGCTAGCTTGACAGACAGACAGACAGACAGACAGACAGACAGACAGAAGACAGACAGAAGACAGACAGACAGATAGATAGATAGATAGATAGATAGCTTGTCTGTAAATCTGCTTTGATATCAAAAGCTACTTGTACTGTGAAAAGTTTGACCAGGAGCAATCAAGCAAATAGATTTTTTAAAAAAAAACCCGAATGATCGGTCTTACGTTCAGTTAACAGCATGCAATGCTCAAAGCATGCACAGAAGCAAACAAATAAACACAGAGCCTGAGACACACAAGGGAGAGTGAAGTAACCTGACCAGAAAGAGAAAAAACCAATGATCGCTGGTGACTCAGCAAGACAAAGATGAGAAACAATGATATACTCTTAAGTACAAGAAGTCCTTCGCTGGAAGAGTGTAAGTCGGGTATTTGGACAGACATTGACGATTTGCTTTCTACCGTTTAAAGCAAAGTATCCGTTAGAGTGGAGTAGATAGAAAAACAGACTGACGCCAGATCTGGGTCTGACATTTAAATTACCACAAAACCACGTGCACTTGTTATGGGCAGACACAAACAGAAGGTTGATAAACTTCTGAATGTAGCGCTTACACGCCTTGGGGAGGTTTCATTTGGACAACTGGGTGTTCTTTTTTTCTGGCATGGGGCCTCTCTCTCTCTCTCTCTCTCTCTCTCTCTCTCTCTCTTCTCTCTCTCTCTCTCCTCTCTCTCTCACTACACACACACACACAACACACACACACTCACACACCACGCACGCACGTACGCACGCACACACACACACACACAACTCATTTTAATGCCTGACAGAACCAAAAGAAAAAAGCAATTCTTTCCAATAGCATAAATCTCCACGTAAGAAGCCGTCAGTGATATTTTGTAACATGACAATCTGATGTACACCGCTATACCTACAGCTGACAAAACAACTCTGCCAATGCAAACCACCACAATGCAATATGTGTGTGTGTGCTTTCGTGAAAGCCAACACCTTTGCTTTTGCTGTACCATAGAAACAATATAGACAGCTTGATGATTAGATACACGGTCAAAAGTCACGCAAATCATACATA
>CM060334.1:19910125-19917625 GCA_030674155.1 Stramonita haemastoma | reverse complement strand
CTTCATGCATGTACCACACAAGGCCTCGGTTTCTTTCTTACTCAGAAAAACTCGCATCCAGACTGCTGCCTTCATTCAGAAAAGAATCAAACCCACAAGTCCTTGCTTTCTAGATGGCTGATTTACCGCTAGATCACCAATCCACTGCTAGTAACTTCTCTCCCCCCCACACACACGCGCGCGCGCGCACGAGCGTGCGCGCACACACACAAGCACACCACACACAGCACGCACGCACGCACGCACACCCGCGCGCCGCGCGCACACACACACACACACACACACACACTGCAGCGCTGTGAGCGTTTGAAAGATGAACAATGTGCAAGAGCAATAAAAATTCAAAATCAGACACCTACTTAGATACAGGGTATTATTCAACTCTTGTACTTTATCCAGCCTTACCAACCTACGTCTGCTGTTTAGCTATCTATCTAAAACATCGATTGGATAGCTATTAAGTTTACTGCAGGATTCCACCTTTTCTCCTTTAAATTGTAGCATTCTCACTGGCCACAATATCTACATTTCAACCGAATCGAGATAATCTACTTGTAGAAATGAATTCTAGGGTAAAACTACAATAAAAACGTTTTTAAACACGCCATCGGCCACACATTTTAACGTATTGGCGAAAGACACCAAAAGAACGACAACTCAAGCTAACCTGACACTCAGCAGGAAATGAAGTCGCGTACATTTCAATGACGAGAAAATTAGCTGTGACTTTCTCGCTGCGACAAATGAAAGGCTGACCAGATAGTAAAGGTTGTCTAGCTCTCTCTTGATTGGCGTTAGGAAAATTCATTCCCTTGTAATTGGAGGTAGATGTTTTAAACGAGATTAGAATATTACAGAGATGCGCATCAATGGTAAAAATACCCGGTCCATCAAAATATCTGAATCAATGGAACCTGTCTGGAAGATGTCCAGATTTTTAAATATCTAGGCTTTGTAAAAGAAAACAATGACCCCTGTCCACAAGACGTCAAGGATGCAAGTGATGTGGACAAGCAAAAGATGATTCAGTCAAACAGCATTTATAAAGACAGCGGCATACCTAAAAGATCTCATCAAAAATGTCAAAACACCAATCGGGCCTGTGTTGCTGTATGGGTCAGAAGCCTGGACACTGCGTACATTGGAAAGAGACCTAATAAATACAGCCGAAATCATACAAAATGAGAAAAGCTTTCTCACTCAATTCTCAGTGCAAAGACACCAGTTAGCTGAAACTGATAAGCACAGACTGAGATATGTTGGTCATGCAAACAAAACACATCAATAAATCTGATTACGACAATTCTCCAAGACAATTATGAGGGTAAAGGGAAAACAAGTAGACCACCAAAGTCCTACATTGCCAACAGCTACAGGAGATGGTACAGAGAGAGAGATGGGAACTCTGGTGGCACTGAGTGAAGCTGCTACAGTCGACAGCGGCGATGGAGACGGGTGAGAGGTGAGAGTAATATCCTAGTTCTATGTGGTTTGCATGCTGCTGTGCTACAGAAATGAGTGACCATACCATACCATATTGTTTACAGCCCTACCGGCCACGAAAGCTAGATCAGGGCTGTCACCTCATTTAGTTTCAGTGGATCCAGTAACTTTCAACTTCAGGTTCAAAACAAACACCTCCTAATACTTTCAAATATCTAACACCGTCCATCTAAAAACAAAACCCCATTAAATGACACAATACCCAGATCATTTCATTCCTTATGGCTAATAAACCAGGCTGTGGTGAGAACGCTAACCATTCCGCTTACTGTATCCTCCCAGATTACACAAAAAACATACAAAAAGGATAACAAACGCGTTAAATACACAAACATACATAAAAATGCCACATGCTCAAATACCACTTCAAAATGGACATTAATGTCCAACAAAGTGTCTAAGTATCACTGCCTGCTCGCCAGAACAAAAAAACAGGCAAAATATCATGTAATGAAAACAGAATACTGTTTGAGAGATTTGCTTGAAAAAAGGCAGGAGAGTGGACTAGGAAATAAATCCATCCATCCATCCATCCATCCATCCAGCCAGGCAGGCAGGCAGGCAGGCAGGCAGGCAGGCAGGCAGCAGGCAGGCAGACAGACAGACAGACAGACAGACAGACACACACACACACACACACAGACACACAGACACACAGACACACAACACACACACATTTCCACGCATCCAACATGCTCTACTAAAAATATTCGTTCGCAAAATCAGCCAGTTATGAAAACGGAAAACATATCTAAAAAAAACCGGACATTTTCATAACTTTTTGGGGCCATAAACTATTTAACAAAGATCAAACGCATGACCGAACCCAAAATTGCCACTCATTACAAAAACATTCTCCTGCAACAAGTAGGCTTCATTTGCCCAACATTTTAAGTGATTAGCTTTGCCTTCCCTTTCCATTTGCCCCAGCGCATTTCCATTTATGAATTATGCAGCTGTCAAGTTATATCACTATCTACTTCAGCTTCGTCAGACAGGCACGCTTCAACATACAGCAATCTGTCAAAACTGCATCCATTATTTTGACGTTAATCACCGCCTTGAGGGATATCTGAAGGACAAACACAGGCCAGAAATAATCTTTAAAAATAGAGAATGTCAATCAGACCACAGATGGAGCACTAAAGTTCAATTAAAAAGGAATTTAAAAGTAGTTACTTCATGGCGAAACTGGAATGGCAATTTGGAGTAGTACACATAACCTTCAATGTAATGTATATGCAGACGTTATGATAAAACTTATTTATTTTTTAAAAGCAGATTTCGGATAGTCTCTGATACATTGTAAACTGTAAAAGAAAATTCTAACAGAGCATGCATCGAGCAGATATACAAACAGTATCACAGGATGATTTAAAAAAAAAAAGAGTGAAACTGGAAAGGAATATTAAAATAAAGATAATGAACAAGAAACAGAAATGGATGAAACAAAACGACGGAACAAAAACGCTGAAAGTTTATCAGACAGTACTGATTTCTGTTTAGGTGGTTGTGGATGGCTCTTTCTGCTTCGCACTGTCTGTTGTGGTTGTGATGCTCTTTCTGCTTCGCACTGTCCGTTTTGTTTGTGGCAAGATGTCTGGTTGCGTGTGTAAGAAGAATAGGCTGAATGCAAACGCTTTGATATGTTTTTACAAGTTTTAGCTCCATGTAAATTGTTTGTGTTATCATCATTCATTATCACATTAGTAGTAGTATATAGTAGTATATAGTAGTGTAGTAGTAGTAAGTATAGTAATATAGTAGTAGTATATATAGTATTATATAGTAGTATAGTAGTATAGTATAGTAGTAGTAGTATCATAACATATTATCATCATATATCATGATTATCATGTTATCATATTATATTATGATCATGTTTTTATTACCATCATTCGGTCAAGCTCACTTTCATGTCTTTGGTATTCGTGCGCGCGCGCGCGCGCACACACACACACACACACACACACACACACACACACACACACACACACACACACAACACACAAACACACACACACACAGTTAGAATAGTAGAGAAGAGAAGTCAGAGACAGCCAGTAAAAACAAAACAGAGAAGAATCTGGATACAGAGAAGAGACAGGCAGACAGACAGACGGACAACAATGGTAAAGCCCCAGATAGCTGCATCATCATTGTAACTGGGAAGAGGTAACAGTTATGAAACAATATCCAAGTTAATACTGTTTGTTTTTTCAAAAAAACTCAGATGACATCGGACATAGGCAGCGCAGCTGTTTGCTTGATGGCAATACTGAACCATCTTTTGGACAGGGTCACGAAGATCAGTGCAAAAGAATAAAAATGTCTTTTTACAAGCGTTCTCACTAACCTACAATGGTGTTAAATTTTGAGAGTGTGTGTGTGTGTGTGTGTGTGTGTGTGTGTGTGTGTGTGTGTGTGTGTGTGTGTGTGTGTGTGTGTGTGTGTGTGTGTGTGTGTGCTGTGTGTGTGTATGTGTGTGTATCTCGTGTGTGTGTATGTGTGTGGTGCGTATCTTATGTGTGTGCGTGTGTGTGTGTGTGTGTGTATCGGTGTGGGTGTGGGTATGCGGGGTGTGTTGTGTGTCGTGTGTGTGTGCGTGGTGGGCGTGTGGTGGTGCGTGGTGTGTGTGTGTGTGTGTGTGTGTTTGGGAGGAGGTGTGAATATGTAGGTTGAATGTTTATAGATTTATTTTTGCTTCAAAGTATTGTTTTTCTGGCTCGGGTTTCTACAAGCACAGGCGGATGGCGTACATTTCAATTTACGTCCTCTTTGGTTTGCTTCTCTTCCCTGGAGAACTGGAGTCTAGACTCAACCCTTTATCCTTTTTTTCTCTGAAGCAGGCTTAGTCTGTGTGTGTGTTGTGTGTGTGTTGTGTGTGTTGTGTGTGTGTGTGTGTGTGTGTGTGTGTGTGTGTGTGTGTGTGTGTGTGTTTGTGTGTTGTGTGTGCGTGTGTGTTGTGTGTGTGTGTGACTACTCTTGTTGTGTGACCGTACTGTGTATGCTGCTGTTGTTCTACCGTCATCCTCTTCCTTATCTCTTCTCTTTCTTCTTCTGCTCTTCTTGTTAATGCTTTTTCTCTTCTTTCTCTTCTCTCTACCACATCACCACGCACTCACCATCACATCATTCTCTCTCTCTCTCTCTCTCTCTCCTCCTCTCCTCATCCCCACACTCCCCCCACAACCATCACACTATCTACACAACACCACACACACACACACACACACACACCACACACGCCACGCGCGCGCAGCACTATCTGATCACAAGGGCAAGTAAAGAGAAAAAAAAGTATAACCTGTTATTCTTGTAAAAAATAATTCCATCGTTTATCTAACATCCCAGATCAGATCACACGAGACAGAAGCAAAAGCTAAAGTGAATGTCCTCAGACTTGAGATCAATGCCAGGAATGATTCAATTCTATCCTGCCTCAGTCAGCCAGACGACAGCCATATTAACGTCACTGATTCACATTATGTTTTCCTTCCCACGTCTCTCCTGGATCTCTGCAACAGTCCGCTGCCTCTTTCAATGTAGAGTTTCCTTACATATAATCACAGGGATCAGTGTTCAAGCAGTCACGTATCTGTCTATAAGCCGTTAGGTCGTGGATTCGATTTTGTCTGAAGCTGGACTTTTACTGTTATTGTGCGATATGATATGACGCAGTATGATACACTGCCACATCAAACCATATCATACCTACCTTTCCATACCATTTCATACCATACCAAACCACACATTACCACAACATACCACACCATATAATAACGTACCATCACGCACCCTGACATACCATATCATACCAACTATGCAACGCCATTACCATCCATGTCAGCCTATAGCATAACCATACCATACTAGACTGCTAAACAATACTATAACCCAATCTACCCTACCCAAAGCGTATCCTACCCACCTTACCCTACCCTAACCACCCCGACCACACCCAACCCTCCTCAACCTTCCCTCCTCTCCCCTCCTCTCCCCTGGAAGGAAATGATGGGAACATTCTTTCGAAAGGTAGAGACAGACTTTATTTAGATAGCCATGCCTATTTTCTGCCTGGTCCTGTCTGCCTTGATGCAGGCTGAGGGGAACATAGTTTAGTCTGTCTGGGCTTTCCACGGCAGACACGCTTTGGGCTACAGGAAAAAAGGGACTGTTTTCTTACCTCCTTTTTTCTCACTGCTACTATAGGAAATGTTATTCCTATCACTTCGTTTCACTCATGTTCAATATATCCAATCACGTTCATTCGTTTTTTTGGTGTGTAGGTTTTTAATCTTAGGGGGATACTAAAGGCGTATCATTCACATGCACATGCTTACGCAACATACACATGCATGCACACATGCATGAAATGCAGCGCACGCATGCACCACCACACAACCACATTTCCACAAGAATACACACATGCTCGCACACACACAACATACACACACAAAGCAACACACAAAACACACACACACAACACATACACACACAAGATACACACACAAACACACACACACAACTACACACCAGCACACACACACACACACACACAACACACACAACACACTGTGGAGTCTGTGTGTTTCTTAGGACACATACAAGCACTCTGACACATCCTTACATTTAAGAATTGGCTATGGTTTAGTTAATCACTGTATGTATGTAATGACCTAAAAAGGAAATAAAGGAAAGACATCCCTACATTTCTGATATCTTACATCAAGCTGCTTATATTGTAAACCCTCCACAGCATCTGATTCTAAAACCATAAATCCCCACATCGTGAGAATAAGCCACAAGTTGGCCCACAATCTGACAGCATCAGAAAATCTATATGCCACAAATTTGATTGCAACATTCTATATTCCACAAATCAACCACATCATCAAGCATGCCATATTTCATCTACAATACAAAACGACTTATTTCTGTTTGTCCTTTTCTGAACTGAGGAGTCATCAGGGCAATGTAGACATCTCTTGGGCAATCCAAACTTGAGGAATCTATTCTTTCCAGACTGCAGACTTCCTCATGGCTACTACATTTCTGCCAGAAGCACATCGCCCAAAATGCCACACCATTTTACAAAAAAATAGCATGGCTTAATGTACGTTTAATGTTAGTGTGCGTTCAAACAAATAGACCCAAGTTTAGTCTAGTCTCAAGGACTTCCAAGGAAGGTTAAGTTGGGGCTGAAGTCACCTCGAAGGAAAAGACTTCAAGTGGACAGTGACTTAAACCTGCTTCTCAAATTACTGATGAAACAGGGTCCACCCTATGTTATGCTGAAATTTTATTGCATGCCCCTTTTAGCCACAGCAGGTTTCTGTGCATAAAATTCGTGCTGATATCCTTGGGTACAGCGTATTGCCACAAGAGCAGTGCCACTATTTTTCCCCAAAAAGATTTGTCTGGCTTTGTATATGGTTCCTATGAGAGTGGCTTTTAAACGCAATTTTGCCAGAGACAATTGCTCTTGTTACTGTGAGATGTTTATGTATATTGTGCACAGGACTTCAGTTTATCGTCTGATCCGAATGACTATCACCCCAGACACCACTCATAGTCTAGTGGATAATAGAAAAGGTGGGCTCTTCTCTTCTTTTTTCTGCATTCCCTACTGGGTGGGGTGCATAGAGCCTGATTTTTCTACTTTGTCATTTTGAAGGAGGTCTACCTGCTGGCCTCAGCTGACTAATTCTGACTTCATAGCAGCTCATTTCATTGTACAGGTTGCAGGCAAGGCATGTTCGTGTTTTCGTAACCCACCGAACTCTGACGTGAATTTGGGAAGCCCTACACTTGAATTTGATCTGGGAGATCGTAAACATTCCCACCTCAAATTCATGTCACAGACCCGTCACCAAGATTCAAGCCCACGACTTCATGGACCCACGGAATTGAGTCGAACGGTCTTAACCACTCGGCTACAGCGTTGGTCAGCATTCGTTCAAAAGGGGGATCAAATCTGGGCCTCTTCTCTTGGTA
>CM060334.1:19892625-19900125 GCA_030674155.1 Stramonita haemastoma | reverse complement strand
CAACTGTATTTAATGTGCTAAGCTTTACTATTGTATTGACTGTGCTTTATTTTGCCTGTGCAACAACTGTAGTTACTGTAGTTTATTTTAGAACTGCATTTTCTGGACTTTATTTTACATCTGCTCTGTGTTTTATTTCATAAATTGATCATTAAGCGATTTGTGTATGCGATAAAAATACACTAATATATATATATATATATATATATAGAGAGAGAGAGAGAGAGATATATATATATATATATGTGTGTGTGTGTGTGTGTGTGTGTTCTCTCTTCTCTGTGTTTCTCTCTCTCTCTCTCTCTCTCTCTCTCTCTTCTCTCTCTCTCTCTCTCTCTCTCTCTCTCTCTCTCTCTCTCTCTCTCTCTCTCTCTCTCTCTCTCTCCTCTCCTCTCCCCCTCCTCTGTCTATCTTTTCTGCTGTCTGTCCTGTCTGTCTGTCTGTCTGTCTGGTCTCTCTCTCTCTCTCTCTCTCTCTCTCTCTCTCTCTCTCTCTCTCTCTCTCTCTCTCTCTCTCTCTCTCTCTCTCTCTTCTCTGAGATATGCTTCAAGAATTCTAGTCCAGTCTCTTTCATGGAATGATATACTGACAGAATACACTCAGCACACAAAAACCAGACCATAACACACACACCCCCCCCTCCTCCCTCTCCCGTACGGAAAGCAGTCATAAAGATCTCTTCAATAACTGATGAATCGGATCAACCACAATCGGTCATTGTCCCTGTGGATCTGTTAAGTGACCATTCAGTGTCCACTACACACTGCCGGACTGTCCCCAGTCTTGTCACACTAATGTGACACTGATCACCCTTGGGCTTTATTGCCCACTAACGACCACACTGATGGTGCCAGCTACGTCTACCGTCTATTCGGATCTCTGCGTGCTTTCCAGCGGACGCAAAGCTTGTCTCTAGAAAACGCAGTTGGCGATATTTCCTGTCAAAATGATGTTAATTCTCTGAGAAAATAACTTTTTGAAATTGTGTCCAAGTTTATTGTACGTTACATTCAGTGCTGTAGTAAGGTATAGACTTTTTTGGGCAATGAGATAGAAAAAAAGAACACAGCTTTTGCTTTCCAAACGTTTGCAACTTTTCTCTCTCTCTCTCCTCTCTCTCTCTCTCTCTCTCTCTCTCTCCTCTCTTCTCTCTCTCTCTCTCTCTCTCTCTCTCCCCTCTTCTCCATTTCTCTGTACATCAAACTATCTCTTCCAATCAAAAATTCACAGCATAAAGAGACACAAAAGAGAATAAACAGTCTCAAACATTCTGCGCATGCACACAGCAAAGCGTACTTCATTTAGGAAATCAGACAACCACATTGTCAACACAAACAAGCTAACAAGTCTCCCCAACGAGCAAATAGATTATCATCAATAATAATAATAATAATAATAATAATAATAATAATAATAATATAATATAATATAAATAATAATAATAATAATAATAATAATAATAATAAATAATAATAATAATAAAATAATAAAATATATGATGATGATGATGATGATGATGATGATGATGATAGGAATTTATATTGCGCTATATCTTGCAAAAACAAATCAAAGCGCTTGCATTCGACCTATAAAACACACAAGCAATCAATGACAAGAACTTTAGCAAAATCAAATGTACACACCACACGAACAAATCTATCCTACCTGTTACAAAAAAGAAACACCACGCTTACTAACATTGGTCTTTGAACCGTATTTTTTGGACATCTTTCCCGGTTGCATGTGACAGTTCGGTGTTCAGCTCTGCCCAGCTCGCTCACATGATTAAAGTAAATGGCCTCAAAGCTTTTCAGACGGTACTGATTTTATTGGGCAGACTGTGGTTATTTTTTTTTTTTTTTTACCCGAGTTTGAGAAACGCTGTGCGGTATGAAAATTTAATGGGGTTTTCCCCGCTGAGGACTCCCGCTAACAGTAATAAGCATATAATGTTAACAAGCAAACATTGCTTCTATTTTCCTCTTTATCAATCGCACACTTTTGTTGTAGATAATGATTTAAGGTTTTTCCCTTTTTAATTTTTTTTTTTTACTATATATTCTAACAACGTAAAAAATAATAACTCTTTAATGTTATTCCGTAAATTTGCACTCTTGTTTTCCCATGTCTAAAACTACAATCACAGATGCTTGGTACTAGGGATTCAACTTGAAGCAAGATATCTCTACCTTTTTCTAAACACCATCATATGTATCATGTTTCATCTCCTTTCTTTTTACGGCTGTTCTACGTTGATGTTCATCGGCTACAATAAGAACTGATCTTCATGCTGTCACACACAATAAACTATGGATACCTCGAAAAATAAACCACTGACACGTTAAGCCAATAATAACAATCATGTTAATGCCTGGCAAATAAGAACCCGTCCAAAGGTCACATCAAAGGCAACTCTATCTTAAGCCTGTTCTTTGTCGCACGAAAATCCCCTCCACCACTTAATCAACAAAGAAAACAATGCAGACTGAGACACAGGGCCAGATAAACACAATCACTGCTACTGCGAAAATCCCAGTCAATTAACTCCACCGTTTTGATGGAAGCAGACAAGAGATGGCTGCAGAGACCGCCTACTCCAGCAGAACAGAAGCAACTCATGTCATCAGCATGAAAAATAGTGTGTGCAAGTCTGTTCATATCTATGGCTATAGCTGGGTCTGTGACAGAGGCTGGCAGCTTCTTTAATTGCGAGAAAAATTATTTCTGCACGTGGATATTCCCACTAATTATCAACTCTCTCTGTCTGTCTCTCTGTCTGTCTCCGTCTCTCTGGGTTTTTTTTCTCTTCTCTCTGTCTGTCTGTCTGTCTGTCTCTCTCTCTGTGTCTGTCTGTCTGTCTGTCTGTCTGTCTGTCTGTCTGTCTGTCTGTCTGTCTGTCTCTCTCTCTCTCTCTCTCTCTCTCCTCTCTCTCTCTCTCTCTCTCTCTCTCTCTCTCTCTCTCTCTCTCTCTCTCTACGTGCGGGCATATGTGTTAGAGACAGAGAGAGAAACAGAAAGAGACAATAACAGCGAAGACAGACAGACAGCATGAGACAGAGATAGAAGGGGGAAATAGAGGACAGGAGGAAGAAGACACAGAAAAAAGATATGAAGCATCTGTGAGAGACAGAGAGGAAAAGGGGGAGAGAGAGTGAGGGGAACAGAGAGGGGGGTGCAGACAGAGACAGAAAGACAGAGAGAGAGAGAGAAAGTGAAAAAGTGGGACATCGGCACAGAAAATGAGTCTAGAATACCACACACATACACAAAGCCTACTCAAGTAAACACACACACACACACACACACACACCACACACACCCTTACCCCTCTTCCTTAACCACCTCCTCCCCCTCCACCCCTTTCTCTCAGTTTCCTCCCCTCTCCAACAACCAATGACACTGCACGGAAAAGAACAGCTCGACAACACAAGCCACACAACAAAGTTCAACAAAAGAACCGGAACCGGAAATTAGAACGACGGAAAGACGGGGACAGGGGAAAAAATCAACCTGCAGAACACGAAATGACATCATCAGAAGGTGGTGTGACGTGACCAGGACAAAAAGCGTAGCGCGATCCTTTTCACGGAGCTTTCATGACGTCATTTTTGCCAGGCAATATAAGGATTAGGCTAAACGGCATATTGGATTTCCTTTTCCGGTTGCGCCGAAGGTTGTTGTTTCGAGAGAACAATTTATGTTGTTGTTCTTGTTTTTTTTACCCTGGTATATCGAAAGTTTAGCAGTTCTGGTATTGAATAGGTGGTCGATAGATAGCTGAATGATAAGAAGACTACATTGTAATAAGAAAAATATGCTAGCAACGCTGATAGAGAATTAACAGAGAGATGTCAGTCTCACTATAGAAGAACCCCCCTACCCCCTAATTTCGCCACTTTGTCAGTGTCACTTTTTTATGCCAAGATTAAGGAAGGCAAAGAGATTGTTTTTTGCACGCGTGGTACCCACTTCTACAGGGGATTATCGACGGAAGGAGTGTGTGTGATTCGCCTGTCGGTTTTATGAAGATAAGCTGTGATGTGGTGAAGTTTGGAGACGTTGATTCTGATCAGGAATACATTTTCGTTCTTCTGTGACTAGTTAGGAATACTGTTTTATTTTTTTCTATCGGTGCAAGGCTGTTCTGCTGTCTTCTGTCAATACACGAATTCTTTACAATAAAAACAGGTGTCTGTTTTTATACACCTCTCTCTCCTCTCTCTCTCTCTCTCTCTCTCTCTCTCTCTCTCTCTCTCTCTCTCTCTCTCTCTCTCTCTCTCTCTCTCCTTCTCTCCTCCCTCTCTCCCTTTCTACCCTCTCCCCCTCTCTCTCACCCCCGTCGATCTCTCCCTCTCCCATCTCTCCTCCCTGTACATACAGCGACTTAAAAAAAAAGAAAAAAAGTACAAAGACCGAAATTCATTATGCACCACGAAAACCCACATCCTGAATGCTGATGTTTACAGCTGTAGTCTGGACACTGCAGACACAAGTGACTTTCCGAGCCTCCTCGTCCCAGCAGAACAAGACTTCAGACTACTTCTGGCGGAGTCACTGAATGTATTTCCCCGTCCTCTCCGGTGGTCTGGTATCCATTTCTGTCTCCTTCTATTACATCAAAACGCAAATTAAACTAGCCGAGACCTCTTCAGACGACCCTGATTTTGTTTGGCCAGTCGCGGTTGCTTTCTGCTTTGGTCTATTTGCCTTGGGGCACTACTGAATAGGGAAGAGATTGTACTGTCTAAGTCTAGGCGCTTAGTACAGTTTCCAGTTAAAATATGGTCAGTTTTTATTTCTCTTTAAAGAAAAGTGTTTTTTTCCTTCATTTTTCTCTTGTTTTTATTAACGTTATCGTTTCTGGTCACATTTTTTTTCAAAACCTTAAATTCGTAGTTGTATACGAAGAGTTCTTCTTCAAATGTATGTCTGTTTATGTGTGAAAATTGGAACCGAAAACATTTTCTTTTGGATCTTCTGCAACTCGTTTTATTTCCATTTTTTATTTGTATCTTTATCTAGTTTTGCTTTTCCCTATTGCTATTCTTCTGTTTGCTTTTTTCACTTTCAAAAATATTATAGCATTCATATATAAAGTCATACACACACACACACACACACACACACACATACACACACACACACACACACACACACACACACACACACACACACACACACACTGTCTCCACTCTTTTCATACACACTCTACTGCTCACATACACATTCTTAACTCAGTGTTCCCTCTTTTTCCTATCGTCTATTATTACTTAAACGGAAAGACATTAAATTGAAGAACACACACACACACACACACACACACACACACACACACACACACACACACACACACACACACACACACATTCACTCTCTCTCAAGTACACACACGTGCGCGCGAGCACGTACAAACATACACACACACGAGCACACACACAAACACACACGCACACAAACACACAAACGCACACACACACATTCAAACTACTTATTCTGATCATCTCAAAATATATACTGATGGTTCCATTCTTAATACTAATGAGGGAGGTGCGGCTTTTATTATTCCATCATTGAAAGTAGAACGATCATTCAACCTGGGAAAAAATAAATCTATATTTACAGCTGAGCTAACGGCTATAATATTTGCGCTGTACTATGTACTTGACTTTCCGAAAGATATTTGCAACAAACTTGTGTGTGTTGATTCTAAATCGGTTTTACATGCTTTAAAGAATTCTAATCTTAAAGTGAGAAAAGATCTTCTCATTGGAGTCAAGCATCTGGTGCATCTTGTTATTTTAAGAGGTAGTACTGTTACTTTTTGTTGGGTTCCCTCACACAGTGGAATCTATTTTAATGAAAAAGTACACACCCTTGCAAAATATGAGGCGAGGAATAGAACGGATTCATGTGAAATAGATGGTGCATTATCTTTACATGAGGGATACAGCTTCCTGCAAAATGCTTGTTGGAAGCATTTCAGAAAGAAGATCAGCGATTCTGCATATCGGCTTTATGATAGCAGTACAAGTAATATGATACATTTTCGAAATATCTTAACTTCTGACAAAGTCTGTGGTTGGTACAATCGCAGAAATGTGTCATCCCTCATGTACAGATTTAAACTAAATGCCTTCAAGACGAAATACTCAAAGGATGTAAACTGTATTTGTGGTGATAAGATAACGAATAGTCATATTCTTCTTTGTGGATATCTAAAACCACTTTTACCTGTTGTGCCTAATCTATCACTGGACCAGTTGTTGTCTGAACCATCGCGTTTGTTGGACATTGTGTTGGCACTAATAAGAAGTCCGATAATTCAGTATTTATAGTTTGTTAAATTAGCTTTATATTTTAACTTTGTTATCTGGCATTGGTTTCAGCTATTGTTCAATTTTTCTTGTTCAGGTTTTTTGTTTGTTTGTTTTGTTTTTTTGGTCTAAAATCACTTAATGTGAATAGACGTTAAACTGAAGAACACACATCAATTTAGATCCGTGCACATGTACACACATTATGATACTTAAGAAGCCAAATACAAAATATATACACATTAAAATCAAACCAGCCTCGGGAAGAAGAAAAAGAAGAAGGAGGAAGAGGATGAGAAGGAGAGAGGGAGGGGGGAGGATGAGCAGAAGGGGGAGAAGAAGAAAAAAGATGAAGAAGGAACAACAACAACAACAACAACAAGACCAAGAACAAGAAGAAGAACAAGAAAAACAAGCAGAACAAGAAGACCAAGCAGAACAAGAAGAACAACAACAAGAAGAAAGAAAACATAAAAGAGAGAACATCTGGCATCTCTGACGAGATAAACGACACAGGGCTACCAGCCACAGTCGCTGAGCCCTCCTTAGACAAGTGGTGCTGTAAGCCACCAAGTCAGCCTCATCATCGCCATCACCACCATCATCATCATCATCATCATCATCATCATCATCATCATCATCATCATCATCATCATCATCTTCACCATCATCACCACCACCATTACGGGCCATTGACGCTATTGATCCCATGTGGGTGGCCCATGCCTTGTCCACTCTAGTCTGTCCACTCTGACACTCTAATGTGACACTGATCAGATTTGGCACAGATCAGCCAAGGAGCGCTGACTGACTGACCCTTCCCTTTCGCTGGTGGTTTCTTTCTTCGCCCCTGGTAGTAAAGGCCTGCCTATACAGTCAAGCCCAAGCGGTCCGTCCGCGTCTTTCCTGATGAACTGAATGTAGTAGCACTGATAGGCGTATAGCCAGAAATGACTTCAGTCCAGGAATAATCGAGAACGCTGCTATTCATCTATTGATGGTGTTCTTTTGACTATTCATTCCAGTACAGCATAATACCGTGCGTTAGGACAGCGGCGCTTTTGAGCAGATGTGGTTGGGTATACAGATAGAGAGCTTGGTTTGCCTATTGCACCGGTTGCAGAATGGAGTGAGGTTTATTTTAGGACTGGAGGGGGTGGGTGGGTGATTACTTCTACGAGTACTT
>CM060334.1:19872625-19887625 GCA_030674155.1 Stramonita haemastoma | reverse complement strand
GACACCTAACCCACAATCCACGAGAACATGCCGGCTACACCAGAGGCAAAGAGGCAGCAGCGAATCTCGTTAGTGTCACAGCAGTGTGACAGGGTCAGGAAATGCCGAAGGATTTGGGGTTCACACGTAACGTCACCACCCTGAACTGAAGAAAATGACAGCAATCAGCAAGTGGACTACCTCTGATCTTTAATCTACGACATGATTTGTGACCAGAAATAAGAATTTTTGGCCAGGGATACTGGTTTGCCGATATATTCTTTATCACAAAAATTATTTTTGTTCTCAGACCTGATCTTCGCGCGCGCGCGTGGTGTATGTGTGTGTGTGTGTGTGGGGGGGGGGGGGGTGCGTGGGTGCGTGCGTGCGTGCGTGCATTTGTGTGTGTGTGTGTTAGTGGGATGGAGAGAGAACCAGACAGAAAGACGGAGGAAGAGAGAGAGAGAGAGAGAGAGAGAGAGAGAGAGAGAGAGAGAGAGAGAGAGAGAGAGAGAGAGAGAGAGAGAGAGAGAGAGAGAGAGAGAGAGAGAGAAGAGAGAGAGAGACAGACAGACAGACAGACAGACAGACAGACAGACAGACAGACAGACAGACAGACAGACACAGACAGACAGACACAGAGACAGACAGAGACAAACAGACAGACAGACAGACAGACAGACAGAGACAGAGAGAGTGACGGGAAGAGAGAGAAATATAGGTAAGGGAGTTTAAGGGGTAGAGAGAAAAAAAAAAAAAAGAAGTGGGAAGGACAAGAAATCATTCTGCTATCCCCAATCAAACAAAACAGGTCCTACAATAATGTCTGGAGAGGGTATTATCAAAACATGCACGTTATTTTCAGAAGTGACAACACGCACTGGGGAAAGCAAAAGCTACACCTTCTCATAAAAACAACAACCTGCCATGCCACTGACGTCTGAGACAGCATGACCATCAAAAGAGGAGGGAAACCTCACAAGTCAGCAACAACAGGGTAACATTCCACTAGTCAGTGTCAAGTCTGTGTCTACCTGGGTCATAAAGCAGGAGGAAGATTTGGTATTCTATGTGACATGGACAAAACTCGGTAGATGGCTGCTTTGTTATGACAGGGCAACGGCTGAATGTCGAAGGTGAGATAACGCTGAGGTGGGTTATCTGAAAGATCACTAGTACAGTGGCCTGGCGTATGTCTATGTCTTGTCACGTATTTCGTGTTTTACTTTCTCATTAGTGTAAGCCATCCTCTTTTTTGGTTTTATATCATAGCCAAACTTCTCTTCTTTATTTCTCATGTTGTATATGCTTTTCCTTATCAATCTTCTTCTTTGTGACTCTCTCAATCTCTCTCTGTATCTCTGCCTGTCTGTCTGTCTGCTGTCTGTCTGTATATATTTATGTTTGTCTGTCTGTCTGTCAGTCTATCTGTATATATGTATGTATGTATGTATGTATTTCTCTCTCTCTCTCTCTCTCTCTCTCTCTCTCTCTCTCTCTCTCTCTCTCTCTCTCTCTCTCTCTCTCTCCCTCCCTCCCTCCCTCTCTCTCTCTCTCTCTCTCTCTCTCTCTCTCTCTCTCTCTCTCTCTCTCTCTCTCTCTCTCTCTCCTCTCTCTCTCTCTCTCATACACACACACACACACACACAAATTTTCTTCACTCATTCTTATTTCTCCCTTCCTCTTTCCATGCAAGGAGGATTTACACTCCTCATAATACTGGGAAAAAAAGGAAAATCTATGACTCAGACAAGATGACATAACACAAAACAAGTAACCAAGTCTCCTCACTGCCACGGAACGTGATATCACACAATAATACTTAGTCTTAATAATATGACTTCGTCGACCGCTCTTCTGCCTTATCTAGATCACACCATTGCTTTCCATCCCATTCCAGTGACTAGAAAGGTTCTTCTGTATCAGCCAGCCCTCGCCTCGTTTCTTGCTGCTACGCACCAGCCACCGTCCACCATATCTGTCTACTTCCATTACGCGCAGTAAGTAGCTCCCGTGGAAAGCGGTTCCGACTCTAGTGATTTTATTCAGCTGCCTGTGATTAGTTTTTGATTTGCCTGCCTGCCTTATTTGCCTTGTGCCATTCTGAAAGGGAGAAAATGGATGATTCTTCTGTCTGGCCCAGATGGCTGAAGAAGGAAGGAAGTAGATGTTGTGGAGAAATGAAATGTCGTCTGTGCTCTTCAATCCCCGTGTCATTTTGGACAAGGTCTTGTTTTGCTGCTGTCTTGAATCTTCAATGATGTACTTTTTTTAAAAAAAGGTTTGACCAGACTCTGATCTGATGTTGTTGTAGGACTCAAAGACTGGGTGAGATATTTTGATTGGTTTATTACTTTCTCCTTCCATTGTTTTCTGAAATAAATCCGTCTGCATACTCCAGTTTTGCCTTCCCAACAAAAGTGTGTATTATCACTATTCCTGCAACTCTGCAATGATACGTTTCTCTCGACCTTCTTCAGTCTAATTCTAGTTTTTTTTATTTCAAAGATTATATGCAGTAAGTCTGCGATTTTTCTTGATGTTCTTAACTCCATATGAAAGTCTGTTAATTAAAATAAAATCGCATAAGGTTTGGCATCTGTCCATCAAAAAAATCAGAACTAGAAATACAAAGACACATGAAAAGCACAGTCAAATCAATTAGCAGCGATTTGGCATGTAGGTAGTACAGGGCAATGGTTCTGTTTAGCTAGTTAAGCAATCACTGTTGTCTGAGAACGTCCACATATCCCCACCCCCACTGCACCCCACCCATCCACTCCCCATCTCACGAAAAGCTGAGACAAATGGCAGCTGTAGAAAATACCCCAGAAGCTGAATTAAAATACAGTAATGGACACTGATTTGATCTGTGTGAAAATCCGTGGTCAGTGATCTCTTGGGTTGTCAAGTCCTCAGACAGTACTTGGTGACTCCCGAAAACGCTATTCTTTGCGGTAAAGCTAATATAGATATACATTATTCTTTGCGTTAAAGCTAATATAGATATACATTGTTCTTTGCGTTAAAGCTAAAATGAATATACCTTAGTCTCTGCGTTCAAGCTAAAATGAATATACATCTCTGTCATCTAGCATGCTTCAATGTTTTTTTTCTGAACCATTTTTTTCACACGCACGCACGCACACATAGATACACACACACAAACACAAACACAACACACACACACACACACCACACACACACACACACACACACACACACATGGTAAGAACATTGCGCTCACAATCTGACGACCCGGGTTCAATTCCCGTTCGAGGATATTTTTTCCCTGGAGTTCACATCAGTGCTGACTCCACTCTCCCCGAAAGTCCTTTGGATGAGACTATAAACCAAGGCCCCGAGTGCAAATACACGTAAAACATCTTGCGCACATGTTAAATCCTGTTCCACATTCGAAAGAGTAGGCCATTGTGTGCAAGTGGGAATAGATGACAAATTTACAAAATTGCATGCACACCGGGATTGGATGTCAAAAATCACACGAGTGCTTATTCCATTATCCTCGATATAAAAGAAATAATAAATGAATAAAATAAACCTATCTCTCACTCCCTTCCTGTCCTCCCTCTTTTCCTCCTTCCCTCTCTCTGGAACTAGTTCAAACTGTTACATAAAAGACGCACACAATTTTCTCGTAGTTCACTGACACGTATTCTTCCAGTTTCTTCAGGTAATTACACATCAACAAAGAACCTTTGGACAATGTCACTGGGTCATGTAACAATAACACCACAACTCGAGGCTGGCCGTTCTGGGGGGAAAATCACAAAAGAGGCCCACAGAAATCATTAGGCTGACCTTCTGAGGCACCCACCCCGACATGCAATGACGTGATCCCTTTCCAAGAGCCCTGATCACCTTATTCTTGTCCTGACATTTCCGTGAAAGAACAGGTGCCCTGACATGACAGGCCAGCAGAGATGTCAGGAGTCTGATTGAAACATTGCCGTGCTCTTTATGAAAAGCAGGCACGTCATTTTGAAACGAGTTAAATTAGTACCAAACTGATATTCATAGACATGCAAGCAAAAAAGTCATTATTATGGTTTTGTTGCCAAAGGTCGTTTTGTTTTTAAAACAATGTAGAACTGTATGTTTTAAACTTTACCAAAAAAAAGTGTTTCTTTCAAACTGTCCAAAATGAAAACGTTACTGTTTAAAGCTCTGTGAAACAAAAGCCTTGCTGCTTTCACTCGGTAAAATTATCATCTTACTGTTTCACATACTGAGCACTTAAAAACTTGACAGAAACTCCTTTAAGTTTCGAAACTCTCCAAAATTAACACTCAACTTGTTAAGTTTGTAACAGGAATAAACAGAAAGCAATAACTGCTGCTACGACACACACTGTTACAACTTCGTAACGAAAAAGCAAACACCTGCTTCAAAGTGTGTAACCCAGTGGTCAATGTTCGCAAAAGGCTGCAACTTCATGTCAACAAAACAAACCAGGCAACAGCAAAACTACATAAGCATGGAGGTGAGAAGACAGGCTAAAAACCCTCTGATGCAGCATCAATGAGAAAATGCAGGTTACACTAGCAGATAAGGAGACTCCTGATGCTGTTAGTGTCACATTAGTGTGTCAGGCAGAGGAAACGTGGAAAGATTTGTGTTCCAGACTAAACGTCACCCTCTCACAGAAAATTGCAGCTATCAGCAGTTTGAATACCTCTGATCAGCAGTTTACGACATAGTCTACACCTTAAGAGCTTTCTTGTTAGGGAAAAACGGTGTTTGGTTTTTGTGGGTGTTATTTTCTTAAGACGTTGCCACTAGTATAACACTCTCTCTCTCTCTCTCTCTCTCTCTCTCTCTCTCTCTCTCTCTCTCTCTCTCTCTCTCTCTCTCTCTCTCACTTTCTCTCTCTCCCCTCTGTCCCTCTGTCTGTCTCTGTCTCTCTCTCATGGCTATTCACTTTCATTTTAAGTGACACCTATTTGCAGTCTAAAATCAAGTGATAAAGTAATCCCATGTCGCATATTCAATTTGTTTATTACGAGTTAAAACCTAGATATGTACATAAAATAACTACACTAAAACGTCTCACTCACTCACTCACTCAGTCCCATGTCCCAAAGGACGTAGGCGGGACATGAGAGAAGACGCAACAGAGATCTTTTTCCATGCTTCACGATCCTGTGTGGCTAGTAGGAGGTGTTGCAGGGGTTGGGCGGTCCAGTCTTTGATGTTGTCAACCCATGATTTCTTTTGGCGGCCTCTTCTCTTGCCCTCGACTGTTCCTTGCAGGATGGTTTTTGCTAGGGTGTTGTGTCTTGTGGTGTGACCAAACCACATCAGCTTTCTCCTCTTTATGGTGGAGAGCAAAGGCTCTTGGGGGCCCACACGCTTTTTGATTTCTTCTTTCACATAGTTATTGGTCTTGTGTTCTTTGTATGATATTTTGAGGAGTCTTCTGTGGCACTTGTTCTCGAATGCTTGGATTCTCCTCTCTAACTCTGCTGTCAGAGTCCATGATTCACAGCCATATAGGAGGATAGATATCACGAGGGATTTGTAAAGGTGGTATTTGGTGCAGAAGCTGATGTTGCTTCTGATGATCCTCTCGAGTCTGACTAGAGCAGATGTTGCTGTTGCAATGCGAGCTTTCACTTCATTGTTTGATGTGCCATCTTTTGTTAGGATGGAGCCTAAGTATTTGAATTGGCTCACCTCTTCCAATATTTCTCCATTCATCTTTATTTCCGTGATGTCATTACTTGCGCTGTTGACCATGATCTTTGATTTCTCTGTACTGACCTCCGTGCCGTATGCGCTCGCTCGATCTGTTAAATTGTCTGTGAGGATTTGCAGTTCTTGTTTGCTGCTGCCCATGAGGTCAATGTCATCTGCAAATCTGAGGTTGCAAAGGGGTCTTCCACCAATGGAGATGGAAGTGTGGTGGTTTTGCAGTGTCTCTGTCATGATGTTTTCGAGGAAGAGGTTGAAGAGTACAGGTGAGAGAAGGCAGCCCTGTCGAACCCCAACCGTGGTCTTGAAGAACTCGCCCACGTGATTGTTCATGAAAACTGCACTTTTTGCGTTCTCGTACAGAGCCTTGATGACTTCAATTAGGCAGCTGTCAATGTTGAAGTGCCTGAGTACTTGCCAGAGGCCGTCATGCCATACCCTGTCAAAGGCCTTTTTGAAGTCTATGAAATTGTGGTACAAGTCTTTTTGGTGTTGGAGATGCTTCTCTATCAGAATTCTCAGATTGAAAATTTGTTCCATTGTGCTGCGTTTTGGTCTAAAGCCCGCTTGTTCTTCTGCCAGGAGTTTTTCCGCTTGGTTTTTCAGTCTGTTGAGGACTACCTGCAGCATGATCTTGCTAGGATGACTTATGAGACTGATGGTTCTGTAGTTCTGGCATTGCTTGAGGTTTCCTTTCTTTGGCAGGGGTATTACAAGAGACTGTGTCCATTCTTTTGGCCATTCTTTGGTGTCGTGGATCTTCTGACAAAGTTCTGTGAATCGCCTTGCTGTTTCATTCCCTCCATTTTTTGTCCTAAAACGTCTAGGAAGTCTTAAAAGAATGGTAACAATATTCTCTTTGGCATGATTACAGTTTTCAGCACTTTTCATTCAGTTTACATGTAGTTTGGATGGTAAAATAATTTTGATATTTTCAACAAATATAAAAACCCAATGTCTGAGCTGGTTTTGTTTGGTTAGCCTTTGTTCAATTCTTAAGTTTGCTTTGTCTTGCTGGTGGTATCAATGAATAACCGAACAGTCAGTAATAAACAATGCTTCGTGTGTGTGTGTGTGTGTGTGTGTGTGTGTGTGTGTGTGTGTGTGTGTGTGTGTGTGTGTGTGTGTGTGTGTGTGTGTGTGTGTGTGTGACTGTGTGTGTGTGTGTGTGTGACTGTGTGTGTGTGTGTGTGTGTGTGTGTGTGTGTGTGTGTGTGTGTGTGTGTGTGTGTGTGTGTGTGTGTGCGTGTTATTAACCAAACACGCCAGGATGAGAGAAAGACCTTAAGGTAAGGACGGAGCTTATCACAACACATGCTACAGAGTTTACAAGGCCTTGACCATCTAAAAGAAGGATCGTATGAACGGTCAAAAGCACCGTAAAATCTCATCAGCGTCAGTGAATGTGCTGAAGTACGAGACAGATGGGATGTTAGTATTTCCCATGAAAGGAGAGAGAATCGATATATGCGCTGCTTTACCTGATGGAAGCGTGGATGGATGTGGGTGTTAAAGATAAGCTGTGGGGAGATGTTCCGGAAAATCACCGCAGGAGGTAAGTCTCTAATCTCCTCACATGTGCTGATTTCCTTCCTCATTAGCTTAAGCTTTTTTCGCTCTCTCTCCAGCTTCCTGTTCATAGTAGACGTACATAGCCCTCTCCTGTTGTATTTTTTTTATATGATTCATTTTGTCTAGCTCTGCATTTGTGTGTGTGTGGTGCGTGCTGTGTGTGTGTGTGTGTGTGTGTGTGTGTGTGTGTGTGTGTGTGTGTGTGTGTGTGTGTGTGTGTGTGTGTGTGTGTGTGTGTGTGTGTGTTTGCGTGTGTGTGTTGCGTGCGTGCGTGCGTGCGTGCGTGTGTGTGTGTGTGTTTGCGTGCGCGCGTGTATGTGTATGCGTGTGTCTGTCTGATCGTCTGTCTCTCTTTCTGTCTGGTTGGCATTCTCTCTCTCCTCTCTCTCTCTCTCTCTCTCTCTCTCTCTCTCTCTCTCTCATCTCTCTCTCTCTCTCTCTCTCTCTCTCTCTCTCTCTCTCTATCAATGCCTCTCTGTGGGCAAATCTATTTCTCTGCCTGTCTCTCTGTCTGTCTCTCTCCCCTATCCCAATGACAATATTTTATTGCCTCTAGCATTACAGCCCCTGTCATTGTCTCTCCAGTTTCTGGCTCTATCTGGCTATCCCTCTATCCCTTTCTCATTCCTCTCCCCCCCCCCCCCCCCCCCCCCACACACAACACACTCTCTCTCTCTCTGAGCACAACATCCAGTCATTACCGGCAATTACCAGCCAGAAAAGAGCTGTGGGACAAAGAGAATGCGCCATGCAACAAAAAGACCCGAACCTGAACCCGGACATTCACAGGAAGTCGTAAAAGAAGCTCAAAGAAAGCAGGCTGACTGACCGAGACCCCGAAGCATGGGAGTAACATGATCCGAGTCTCTGAACCCTCCTGGTGGTGGTTTTTTGTATAGCGGTTGGTGTAGCTTAGTGGTTAGAATGTTTAGAGAAGCAAGAGGGTGTGGATTCGGAAATCTGCTACATGGACATTTCCATAGAACTAACATCGATACTGGCGCCACTCCTCTGAATGATCTTTGGACAACTCAACAAAGAGTTGGATTGATATATACATATGCACACATTCTCTCTGTCTCTCTCTCTCTCTGTCTCTCTCTGTCTCTGTCTCTCTGTCTCTCTGTCTCTCTGTCTCTCTCTCTCTCTCTCTCTCTCTCTCTCTCTCTCTTCTCTCTCTCTCTCTCTCTCTCTCCTCCCCCTCTACCTCTAATCACCACTGCCTGTCTATACCACAGAAAAGAGCTAGCTAGACAACAGGCAATGTGAACAAGCCATGCACCAAAAGCATCAGAGCAGCAGCCTGGATGGTCACAGGAAGCCATAGAGGATATCTGGATGCTGCAAGAGGCAGAGCCGACTAACTTGTGATCCCTTCAAGCAGAAGAGTGACATGATGTGGCTTACTGAACTTTGCTGCTGGTATTATTGTTCTTACTGAACTTTGCTGCTGGTATTGTTGTTCTTACTGAACTTTGCTGCTGGTATTGTTGTTCTTACTGAACTTTGCTGCTGATATTGTTGTTCTTACTGAACTTTACTGCTGTTGCTGGTATTGTTATTACTGAACCTTGCTGTTGCTGGTATTGTTATTACTGAACCTTGCTGTTGCTGTATTGTTATTACTGAACCTTGCTGTTGCTGTATTATTACTTAACCTTGCTGTTGCTGGTATTGTTATTACTGAACCTTGCTGCTGTTGCTGGTATTGTTATTACTGAACCTTGCTGTTGCTGGTATTGTTCTTACTGAACTTTGCTGCTGTTGCTGGTATTGTTGTTCTTACTGAACTTTGCTGCTGTTGCTGGTATTGTTGTTCTTACTGAACTTTGCTGCTGTTGCTGGTATTGTTGTTCTTACTGAACTTTGCTGCTGTTGCTGGTATTGTTGCTCTTACTGAACCTTGCAGCTGCTGTTGCTGGTATTGTTGTTCTTACTGAACTTTGCTGTTGTTGCTGGTATTGTTGTTCTTACTGAACCTTGCTCTTGTTGCTGGTATTGTTGTTTTTCTTAAACTTGCTGTTGCTGGTATTGTTGTTGTTACAGAACCTTGCTGTTGCTGTATTGTTGTTGTTACTGAACCTTGCTGCTGTTGTTGGTATTGTTGCTTTTTCTGAACCTTGCTGTTGGTGTCTCTATTGTTGTTGTTACTGAACTTTGCTGTTGTTGCTGGTATTGTTGTTCTTACTTAGCCTTGCTGCTGCTGGTATTGTTGTTCTTACTTAGCCTTGCTGCTGCTGTTGGTATTGTTGTTCTTACTTAACTTTGTTGTTGTTGGTATTGTTGTTCTTACTTAACTTTGCTGCTGCTGTATTGTTGAATTTGTGAGCTGATGCCAGCTGAGAGTGTGGGTTCGAATATCTACTAGATTACCTTTTTACCGTTAAATTATTATTGGTACTGATACCATTTTCACCTGTAAGTCCTTTGGATAATACTTAAAACTAAGTTTCCATAATCATGTGAACATAGATGATCTTTTGCGTGCAAAAAGCTTCTGACACGTTCCTTATGAGTGCGCTCTCTCTGTCTCTCTCTCTGTCTCTCTCTCTGTCTCTCTCTCTGTCTGTCTCTCTCTCTCTCTCCTCTCTCTCTCTCTCTCTCTCTCTCTCTCTCTCTCTCCCCTCTCCCTCTCCACCTCCTCTCCATCCCTACCTCCCTCCCATCTCTCTCTCCTGCACTCCTATAACCATTCTAGGGCCATTACCCTCGATTACTACACAAAAAGAGCTGTGGAACAAAGAGAATGTGCCATGCAACCAAAAGACCTGAGCCTGAACTCGGACAGATACAGGAAGTCGTAAAAGAGGCTCAAAGAAAGCAGGCTGACTGACCGAGACCCCGAAGCATGGGAGCAACATGATCTGAATCCCTGAGCCCTTGTGCTGTATTGTTCTTTGCGCGGGGGTTAGGATGGCCTGGAGGTTGGCTAGAACACTAAGTTTCTAATCTGACTGTAGCTGAGGTGTGGGTTCGAATGTCTAAGGTACCATTCTTTTCCTTGAATTAGTTTTGGCGCTGACACTATTACCCTGAAATTATTTGGATGAAAGTGGAAAAAAATCCAAAATCACATGTGTCAACCTGTGCAGATGATCTTTTTGCAAATAGTAAAGCAAAGCTCTAACGGGATATCTTCTTTTGAGAATTCGTTTATTTCGAAAATAACGGAATACGCACTCGTGTGCTTTTTTTGCGTCCAGCTCCCGTGTGCATGCTATTTAATAAATTTTTACATCATGCTCTTCTAAAAAGCAGAACATGTTTTAATATGTGTGCAAGAAAGTCTGCTTGCGTTTGCACATCGAACCTTTATGAAAAGATGCAAACTGAAGTGCTACGGGCACGTCTCACAAGCATTCTGACTGGCCAAGACTCTCCTAGTGGGAACAGTGCAAGAAGGGAGACTACTTGGCAGACAAAGAGCATCAGAGGGTGGACTGGCCTCGAGTGGAACGCCATGCTGAGGAAAGCCGAGAATCACGCAGAGTGCAGGAATCTGGTTGCAAAATGTTCATTAGTGTCCTAACGGTCTAACAGGTTATGGGATAAGTGAAGGTGAAATCTCTAATATGTTCCTTATAGCCACCCTCCCTCCCTCCCCCCCTCTCTCTCTCTCTCTCTCTCTCTCTCTCTCTCTCTCTCTCTCTCCTCTCTCTCTCTCTCTCTCTCTCTCTCTCTCTCCTCCCTCCCTCCCTCCCTCCCTCTCTTCTTTCGTTTTTCTCTATCTTTACTACCCCCACCCCTCTCTCTCTCCCCTTCCACCGCTCTTTCTCTTTCTCCTTCCTCTCCCCCCCCCCTCTCACCCATCCCCCACATACACCATTCCACCCATTATCGCCACAGAAAAAGAGCTGTCAGACAAGGGAAACGAGCCATGCAACAAAGGCCTAGAAGCTGCAACCTAGAAGTTCACAGGAAGCCATAGAGGATGCTCAGAGAAGCAGAGCTGACTGACCGGGCCACTGGACCAGAAGAGTGACATGATGCGGCTCACCGAGCCCTACTCCTGTTGTTCTTGCCCTGCGCTGCACTTTGAGCTTTGCTTCTTCTCAAAAACCTCTTGGAGATACGTTTTACCTCTTGAGGTATGTTTTACCTCTTGCATATGTTTTACCTCTTGCAGATAATTATGTTTTACCTCTTGGAGGTATGTTTTACCTCTTGCAGATATGTTTTACCTCTTGGAGGTATGTTTTACCTCTTGGAGTATGTTTTACCTCTTGGAGGTATGTTTTACCTCTTGCAGATATGTTTTACCTCTTGCAGATATATTTTACCTCTTGTAGATATGTTTTACCTCTTGCAGATATGTTTTACCTCTTGGAGGTATGTTTTACCTCTTGCAGATATGTTTTACCTCTTGCAGATATATTTACCTCTTGTAGATATGTTTTACCTCTTGCAGATATGTTTTACCTCCTGCAGATATGTTTTACCTCTTGGAGTATGTTTTACCTCTTGCAGATATGTTTTACCTCCTGCAGATATGTTTTACCTCTTGGAGGTATGTTTTACCTCTTGCAGATATGTTTTACCTCCTGCAGATATGTTTTACCTCTTGCAGATATGTTTTACCTCTTGCAGATAATTATGTTTTACCTCCTGCAGATATGTTTTACCTCTTGCAGATAATTATGTTTTACCTCCTGCAGATATGTTTTACGTCTTGCAGATATGTTTTACGTCTTGCAGATATGTTTTACCTCCTGCAGATATGTTTTACCTCTTGCAGATATGTTTTACCTCTTGCAGATATGTTTTACCTCTTGTAGATATGTTTTACCTCTTGCAGATATGTTTTACCTCCTGCAGATATGTTTTACCTCTTGCAGATATGTTTTACCTCTTGCAGATATGTTTTACCTCTTGAGATTATGTTTTACCTCTTGCACATAATTACGTTTTACCTCTTGGAGATATGTTTTACCTCTTGCACATAATTACGTTTTACCTCTTGGAGATATGTTTTACCTCTTGCACATAATTACGTTTTACCTCTTGGAGATATGTTTTACCTCTTGCAGATATGTTTTACCTCTTGCAGATAATTATGTTTTACCTCTTGCAGATATGTTTTACCTCTTGCAGATATGCTTTACCTCTTGGAGATATGTTTTACCTCTTGCAGATATGCTTTACCTCTTGCACAAATATGTTTTACCTCTTGCAGATATGTTTTACCTCTTGCAGATATGTTTTACCTCTTGCAGATATGTTTTACCTCTTGCACATATTTTTTACCTCTTGCAGATATGTTTTACCTCTTGCAGATAATTACTCTGGATTGTTTACCTCTTGCAGATATGTTTTACCTCTTGCAGAAAATGTTTTACCTCTTGCACATATGTTTTACTCTTGCAGATATGTTTTAACCTCTTGCAGATAAATTTTACGCTGTCATTATAACTTCTGTGCTGGACATTTTTCACTTTCTATATTGCTGGCTTTGGTTCTGTGTTTCGTTATATCGCTTTTATATCTTGTCTATATTAATCCTGCACTGGATTTTTAGGTGGAATAATGTGGCAGTTTTTTTCGATATACATATATCATAAGCAGACAACGATACATATTACATACATACATACATACATACATACATACATACATACATACATACATACATACATACATACAACATCAACATCACAGTACGTACGTACGTACTACTACTACACTACTACGTACGTACGTACGTACGTACGTACGTACATACATACATACATACATACATAATACATATATATATATATATAATATAATATATATATAATAATATATATATATCAGTATTTATTGCTAGTTGTTGTGTGTGTTGTGTGTGTGTGTGTGTGTGTGTGTGTGTGTGTGTGTGTGTGTGTTGTGTGTGTTGTGTGTGTGTTGTGTGTTGTGTGTGTGTGTGGTGTGTGTGCGTGTGTGTGTGTGTGTGTGTGTGTGTTGTGTGTGTGTGTGTGTGTGTGTTTGTGTGTGTGTAGTGTGTGTGTAAGTGTGTGTGTGTGTGTGTGTGTGTGTGTTGTGTGTGTGTGTGTGGTGTGTGTGTTGTGTGTGTGTGTGTGTCTGTGTATGTGTGTGTGCGTGTGTGTGTGTGTGTGTGTGTGTGTGTGTGTGTGTGTCTGTCTGTCTGTCTGTCTGTCGTCGTCTGTAGGAAGAGAGGGGTAGAAGAGCATGCATGTGGGTGTGTGAGTGGTGTGTCACTTTTGTTGTAGTGACGCTAATACTTTTTTCTTAGCTGCGAGAAATGCAAATTACCCACCGGCAGTTTTGGGGAATACGTGCATATTTAAAACAAAATTTTTGTTTTGCGTACAACCTTGCCATCACATTCCTCCTTAATGTGTTTTGAAAACCTCAGTCAAATTTTGGACATCTTTTGCGTCGCATGAATAATTTTGCCCCAAATGTCGTGTCCCCTTTATTTTCTAAGCACAAAAACTCAAACAAGATATTTATTTCGTTACATTATTTGCCACTAATTTGTGACATTACTTGCCTGTATGTATTACCTGACTTCCCATGACCTGTCACACTAGATGCTATCATATGTGACGTTATTTTCCATTATCTGTGAATTATTTGCCATCATCTGTTACATTATTTGTCATTATCTGTTGCATCACTTGTCGTTGTCTGTTACATTATTCGCCATCATCACTTTCTTAATGGCAGTTATGGCCGAACACAGCGAGCCTCCTCCTCCTCACGTTACATGCACGAGCGCTTAGCTGTGCATGTTACAATCCGAGCAGAATCATATAGGAAGCGGAATGGTTCTTCATAACGAGAAAATTGCTGAAACGTGTTAGAAATGCCCCAAATGCACAAGGAGAGCAACATTACAGGGATAAGAAGTGCGGGTGTTTTTTTTTTCATTTGTAATTTCTGAATGTTTAAAGCGTTCGAGGGTCAAAACGAGTGCGATCTCTTTCTCTCTCTCCTCTCCCCTCTCCTGATCATGCTCTCCTCTCTCTCTCTCTCTCTCGTCCTCTCCTCTCTCTCTCTCTCTACCGACCGACCGACCACGACCGACCGACCGACCGACTGACCGACGATATGGCAGATGGATGAATTGACGGTGATAGATGAGAGAGACAGTAGACAGACAGGTAGGCAGGCAGGCAGGCAGACGTACTGACAGACAGATAGAAAAGGACATATCAAATCTCCTTTTATAATATATATAATAATATTATATATCATATATATATGATAATATATATAATAATAATATATATATCGATACTAGATAAGCATCACCTATCTTTTTACAAGAACAGACAGACAGACAAACAGAGACAGTGAGCGAGAGACAAAGAGCAAAACAAAAGAAAAAGGCGCGCGCGCGTCCCCACCACACACACACACACACACACACACACACACACAACACACACCACACACACACACACACACCAACCACACTGCATCGCTGCACAGAAACACGGTGACAAAAACATGTGATAAGTGGCAATAGAAACGGTAAAAGCGTCAAGGAAAAGGTGCTCCTAAAACCTTGCAGTCGTTGGGGAGCAAGGTGTCGAGGACCTCAGCTTGTCCAGGATGGCAGCATACTGAGGGCGGTCCCCATCTACTCTCCCTCACTGTTTTACCTTCCTTGACACCAAAGAAGGCAGGTACCCATTTACAGCTGGATGAACATGGGGACTTTACTGAAGCCAAGGCGCGCAAACGGTCACCCATCCACTTGGTAACCACGTTCAACGCTGCCTGACC
>CM060334.1:19865125-19867625 GCA_030674155.1 Stramonita haemastoma | reverse complement strand
AAGGTAACCTCTGAATGCGATTCTGCTCGCAGTCATGTAAACAATGTACATTATTCAGACTATCCAGTTTTTTTCCCCATAAGGGGCCGGGATTCTCATGAAAACATAACAACTACAGATTGTATCGGGTAGAAACCAATGCTTGATACGCCAAGCGTGGAAGCAAGCTGCGGACACATCACAGCGCTGGCCAAATTGTTCCCATTGTATCAAATTGCCATGATTGTATCACGTTTTCGGATTGTATCAAACTGGCCTGATCGTATCCATCCGACTCCTGCATATATTTGCAAGATTATGGGGTAGATTTTGATGGGTGAACATACACATTGTGGCTCTGTGTGTGTGTTTTTGTGTGTTGTGTGTTCGTGTGTGTGTCGTGTGTGTGTGTCTGACGTGTGTGTGTGTTGTGTGTGTGTGTGTGTGTGGTGTGTGTGTGTGTGTGTGGGTGTGGTGGTGGGTGGTGGTGTGGTTGTGTGTGTTGTGTGTGTGGTGGGTTGGTGCTGTGTGTGTTTGTATGTGTGTGTGTGTGCGTGCGTGCGTGCGTGTGTGTGTGTGTGTTGGTGTGGTGTGTGTGTGTGTGGTGGTGTGTGTTGTATGTGTATTTGTGTGTGTGCGTGCGTGTGTGTGCGTGCGTGCGTGCATGCGTGCGTGCGCGTGTGTGTATGTGTGTGAGTGCGTGTGTGCGTTGTGTGTGTATGTATGTGTATGTATATGTGTGTGTGTGTTTTATAGCCGCACAAGTATTCTACCTGGCTCCATACGTTATGATAGCTGATACCCTGCAGCGCTCCGCTTTCCTGACATATTACAGCCCTCGCTGATTAACACCACATAATAATCCCACAAAGCAAGACTGTTGTTATTATTAATGAGACAGGAGCTGGGTCAGTTTAATTAAACTGTGACATATGGCTGTCACGTGGAATTGCCCTGACAGGGTGAAGATAGACAGCACACAACGCGCGCGCGCACACACACTCACCAGCGCATACACGCACACACATACATACACATACGCGCGCGCATGCACGCATACACATATAGATGCACGCGTGCACACGCACCTCTCCTCTCCTCTCTCTCTCTCTCTCTCTCTCTCTCTCTCTCTCTCTCTCTCTCTCTCTCTCTCTCTCTCTCCACACACACACACACAACACACACACACACACACACACACACACACACACACACACACCACACAACACCACACACACCACCCACGCACCACCACCCCAAACACAACATCACCTGAAGAAAGTCTTTGCCCGATCAGAAGTGTCCCAAACCCTCATGCCCACAACCTGCACATGAAAGAACTACAACTGAGACAGGTAAAATTTTGTATTGTCTTTAAGTTTAGTATCATTTCATGTGTAAAAAAAAAAAGGTAAGGTGTTCCTATAACCTATGCAGTCGTTGGAGAGTGAGGCATCAGAGACCTAGCTTCTCCAGGGCAAGCGTATTTGAGGATGACGCCCATCTCCTCAGCTTCCTCCACTGCTTTACCGATACTGCCATTGACCCCTACAGTGGCATGTTACCGCACTTACTACAGCGGTGGAAATCTGCGTGGGAACCAGTAAACTGAAGCCAAGGTGCGTGAACGGTTAACCCATCCACTTGGTAACCACGCTCGTTGCTGCTAAAAATGGGGAAAGCAGGTGCTCGGACCAATGAGCAAACCCGTCCCCTTTACTTTTTGTCCTTTTACTTTTTTTCTTATTCTTAAAATCCACTTTAAACAGGTAAAACAAAGTAATGCCGAAATATTAACTGTTTTATTAGCAATATCTTAAGATCTTTCAATTGTTCTCTGAAAAAACGCGACGCAATAGCGAAATGATCTGAAAAGACTATCTTTTTCCTTTCGCTACCTATCACAATTTTTCCCAAAAAGACGTCTGTCAAGCTTTTATCCTACTCGTAAATTTTACAGGTTCTTCTCTTGATTTGTTTATTATGACAGAAAAATGTAGTGTTTGACTGATAAAAGTCAATCACAATGAACGAGAGTGTTTAAAGAGGAGCTACATTAGTTATTAAAGGTACGTCTGTGACAATTTTAACCTTTGCCGTTACATACGTCAGAACGAAGTTGATACACACGAAAGCATGTATATTCTGTGATATTTTAGAGCGTGTGACAGGGTTACACTCTATACTTCTTTCTGTATTACCTCAGCACAAATGTGGACTGCCAAAACATAAGGCAAATAAGAAGTGACGAAGAGAGAGAGAGAGAGAGAGAGAGAGAGAGAGAGAGAGAGAGAGAGAGAGAGAGAGAGAGAGAGAGAGAGAGAGAGAGAGAGAGAGAGAGAGAGAAGAAGACAGAAGAAGAGAGACAGGAGACAGAGAGAGAGAGGAGGGGAAACAGACACAGACAGGAGTGATGAGGAGAAGAAGAAGAAGAGACGAGAAGAGAGAGAGGGAGAGGGTGAAGAAGAGAAGAAGTGAGGAGGAGAGAGAGAGAGAGAGAGAGAGAGAGAGAGAGAGAGAG
>CM060334.1:19860125-19862625 GCA_030674155.1 Stramonita haemastoma | reverse complement strand
TTCGATTTTACCATAGCAGCAGAGGACAACTTTTAACAAAGCATGAGACTAAGACTGGAAGAATGGGCGAAAGAACATGGAGTTGGAAATGAGGAGACAAGATCTGTGTAAATGACAGAGAATGTGTAGCCTTTTTTCCGAAAAAAAGGATTACTTTTTTCAAGAACAACAAAAGAAAAGACAAAGAAAAAAAAGCTGAAAGTAAAATTAACAAACCAAAAAACAGAGTGTGTGTGAAGATGGACTGGGTCAGAGATTCAACTGAATCCAAAGAAAATGTTTCGGTTGGGAGGATGGGAGAGAGGTGCAACAGTCTTATGGTCCAAACCAGGAGCACAGGAATGAAGATATATATTTTTAAATAAAATAAAAAAGAAAAAAAGGAAGAAAAAAGGAAAAGAAAATTAGATTTCAGTAAGAGGAGTGCACAAGCGAGGTTGACTGAGGTTGTTAAATGAATAAAAAACAACTCAAAAAAGGGGGAAGGGACAAGAGACAGATGCGTCTTTTCTATAGCCAAACTACAGCTCAAGAATGAAGTGTATAAAACAGAAAGGGAATGAAAAGGAACTTAAAATAAAAGGGGATGAATAAGGAGTACATAAGGAAGGTTGACTGGGTCTATACAATGAACAAAACAAAACGAATAAAAAGGAAGCGTAGAGAGGCCTGACGTGGCTATATTTCATACCATCAAAAAAAAAGCCCCCCCCCCCCCCCCCCCCAAAAAAAAAAAAAAAAAAAAAAACCGACAAAAAACAACGAAACACAACAATAGCATTATCTGACCTACTCAAAATCGATTCTCCCATGCAGTGTAGTAAAAGTAAGCCTGAACAAACAAAGAGACCTTTAACGCGCAAAACAAACAAGGAAATGGAGAGACCAGCAGACCTTCCCCGTCCCTGACACCGGTAGAGAAAAACAAGCAGCAGCAGCAGCAGCAGGAGCAGTGACAGCTTTATGCAGCAACACAATCACCAGCGCGACAGGGGGTCTAGCTGCAAACTATGGCCAGTCATCAGTGCAATGTGCGTACTTCCCGCACGGCACAACACTTGCAAAAGCCCATTTCGTGAACAAAACGAGAGGAAAATGTGCCATCGATTTCTGATGCAAAGCATACGTTTTATACCCCAAGAGCAAAGGGTTGACTACACTGCGTTGTCAGGGGGTTATCAAAGTTTGATTTTTTAAACGAGGGAGGGGGGGGGTTGAAAGTAAAGGTAAGGAATATAGGTTTGTGTATTTGTAAGGTTAAGGGATGCATACGCAGCAAAGTCAAAATTGTCCAAATCAGATGAAAATTGAATGTAGAATGAACAGAAGTGAACAAATAGCAATAGATGAATGTACATTGATGTGGAAAAGAAGGAGTTGGGATAGGCACAGGAGTAGCTATGGGAATGTTGACAAAGGCTGGTCTTTCTGTAGGTGGACTCTCCATCATCATGCACAATTGAGAGAGATGAATGATACTTTAAATCTGCTGACGAGCAGAAAGGAAAACCTTAAAAAAAAACCTAACAGACAAGTTTGTTTATATTACGCAGCAAAAGGCAGCCAACGCACAAGGATTAAATGAATATGAGCCAACAATGGGTTTTTTTTAAAATATCTTATTTATATTTATTTTCTCATTTCGTTCTTTTATTTTGAGGATAATGGAATAAGCAATCGTGTGCTTTTCTACATCCAATCCCAGTGTGCATGGTGTTTTGTTAACTTTGCCATCCGTTCACATCGGCACACAATGGCTTACCCTTTTGAAAGACAGAACGGGTTCTAATGTGTCCGCAAGACGTTCCGCACACAGGATCTCAGTTTATAGTCTCATCCGAAGGACTTCTGGCGGAATTGCAGTCAGCACTTATGTTAACTCCAGGGGAAAATCCTCTTGAACGACATTCGAACCTGCGTCCGCAGATCACGAGCGCAAAGCGTATCACTCTGACCACCAGGTTCTCCGGTCCATCTGAAGAAGGAAGACAGTGAAGTACTCAGCCCATACAGTAAAAACTGTCCAAACAGATGACAACAAATCTTAAACAACTATGATAAGAAAAGACAACATAGTTATTCATAAACATGAATATCCTTACAAGGAAAACAGCTCTATATATTGCATAAGGAGGGGTTTTGTTTTTACTTCATAAACAAAATATTTGGATTCATAACCTTATAATTGCTGTTCACAAAGAGTGCGGGCGTGTTATCGCCAAATGACATGCATGAACTTGAAGATAGCACAACGTTTCATTTATGAACCCAATGGCGTGAGGCACAATGACTAATTTGTAAGCCAGCTAAAATCACAAGCCTGAAGATTTCAAAAGGACAACGACACGAAGGACACCAACAACCTTCTCCATGAATCTCCCAACACAGCAAGAGGGTCTTCCCGAACTGATAGAGCAGATTACTGGTTTCTAGCCAGTAACCAACGTGGATGCAAATTTATACCAGCTGTCCTGAGCAGTGCAAATCAGATGACCAGCAC
>CM060334.1:19840125-19857625 GCA_030674155.1 Stramonita haemastoma | reverse complement strand
GAGACAGAGAGAGATAGACAGAGAGAGACTAAGAGATAGTGTGTGTGTGTGTGTGCGCGCGCGCGCGCGAGTACGTTTGTCTGTCTATCTGTATGTGTGTGTTAGTGTGCGTGTACTCGCGCGAGCGTGTATGTGTGTATGTGCCTGTTGTGTGTGTATATATGGAAGGACGGTGGCAGAATGGTTAAGACGTTCGCCTGCCAATATGTAAATCGTGAGTTTCTGGGTTCGTACCCAGCCTCGCCCTTTCTTCCCAGTTTGACGAAAAAATCGAACTGAATGTCAAAGTCATTCGGATGAGACCTCGAAACCGAGGCCCCGTGTGCGAATGCACGCAGAACATCTTGCGCACACGTTAAAACCCCGTTCCACCTTTCGGAAGAGTAGGCCATCGTGTGCCGGTAGGAGCGGATGACAAAATTATAACAAACCAGCATGCACACAGGTGTCGCGTTTAGACACCATCCCTGAGGAAAAATCGGGGAGTTGGAGTCCCAGAGCGGCTCGGGGCTGTAGGTATATGGCAACGTTCTGGTGGCTCCTGCGACGGTACTGGAACCATTCGTATCGGTCAATGCCCTTCCAATGGATCATTCCAGTGCCGTGGAGAAGGGGGGTCTGCTGCATGGGTAACAGTTTGCCCTCCATACATACTTGCCCAGGCTTTGCGCTCTAAAGTGTACAGCAGCAACAAGACAACAACAGTTGATCATCGTTGTTCGTCGTTGATCTTTGCGCCTGTGGCAGCATGATCTGTGGCTCTGTAGGTCAAATGCAAGCGCTTTGATTTGTTCTTACAAGAGATAGCGCTATACAAATTCCATGTAATAAATAAATAAATATATGTATCTACAAATAAATAAGTGGACAATAAGCAAAATACTAATGATCGACGACAACAACAACAACAAACTACAAAAAGACAGACAAGCAGAACCAGAGACAAAACAAGAGCAGAAATGTAACATGTAAAATTCAACATCAGTGCATCGCCCCCACCTCCCAAACCCCCCCACCTTTTTCCCTGTACCAGATAACCCGCACTCCAAATTCATTTCATAGTCAAGTTTTTGAGAGCCCACAAACAACACACAGAAAGATGTGATCAAGTGCAACATTGAGATGAAAATCATCCCAAACTTCACACAAGACAATGCCATTCTGCAGCTCCGATTCCATACAGTTAGCCGTTAATGACACACAGACGCACTGGTTATTTTGCAACATGACCAAGGCACTTTTGGAAGATTATGTATGGCAGCTGACATGGAGGAAAGCAAAAAATATTGTTTTGCATTAATTCCAAGCTCAAATGGCTGAAATATAGAATCGGGTGTACTTTTTAATGAGGGGTCGAAATTGTTTCTAAGGTGTCTGCTTTTTTAAAACAAAATATTGCTTGATGGTGGATTCGGGTGGTATCAGGTTCTTCTTGTGTTCTTTCAGATGCGTTTCTGTGGCCTTTCATTCCCACAGCAAGCGAAATCGAATGAGATAGAAAGCATCTGATACTTCCTTGACAACCAAGAAGCTGTCTTTGTCTGTCTGTCTGTCTGTCTGTCTGTCTGTCTGTCTGTCTGTCTGTCTGTCTGTCTGTCTGTCTGTCTGTCTGTCTGTCTGTCTGTCTCTCTCTCTCTCTCTCTCTCTCTCTCGTGCGTGCGTGCGTGCGTGCGTGCGTGCGTGCGTGCGTGTGTGTGTGTGTTTTCCAAATCGAAATCATCATTGATTCTTACTTCATATTCTTGTTTCAGAATGAGTGCCTTTTTGTAACATTACCCCAATATTGTATCTCTGTCTTATTCCTTCCCTGTTGTTGTTTTTTCTCCCCTTTTATCAAAATCTTATGTTTTATGGGACTTATTTTGAGATAGATGGTGGTGGATTGATGTCTTCAGTCATTTAACCTCATCATATTCTGATGTTTGCTCTTTAATTATTGCGCTTTTTTTGTTGTTTTGTTTTGTTTTGTTTTTTGTTTGTTTTGTTTTTGTTTATTTTCCTTTATTCAAATCAAAATTACCATTGATTCTTACTTTTTTTTCGTTTCTGAATAAGTGACTTTTATAACATTACCTTAATATTGTATCTCTCTGTTATTTCTTGCCTGTTTGATACTTGGTATGATTCCTTACTTTTGGTATTTGGATCATTATAATTGTTGTTGTGTAGTTGTGGCTATTATTTTTTTTTTCTATCTTAATGTTATCCCTGAAAAGGGCGGGGACTGGATGTAAAAAAGCACACGAGTGCTTATCTATTATCCTCGAATAAAAGAATTTTGCCTTGCCTTGCCTTGCCTTGTCTCTCTCTCTCTCTCTCTCTCTCTCTCTCTCTCTCTCTCTCTCTCTCTCTCTCTCTCTCTCTCTCTCTCTCTCTCTCTCTTCTCAAACACACACACATACACACACATACACACACACGCTTCTGTCTAATACCACTATTTAATGAAAAGACAATAACGCGAAGAACTTACACACACACACACACACACACACACACACACACACGCGCGCACACGCACACGCACATGCACACGCACACATACACACACACTTCTGTCTAATAACACTATTTACAATAACGCGAAGAACTAACACACACACACACACACTTTTTTCTAATACCACTATTTAATGAAAAGACGATAACGCGAAGAACTAAAAACACACACACACACACACACACACACACACACACACACACACACACACACACACACACACTTCTGTCTAATACCACTATTTAATGAAAGGACAATAACGCGAAGAACTCACACACACACACACACACACACACACACACACACACACACACACACACACACACACACACACACACACACACACACACACACACACACAACACAACACCACCACCACCCAACCACACCATGCAATACAAACGGCAATAAACGTGCTGTACATGTACAATAATATTGATAGTGATGAACATAAAACAGTTTGGTACGCTGTATTCTAGCGAACCCTATGAAGAGGAGCGTATGTTCAATTCGCCAATATCGCTTTTCCTCTTCACCCCACTCCATGCATGCTGTCCTCTCTCAGTTTGCCTCACCCTCCCATTCCCAACATTTCCCCATTTAAACCACACACTCTCTCTCTCTCTCTCTCTCTCTCTCTCTCTCTCTCTCTCTCTCTCTCTCTCTCTCTCTCTCTCTCTCTCTCTCTCTCTCTCTCCCTCCATCCCTCCCTTCCTTCCTTCCTCTCCCCCGCTGAGTTTCTCTCTCCTCTTAACAAATGTAAAATGTGTGTGCCTCTGTGGGAGGGGGGGGGATGTGGACATGTGTGTGCGAAAAGACAGACAGGGACACAGAGAGAAAGACAGAGAGGGCGAGAGAGTGAGGGTGGAGAGACAGACAGACAGACAGACAGACAGTCAGAGAAAGAGAGAGACAGAAAAAGAAAGAGAGAGACATAGAGACAGAGAAGTTGAAAGAGACGGGAGGCAAATTGTACCAATTAACCATTCTGTCAATCACTGGATCAATGATACGTCAAGGGCCTGGTCTTTTCTCCAGTATCTTACTTAATTGCCATCATCGTTGGTTTTTTCCTCTGGACCCTTTCGGCACTAGTAAGTAATAAGTTTTTATACTTCAGGAACAAGACATAAAAGCCAGGTCTGGAAAAAGCTTGGTGGACTGAAAGAAACAAGCTGTCGTTCTGTCAATACAGCAGACATACATGACAGACATTAGAATAATATTATTAAACTGAGAGATTGACATAGTTACATGGGTTCAGTCTGTCGTGAACGCGTAGGAGCATGTGCGCACGCGTACACGCACACACACATGCATGTGTACGCACACATATACACACACACAACACGTACGCTTAAGTGTTGAGACAGACAGACAGACAGACAGACAAACAGACAGACAGACAGACAGACAGACAGACAGACAGACAGACAGACAGACACAGAGAGAAAGAGACAGAGACAGACAGAAAGACAGACGAACATAGAAACAGAGACAGAGACTGAGACAGAGACACAGGAAGAATTATTTTTTACTTACTTATTCATCTTTTATAATGCAATAAGTACTTTTTACATCGAGTCCCTGTGTGTATACAGTTTTTGTAAATCTTCTCATCTGTTCCCAACGGAACGCAATGACCTACTCTTACGAAAAGCGCAACAGGAATTAATGTGTGCGCAAGATGTTATGGTTTAGCAGAGAGACACACACACACACACTCACTCACACACACACACACACACACACACACACACACACACACACACACACACACACACACACACACACACCACACACACACACACACACACACACACACACACACATACACACACACAACACACACATAGAGAAGAGATTGACATAGTTACCAGGATAATACAGAGAGAAAAGGAGAGGAGACGGAGGAACACAGAGAGAGGGAGACACTCAAAAGAGAGACAGAGACAGGAGAGAAGACAGAAAAAAGCACAGAAAGGAGGTGACAGAGATTGAGAAGAAAGATAAGAGAGGAGAGGAGGAGAGAGGAGAGAGAGAGAGGAGAGAGAGAGAGAGAGAGAGAGAGAGAGAGAGAGAGGGGGGGGGAGAGAAGAAGAAGAAGAGAAGAGAAGAAGAGAAGAGAGGAAGAGAAGAAGAAGAGAGAAGAAGAGAAGAAGAAGAAGAAGAAGAAGGAGAAGGAAGAAAGAAGAAGAAGAAGAGAAGAAAAAGAAGAAGAGAAGAGAAGAAGAAGAAGAAGAAGAAGAAGAAGAAGAAGAAGAAGAAGGAGAAGGAGAAGAAGAAGGAGAAGGAAGGAGAAGAAGAAGAAGAAGAAGAAGAAGAAGAAGAAGAAGAAGAAGAAGAAGAGATGGCGCCAGGAATACAGATAAAAAGCACAGACTAATAGAATAAACAGACTTGCAGACTGACAAGGGTCTCTCACAAACAAACCAACGATAAAAAGCGAGGTTTTGTCACAAGATTTAGCAGAACGTCTCGGCGTGGCAAAGAAAGAAAAAAACAAAACCCAACTTAACACCATCAATACACAACCTCAAGGCACAGACACTCTCGCCTCTGAAGACATCTACAGATAATATTTGCTCCAACTACCATCTTTTTTTTTAGTATACCAATATTTGCACTCAACACACTGGCGGTACCTTTTATTCCACCCCGTTTCTTGAAGCAAAAACTTCCATCTATTGATTTACAATATCAGCAAAACTTTTTTTTCTCTCCCGCGCACCCCCTGCGGGAAATACAGACAATTGCACAGTGGAGACAGACATTGAGGCGAGACCTGATAAACCGGAGAAATGATGAAAAAAGGCTTAACACAGACGGGCTGTGGAAGGGGAGGGGAGGGGGCGAGACAACAGCACAGCTCTTCACAAAACGGGATGAAACAGGACCAGTAAGAAGGAAGGCGGCAGGACGGTTGAAGACGTTCACCTGCCTAACAAGTAAACTGTGAGGTTCTCTGTTCAATTCCCACCATTGCCCTTTCTCTGCAGTTTGACGGAAATCGAACGAACGTCAAGTCTTTTGGGTGAGACTCTAAACCAACAGCTGGACCTGTGATCCGATGGACTTGTCGCGCACAAAACAGTGAAAAATCGAAAAGAACAGATTCTCCCGACTCTTCTAGCAAAACTGATAGGTTCGTGTCCCATCCTATCCCTGAAGTTGGAATGCTGGTTATATCTTTTATATTGCTTTGTAATGTATTTTTGCTTTGTAATGTATTGTTTTGTTTTGTACTGTAGTGTTTAGTAAAGTATTATATTGTATCATTGTGCATACCTCTTTCCCTCAGAGCAAATACACGCAGCCAAAAAGCATATCCACAAATCCAGGATCAAAACTGACGGGCATTTTCGCTTCTGACCATACACACGGAATAGAATTTACTATTTGTTACTTAAAACAGACAGACAGACAGACAGACAGACAGACAGACAGAAGAGAAACAGACATACAGTGAAACAAACAGTCAGACACGCAGAAGAGCTGTTAACTAGGTTAAGAAAATAAAAACACCAGGAACAGCAGTCCTTCTCCACGACCATAACCGGAGAACAATCTAACACTATATAACCGGAGAACAATCTAACAGTATGAGTATAGCAGGTGGAAATTCATGCCCGCAATAACGCTCACCCGAGAGACTCTGAACATAAAACGCCTCTATCGAAGCCTACTGACCCCACAGACCAGGCGCTGGCTCATACCATTGGCGATGGTCTGAGACACTGATTCTTGTATACTGCCCCCACTGTGCTGCATAGTTCTTCCAGAGCGACACCATTGCGTACAGCTGTAGAATAATGCAGTTTTTACGGCCTACAGCGCGTATAAAGAAAAAAAATCGTTCAGAATATCTATACACTCCTACTGCAGCTGAAAACTGTAGGCTGCCTTGTGTTTCCTGTGGTACTTACAGAATCATGAAGCCTCCCTCGTTCACAATTTTTAATATAGGGGGGATAGCCTAGCTGTTAGAGAGTTGTGCTCGTGATCTGATAACTCGGGTTCGAGCCACCACAGAGGGAGGCACTTGATCAAAGGGATTTTTCCGCCTGGAGTTCACATCAGTACCGACTCCACTCCGCCAGAGGTGTTTTAGGATGAGGCTATAGACTGAGCTCCCGTGTGCAAACGCATGCAGAATATCCTCCGCATGTGTTAAAAACTCTTCCGTCTTTCGGAAGAGTAGGCCATACATTATATCTGCGCATCTGTCTGCAGATCAATCCATACATCTCTGTACCATGGTCAATAAATGATTTTAAATTAACACTTGTAAGAAAACAAACCTATTTACCCAAAAATTGCCGTCAACTTTGAAAGTGTTGGTTTTTTTTAATAAAATGACTGTAATAATATCTGCTTCAAACAGACCAAAACACAGCTATAGGAGAACATAAAAATATATTTTGACATTTAAAAAATACGCTACTCTCAAGAGTACGAGCAGAAATCTGCTCCCCACACCTCGTCTTACAAGCACAGCTGCGAAAAAGCCAAAGGGTTGGCCAAATTATGCCAGCAGTGATGGCCCCCCTAGGAACTCTACGCATAAAATGGCCGTTTAGGAACCCAGTGACTCGATAACCCTTAACACCATTTCCTCCAAAATTGCCATAGTGCCAGACTCAAGTCTTTGGTACTTGCGAGGCAAACCCACATTCTATGCATCTTTTGTTGGGAAAAGGAAACTGCGTGTGTAGGTACAGATTAATAGTGTTTAGTTGACTGCAATTCTTTGTATAAACCTTCCATAAGTCGGAACGCAGCAATCTTCTTGGTGGGTAAACTGTCATGATATTCAAAATTTCACCATTGGTGAACCTGAAAGCTCTAGCGAAAAGAGAGGAAAAAATATTATGAACAAGATGCAGTTAATTTGAGATAGAGTTTTACCTTTACTGAGGGGGGTGGGGGGATGGGGTTGTTTTGTTTTGTTTTTTGTTTTTACCGGGTTGGTGGTGAAACTTGCGAATTTTCAAATCTAGAGGAAGTGTATGTAATCTTTCAAACCATGTTAACAGGTTATGTGCAAATATCTTGTTGAGATTAATCGATTATTAAGTAGCGTTGACCTTTTTAGACCTTCATAAAATTGTCCAGGTTTATGAAAACAAAAATTAAAAGCAATTTCCGGATCTTTTCTCAATATTGGTAGATTTTTTCCCCTTTTTTCACTGGCACTTTAAGGAAAATCCCATAACACATTCAGCACTGCATAAGGGAAACACACAGGAAACTTTCAAGAGCTTGCTATAAATTAAGAACAAAAAAAAGAAATATACAGCCTCAATAAAACTCAATAAAACTATGAAGACACCTTGCTTTATCGTCTCATCCGAAATACTAGCACCCAGACCACCGCGCATGGTCTAATGGATGGGGGGAAAGTTTTGGGCCCAAACGGATTTTGAACCACCGCACACTCCGAAGGCAGGCGCGTTAGTAACTCTAGACCACCGATCCACCATCAAGAATAAGGACCTGTTATTCAAAACTTTAGAAGAAAAAAAATCACAAAACGAAAGTATATAAGCATACCGAAACAAACCCACTTGACAAAATAAAAGATTTTCTTTTAAGGTTAAAAAAAAAGATCTCCCTCATACATGCTGTCTCTATGACTTGCCTCAGAGCCATGGTGAGGGCACAACTATGCAAAAAAGGGGGTGCAGAGAATTTATGTCAGCAATCACTGTCCCCTCGAGAACCCTCCACATAAAATGGATGTTCTGGGAGCCCCACCACTCGATAAAGCTCACACTTGTTTTTGTTACAAAATTTGGATCAGGGAAGCGGTGAGTTTCAGTTGGTTTTTGTTTTCTTGTAGGAAGTGCACAGTTTGCTGAATTTTATCAAAGGAAAGAAAAAAGGAAGCTACTGCAAGATAATTTAATTTTTCTCATTGGGCTCTCTCTCTCTCTCTCTCTCTCTCTCTCTCTCTCTCTCCTCTCTCTCTCTCTCTCTCTCTCTCTCTGTTTTTTGTGTTTGTTTTTTACTACTGTTTCAAGTTTTTTTCAGCAAAACAAAAAAATTTGTTCTTTTTAAGCGATTTATAGACTCTTTTGTGGATCGGTGGTTTACAGGTATTGAACTTACCTAAAAATCCAGAAGTCTTGGTTCAATCCCCGTCTGTGCCCTAAACTTTCAGTCATTTACTAGACCGTGAGTGGTGGTCTAGGTGCTAGTCTTTCGGATGAGACGATAAACCGAGGTCTCGTGTGCAACTCCGCTCAGCGCACGTAAAAGAAACCGCGGCAGTAAAAAAAAAAATGTGCCCAGCAAAATTCTGTAGAAAAACGCCACTCTGGTATGGAAAGCAAACACACACGCAGAAAAGAAAGAAAGCAAATAATGCTGCTCTTGTGGTAAAGCGCTCTGCCGTGCAGCAGCCCAAAATTCTCGCAGACAAAGCTGCCGTGAATCAAAAAATGACACATTACTCATCATATTTAATACAATAGCATTTCTCACAACGTCTTTCACTTATTACAAAAGCCTCCATTTTTTATATATATTTATAGTCATTTCTATCACGCACAACCTTCTTCTCTCTTCTCTCTTCTCTCTCTCTCTCTCTCTCTCTCTCTCTCTCCTCTCTCTCTCTCTCTCTCTCTCTCTCTCTCTCTCTCTCTCTCTCTCCTTCTCTTGCTCATTAAAATGATATCTTTGATAAATTATACATTATCAAGATAAATGATAAGTTTACACTTGTTCTTTAAAAATCAAAACTGCTGCACCACGCTTTTTTTTCCTTTAAGTACAGCTGCGCAAAAAGTCTAGAGGGTCAGCTGAAATATGCTAGCAGTGATGGTTCCCCTTAGAAACTCTGCGCATAAAACTGCTCTTCAAGAGCCCTGTGACCCGATAAACCTTGCACCATTCCATCCGAAATTGCTAAGCACAGGCAGTGGTTCTTGTTGGACAGACCCACATTACAGTGCATTCTTTTGGCCGGCAAAGAGAACATTTGTGTGTGCAGCTGCAGATAGATTCACTTTGGTTGTCTGCAATCTATTTTAAAGATAAGATCCAGTCTGTATTTCCGGGGAAACTTTTTCCACTCCTAGGGGAAAAGCTTCTTTTCCGTGGCTATCAAGGCAATAAGGTGGGAATGTAGGAGGGTGCTTACACATTCTCAACAGCAGAAAGATGTTTAGTCCTTCAAGTGATGTTTTAAGATATATTTTCAATGTTCTAATGATTAAGGATGGTTTACTGATACAGTTTTTTTATCTAATCTTTTTTTCTTTTGTTCCTCAGCTAGTGCTCCTTGGTTTGCTAATGGTGGGATTTTTATGTATGAGACCTCCCCCCCCCCCCTCAAACCATAAAGTTAGCCACACCCCGAGTTCAGGGATTGATAACGTTTTGACGTCACATGATTTCTGCAAACAAGTGTTATTTTCAACAACAACAAAAGTAAGGAGTTATATGCTTCTGATCACGTTAGTTTCTGTCATTCTTTCTCCATGGCACAACATAGTAAAACCTATGGTGTTTCTGCAAGAAATGTACGTCAAACAGCCAGAATCTGTGAAAAGTAAACCATCATAAGAAGCCAGTATTCATTCCAGCATTCACTACAACTTTAAAGAAATACACAACTTTTTCAGACAAACAAAGTACGAAGATACAGAATATCAAGTCTGCACACTACAGCCGATGACCTTGACAATGAAAAACACCAGCCCTATAAACAAAGACATAAAGTGCAGGGTCATTGCTATGAGATAATAAAAAATAGTCTTCGAGGGCAGTACAACTACAGCAATTTTCAAACATTCTGTTGCTCCTCAGCACAGCACAGACTTATCAATCCTATTTTCCCAGCAACCTGAGGAATATAATCCATGCATGAATATCCATTATTTATCAAGATTTTTAAAATCTGTTATTATAACGGTCAAAATTGCAACAGCTCATGTATAAGTACTGGCTCTGAACTGAATCTTGACGAATAGAAGACTATTGTGGCTGAACATATTAGCTACACAGCAATACACAATACTACATGACAGACAGTGATTCCCCAAACTTGAACAAAACGTGAAGCAAATGGGCCAAACACGATGCAGAGAGAAAGACTGAAGTGATCAGCTGAGGTACAATGACACAGATGAAAGTAGAGTGCAGTGTGCCTTTCAAAATAAAGCCTCACGTAATGTCAAGATATAGTTCCAATGGATATTCCATCCGATTTTTTTAAATATCACATGCAATTTCAATGTTACATACACTACAGCTGAATTTTCTCCCTCTGCTTATAGCACTTCAAGTCCAGAAACGAAACACAAATGTAGCTGTAAGCTTACAGACAGCTCTCGTTTTTTTTTTCTTCGACCCTAGAAAAGCTATTTCTCTATGTGCTAATAAATTATTCAATCTTGCAAGTCTGAGGCTAACCTACATTTCCAAACTTAGCTGTTACAGCCAAACAGAAACCCTAATCTACTCTTTTTTTTACCATGGTGTGCATATTGATGCAAAGATATCGGTAAACATCTCGTTTATGTGGAAAGACAAATGCACTGGGTCTGACACGAGACTTCAGTGCTGAAGATTATTTTGTTAAGTATCTCTGTATGTGCTCTACTTGGCACATGTACAGATACAGTTTTCAAGAGGGAGAGTTTTCAGCAAAAGAAGGTACCATGACAAAAAGTTTAGACACAATATAATGATTTTCTCCCGTCGGTATGCTTGGGGCTAGTTAGTATAACTACCATTCCCACCTTCTGGAAACTCAGTGCCAGAAATTCCCTCTTTTCTATTCATTTCTCTGTTTCTCTTTCTTGCCTACCACTTTCTTCTTGTCTAGTTTCTGCCTTCTTGTTCCACTCTCCTGCCTTTTATCCAGAAAGCCCTAAAAGATCATTCTCTCCCATGCCAAAGCTGGAGGCACAGGGTCTGACTTGTCAGGCGCTTAACGGCATTGCAACGCATTTTCGCTCACATGATAACAGACAACAAAAGTTGCTGTATGAGCGTTCGATGACAATGACGGAGAAGAAGTAATAATTTCCTATTACTTCCACTATCAATGATTCAAACTTATACGAGAGAAAAGTAAGGCAGACTGACGTAGACAGAAGAACATGCGCTAGTGTACAAGAACTTACCCCTACAGACAAACATAACAAAGAAGACAGAAAGATGAAACAAACAAACATCCAGAAAGAAAGGAGAGAGGTTGTATGAAAAACAATTCATCACGCAAGCACCTTGCCTTAATGTTGGGGCCTCGAGAGCCGGGCTAAGAGCTCAGCTGTGCAAAAGAAGAGGCAGTGCAGAGAATTTATGCCGGCAATAATGGTCGCCCTGGGGACCCTCCACATAAAATGGATGTTCTGGAACCCAGCCACTCGATAAAGCTCGCGCCGTTTTTGTCACAGAATGTGGCACATGGGGAAGTAGCTTTTTTTGATACAGGAAAAGTAAAGGATATTTTCTGCAGCAATATCTCGCGTAGGAAATAAAAGGAAATATTTGAAGCTGCAGACTAATTCATTTTTTCTTCTCTCAACATCTCTTATCTGTTCACTTTCTTGTGTTTGTTTCTTTCCTTTTTCTCAGTACAAAAAGCGTTACTCCTTGAATCTTAGTAGACTAAAACAAATGCTTTCTTTCAAAAGCTTTACAAAACTGTAATGTTAAGATTTTTTTCATTCCTCAAAACTTCAAAATGGGTTTCCTCAAAACTTCCAAACAGGATTACAGTAGATTGACAAATTGGCTCCAAGCAAAATATAGCATGATTATGAAGACTAAATCTTGAAATTAGTATAAGAAAATGAGGTCATGCAACTGAAAGACGGAAAAACAATGTCATTTTTTTTAAAAGAAATAAAAGCATACTGAGTTGAACCTTAAAAAGCATGTACAATACTGAAAGCTTTCATTACATGGATGAGCTCTGGTTTTGATATAAGACAGTTTTATATTTTTCAAATGCAAATTCAAGAGTTTAATGTCTATTTCAAAGCTTGTAGGAGATCAAGTACACACATGGTATACTCATGTTACCAACAGCATATAAAACACCCCCCAGCTTCTTTCCCTAAATAAGAAAGAAAGACTTCTTTTCCACTTGCTACTGAATCGTTCAATACTGCAGGTCTTGTTCTAACAGACCTTCTCTCGCACGTCTGTAACAGTCAAGCAAGCAGTAGTCATTATCTGCCTTGGTGTGCATGTTGATCTGGCAGTAACCTTGGTGCTAGAAAGCAAGAAGTTACTAGTTTGATTCCACTTCGACTTTCCCATAAGACCTGTAGAGTGGCGGTCTGGGCACTGGCCTGTTTGACAAGATGATGATACATAAACAAGTTATGTATGCAACACACACTTACCATATGTAAAAGAACACATGGCAATAACAGCTCTTACTGGTAAAATAATGTGTTAAAGTCCTGTCTCTTCGGGGGGGGGGGGGGGGGATGCACATGTATACATACAAGAAAAAATCTGTAATGCTGCTTCTATGGCAATGTGCATGTTCTCTCCCTAAAACATTTCAAATTCCATGCAGAGAAATCTACCATGACTGATAGCAATACACAACACAATGCAATACAATAATGACTCGCAGCAAAAAAAAAATGTTTGGTGTTAGGAAGGAAGGATAAATGATTGCGGCTTGACACATTCAATAGGAATTAAACAATTTACTGCAATTTGTGATTAACCCATCACAGATACTAGCTAATAATAATTTTCACCAAGAAAAAATGTTCACAAAAAACTCTTGGAAACTGTGCAAAAATTAATCCTCTTCTTGCTTTCAATATACTCCATTGGTGATACAGAGTTGTTGTTTTAGGCGGAAAGAATAAATCCACCGAAACTTTATAATAAAAAAGGTCTTCTACTAAACGAAAATTCACCCTTCAAATATCATGTATCCAAGACTGGCCTCAAGAGCCAGGCTAAGAGCACAGCTGTGCAAAAGAAGAGGCAGTGCAGAGAATTTATGCCGGCAATAATGGTCGCCCTGGGGACCCTCCACATAAAATGGATGTTCTGGAACCCAGCCACTCGATAAAGCTCGCGCCGTTTTTGTCACAGAATGGGGAACAGGGGAAGTGTTCTTATACAGGGACGTGCAAAATTCGCTGCATTCTATTGGTGGAAAGGGAGAAATATGTATTGTTGCGGAATAATTCCATTTTCCCACTTTAAGTGTTTACGTGTTTGGGTTTTTTGCCCCCTGTTTCTCTTTGCAAGTTTGCTTGTATTGGTTTCTTTTCAGATGCTAGTTGTGTTCCTTGCATTTCTGTACAACTAGAATTCGGGTCCAGATTTCTTTTCAGTATTCTCAAGCCTTTCACTGTTCAATATTGAAAAAAAAAAAAAAGTTATTTCAAGCTTGTTACACTACCACATTCTATAGTGATTACTTGGTCTTTGTTTCTTTCAGCAAATGACTCTTTATTTCCACAAAGCAATTACTGTCAAGTACAAAATTTGTAAAGAGTAACAGACGACGAAAAGGAGCTGAGCATCATTTCCAGCAGATCCTTAAAAAAACAGACCATAATGATGCAAGAATCAAGTGTGTATGAACGAGGCTAGAGGCTGCCTAGTTATTATCATGCACTAGGTAATGGCTGCCTACTTATTTATCATGCACGGTGATAGCCAATAACGTCCACTTAACAATCTGTCATAATATGATATGCATCCTTGGTCGTACATAACTGCCCTGATAAATGATGCACACAAAAGTGCTTACGGGTGATCTATAGTAATGGGGAAGTATGAATAATTAGCTCAGAATTGATGGGAAATGTCTGTAGCTACATTTGAATAAATCTTCATGATATAAAACTATTCCTGGAAAATCTGAGCAAGAAATAACCTCTTTTCTATCTTTCTCTTTGTTTTTGCCTTCTTTTTTATTCCCCTTGTCAGCTCTTTCTTGTCTATTTTCTATTTTCTTGGTCCATTTTCCTGTCTTTTCTCCAAAAACTTGAAACATTTTCTCTCCAAACCTGAAGTCGGAAGTGCTGGGCCTGACTTGACAAGAGCCGAACGGCAGCACAAAGCATTTTCGCTCATATGACAGATAACAATAGTTGCTGCCTGAGCGCTCGACGACGACGAAAAAGAAGGCAAAGACGAAGAAAAAGAGGAAGGGGAAGATGAGGATGAGAAGGGGAAGACGAAGGAGGAGGAGGAGGAGGAGGAGGAAGAAGGAAGAAGAAGAAGAAGAAGAAGAAGAAGAAGAAGAAGAAGAAGAAGAAGAAGAAGAAGAAGAAGAAGAAAGCTATTTTAAGCTAATTACGAAAACGCACAAAAAACACGAAAATTCTTTCTCTGCCTGGTGTGGTGTGTGTGTGTGTGTGTGTGTTGTGTTGTGTGTGTGTGTGTGTGTGTGTGTGTGTGTGTGTGTGTGTGTGTGTGGTGTGTGTGCTCTCTCTCTCTCTCTCTTCTGTCTGTCTGTCTGTCCTGTCTGTCTGTCTGTCTGTCTGTCTGTCTGTCTGTGTCTGTGTCTGTGTGTGCTGTATGCTGTATGTAGCTGTGTGTGTGTGTGTTTGTGTGTTAGCTGTGTGTGTGTGTGTGTGTGTGTGTGTGTGTGTGACGTGTCTGTGCATCTGTAATTGTATGTGTGTGTGTTGTTTGTGTTCTTGTCTGTCTGTCTGTGTGCCTGTCTGTCGTTTTATTTCTGTACGTCTGTATGTGTCTCAGTCTGTACTTGTACAAAACAGGAAAACTAAAGCAGTAAAATCTAAGAAGAAACGACCACTTTCATCTCTCTCCCAAAACAGCCTCAGACAGAAAATGTCAAGTCAGCCAGTAATGTTTATAACCGCCCACTAGCCACCCATCAAGGGTCAACAACAGGTACAGAGAACAGAGAATTATGTCTGTTTCCTAACACTGTACCTTATCTCTGACTTGTATACTATCTGGTTGGTAGTATTTGAAAACATTGGCTTGAGAGTTAAGGTTTGTTGTCTATTTCGGAGACAATCCTACCTAGTCTTTTTCCCCTTCACCCTTCTTTTCTTGTTTAAGGGGTTTAAAGTTGGTGTACTGCCCACAACTTTAGTTTGATTTTCTGAAGTTGTTAGGTAAAGTTTAACCCAGCTCACGTTAGCTTTGGGTGAGATCCTCCTTAGAACACCGTTTATGGTTCCTAAAAATGGAATTGTGTTGGCGTTGGCGTTGGCGTTTTCTTTGTCTTTTTTTTCTATCTCCTTCCTATGTGACACTTGATATTGCCTTTAGCAAATATTGCATCTTTGCGGGGGAAAATGAATAAAGAATGTAATGTTCTGAAACGGGACCCCAGATATTTTATGATAAGTAACAACGAAAATCTAGGCCACTGTTTGTGCGGACCTGAAAAAATGCATACTTTTTTTTTAATCAACGTCGGAGAAACAAAACGAGGAGCGCTTTATGTAATGTCTGTGGCATTTTGATTAGGAGATATTTAGAGCACCAACAATAAAACAACCGCAGATTGCTCGGCTCTCCTTTAAAAAAAAACTGGGCTAGGCATAAGGGGGGTTAGAATATATTTGATCTTGTTAGAGACTGCGGCATAACTGCCACTTACGTAGAGTCAAGATTCTAAAGCAATATTTCAAAAAGTGGTCTGAAGACCAAAACGTGAGCTGAATGTCCCCAACAAGAATGATCACACTAGCTAGTGGGATCTTTTTACTCATGGATTTTTATCTCCATCTTTGTCCAAATGTTTTGCTTTTCTTCATCAATGCGATTATTGGATAGTGTCTTTTTGTAGCCTGGTCACGGTGAAATAGAAACCCTACTTCCACAGAGGAAATCTGAGATGATATTAACTGTAGTCAAAACTACTAGAATGACTCTACACAATCTATTATGCTTTACACTTGCATAACAGCAAAGCCATAATACAGATAGCCTATGACTCTACACAATCTACTATGCTTACACTTGCATAACAATAAATGAATAATACAGACAGCCTAATGACTCTAAACAATCTACTGTGCTTTACTTGCATAAGCCGCCGCTGTAGTCTAGAAGTTAAGGCGTTGGACTCGTAATCTAAAGGTTGCGGGTTCGATCTCAGCTTTCGGCTATGGCGTTGTGCCCTTGGAAAAGGCACTTTACGGCTTTTTCTCACCCCACCCAGGTGTAAAAGGGGTACCAACCTTGTGTTGGGGGTTAACCCTGCGATAGACTGGCGTCCTATCCAGGGGGGAGTCTATGACTTTCAGTCGCTTAACGCCACAGAAACCGGGATAAGCACCGGCCTGATGAGCCTTAGGCTCGGGACAGACTTTAACTTACTTGCATAACAACAAAGGCATAATACAGATAGCCTAATTACTCTACACAATCTACTATGCTTTACACTTGCATAACAACAAAGGAATAATACAGCTAGCCTACATCAATCATGAACATGAGGCAATAACGGGAGTGTGTATGTGGGTCCCAGAGGTTATGGCGGAGAAGGGGGGGGGGAGACCATCGTAAATATGAACCTACAGGTAAAAAAAAACTGTTCAGAAATAAATCATCTGACTTAAGAACACCATGCCTTCTACAGTTTTATCATAACAAGTTGACTAATGACCCACTTAGTAACGTCATAATTGGTTGTTTTTTTATTTTTAAAAATGTGGAAAAAGTCTTCAAATGTGTTTATATTCATCAGCTGATCTTTCTGTGAGGAAAACAGTAAACTTCCCACAAAATGATATCTGCTTCTCAGAACCACTGACACAGGCATATGTTAGAAGGAGGAAAAAGCAACGAAAGAGACAGACATAGACAGACAGACAGGCAGGCAGACAGACAGGCAGACAGACAGACAGACAGACAGACAGACAGACAGACACACCACACACACACACATACATACACAAAGAACCCCCTCCCCCCACACACAAACACAGAACACCCTCCACACACACACACACACACACATACACACACACACACACACACACACACACACACACACACACACACACACACACACAC
>CM060334.1:19830125-19837625 GCA_030674155.1 Stramonita haemastoma | reverse complement strand
GAAGAAGAAGAAGAAGAAGAAGAAGAAGAAGAAGAAGAAGAAGAAGAAGAAGAAGAAGAAGAAGAAGAAGAAGAAGAAAAGTGAAGAGGAAGAGGAAGGAGAAGAAGAACAAACAAGAAGAACAACAGCAAGAAGAAGAACAACAACAAGAAGAACAACAACAACAAGAAGAGGAAGAAGAACAAAAACAAGAACAAGAATTTTTTAACATACCTCTTTGTCCACGAACTTAACAAATGACAAAAGTCTACACAACTAGACTGAATGTTTTATAACACTCTGAACGAAGACTTCCCAACAAAAGGAAATGCTCTGTCTTTAATAACCAAAGTCAAGAATTAAAAAGTAGAAATCACACTCATGCGATAACAAAAAATAAAGAGATTACCCTAGATCCCAACTAGCATAGACAACTGAGGGAATAACCTACAAAAGACCACTGAAAAATGGCAGAAAAAGTATACTTTTATACAGAAGACAACAGATGAAATTTCATACTCCCAAACCTCAGTTTGCACATCAATAAAGGAAACGATATCTTGTTGATTAGATTTAAATATGCAATCGCATGTGGGCGCGCGCGCACACACGCAGGCACGCACTTACGCACGCGCGCGCGCGCACACACACACACACACACACACACACACACACACACACACACACACACACACACACACAGGGAGTGGGAGAAAGAGGGGGAGAGAGAGACAGACAGAGAGAGAGAACACTGAACACTGAAATGATTTAATTGCACATCGGCCTTAGGCCACAATACAATATGGGGAAAAAAAGAAAGTAGGAAAAATATCTGACATAACAGGACATATATGAATTCTACAATCACTGGTTGACTTAAGCTTATACATCTCATACCCACTACAGTTCAAATCTTCAGGACAGTTGTCTAACCACAATTTACATTTCACTTTCACTGTAATGATTTGAATCATAGACATTAGTATAGAAGTGGGAAATAAGGAAAAACATAGTCATGATACATTCTTGATAATACGCGATATAGATAGAGGTGAGCGTGTTCAGACAGACGTACATCACATGATTACTTAATAGACTTATAGTATTTTTTCCGCCTATTGATTGCATGGAACACAAATTTAGATAAACTGTATCTGTGGATAGGATCAGTGGCTCTAAGTAGCAGATGCAAAGAAAGTTCTTTTGATTCTCTTAGGAATTTTATTCTAAAATCTTCATACACAGCACAAATAAACACAAAATGGTTTTCGTTTTCAATTTGGTTCTTACAAAATGGACAGAATTTATCATGAACAGATTCACTATAGCGATGTACATTGTTATTAAGTGGGAGTACATTAAACCTTAATTGCGTAATGGCAACACGAAGACAATAATTTTCAACATCTAGTACATAACTTTCTTTTTCGAAAATAGTCTTAAATGATCTATATTGTTGATACCTATCACGATCTTTTATAGTTCCTGACCATTCTTGAATAAACAAATCAATGAGTCTCTATTTAAATATGTTTAGAAACCTTTTGACATCCCCAACACCCTGTTGCAACCAAACAATGTTAAATCCAGTTAAGCATAAAATTTCTCTTATTTTCGAAACCCAACACTGTTTTCCTAAGTTATCTAGATGCAACAGCATTTGATACGCCTTGAGGGAGAGGGAGAGAGAGAGAGAGAGAGAGAGAGAGAGAGAGAGAGAGGAGAGAGAGAGAGAGAGAGAGAGAGAGAGAGAGAGAGAGAGAGAGAGAGAGAGAGAGAGAGAGAGAGAGAAGAGAGAGAGAGAGAGAGAGAGAGAGAGAGAGAGAGAGAGAGAGAAGAGAGAGAGAGAGAGAGAGAGAGAGAGAGAGAGAGAGAGAGAGAGAGAGAGAGAGAGAGAGAGAGAGAGAGAGAGACAGACAGAGACAGACAGACAGACAGACAGACAGACAGACAGACAGACAGACAGACAGACAGACAGACAGAGAGAGAGAGAGAGAGACACACACACACACACACACACACACACACACAAAGGGACAGAGAGAGACAGAGAGTGACCGAGAATGAAAGACAGAGATAATTATGAAATGATTTAATTACTTTAGCCTTGAGCCACAATACATTTGGCTTAGGATGGAACAATGGGTCCATTCATATCATTGGCAAAGCAAATGCACCAAACAAGTAATAAATTATGACTGAACAAAGAAGAAAAATACAGACAACTCTAATTCATGATTATGACCCTTAAATCAAGCTGAGGCATAAACAAATTAAAAAAAATAAAACAAAGATGATGTCTATGGGAAACTGTGGAGATCTTGCAGGTACAGTGCACAATCGTAACAGTTATTTAAAAGAATGCTGCAGTCAACACTGCCTTCCTTTGTTAATAGAACGACAAAAATATCTAGAAAAAAGCTGTGCCTGTTCGAGAGACAAAGAGAGACAGAGATAGACAGAGAGACAGACAGAGAGGGAGGGAGGGAGACAGAGACAGGCAGACTGAGACAGAGAAAGAGATAGGCAGAAAGAAAGACAGAGACAAAGAGTTCGTAGGAGATGTTTTTCAAGGAACATGGGCAATAATCTATTAACAAATTAATACATCTTTTACAGCTTGCAAACGACACTGCTGACTTCAACATACTTTACTACTTTTATACTGTTTTTGTTGTTTACTAACTACTACAGATAAAAACTGTGGCATACGAGTGTGTAGCAGCGCAGCGCAGCGCGCTTTACCTGTCTTTACAAATATACCTCTGTTGTCCATTAAATCCAACGTGTGCATGTGGCAGCGATAACTGTTTGGCTGATACCATGCACACACTTGACTCAAAGCTTCACGAGGTCTTACAATATCACACCTCTACCAGATATTTTCCTATAATATACTGCGCACTCTTCATCTCTTAAAATGCGCAAATTGATTTTTGTCTTCATGTTCCTCTTGTTCATTTTTTGTTCTTCTTCTTCTCCTTCATCATCATCTCCTTCATCTCATCATCATCATCATCATCTTTCTTCTTTTCTTCTTCTTCTTCTTCTTCTTCTTCTTCTTCTTCTTCTTCAGCTTCAGCATCAGCATCAGCAGCATCGAACGCTCAGACAGCAACTATTGTAGTCTGTCCTATAAGCAAAAATGCGATGCACAGCCGCCAAGCGCCTTACACGACAGCCCCAGCGCATCCGGTGCGCAAATGAATGATGCATGTAAAAGAGCTTCGTAAATCCGTCCACAAATGCTGTGCGCTGATACGCAGGGCTTGTCTAACAAGATAAACTTCCTGATTCGGTTAATGAGTCTTCGCTGACCATTGCTGAAAACGTAAAAACTAATAGACCAGAAGAAAGCTTACACAAAGTGCAACAGTGAGTGGGTTTCGTTTTATAGCTCATGCGTCGTTTCTTTTCAGTGGCTGTTGTTTTGTTTGTTGGTCTATTATGTTGATGCTAGTTTGTTGTTTTATTCTGGTTGGGTAAGGCCACTGCGATGAATCAAAGCATTAAAAAAAACCTAAAAATGTACAGCCAGTTTTGGGCCCCCAACCTCCCAAAACGAGAAAAAGTCAGTGTGTGTGTGTGGTGTGTGTGTGTGTGTGTGTGTGTGTGTGTGTGTGTGTGTGTGTGTGTGTGTGTGTGTCTGTGTCTGTGTCTGTGTCTGTGTGCGTATGTGTTTATGTGCGTGTGTGTCTATGTGTCTGTCTGTTGTGTGTGTGTGCGCACGCGCGTGTGTATATGTGTGTGTGTGTGTGTTCATATGCATTTTTTTGAATCAACGACATTGTAAAGAAGTGTGAAGAAACCGTCCACTGATCAGCTACCTACCCCTGCCAATTCTACTGCCCCGGGCCATGCCCCCCGAACCCTAACCACCCCACTCCTCCCCCCACTTTTCTAATCTTACCTCTCACAACATCTCTTCCACCCAGTTCACTTTCATTACAACCCGGAGCAACAGCCATCAACAGAGAGAAAGTGGATTCAAACAAACAAAACATTATACAGGAAAAAAACCAAACTAAACCAGAGAAAGGAACGACACGCAAGCACATTAAAACTGTTTACGGAAGCAAAACTTCAACTGAAATTGAACAGTCGAAGAAACGAAAACAGAAAGGAAAAAAAAAAACCAAAACGATTAAAAAAAAGAAAAACGAGAATTATCCTCATAAAGGAACAAATACAAGGGACGCAATATTAAACTTGTAGAGGAAAAAAATCAACAAGGAAGACAGAAGCCCCGTAAAGACAGTCAGAAGAAAGAAAACTCAGTTAAATGGGTGAAACAAATCCAAAACGACGTAAACAAGTAAAGAGATTTTTTTAGTAAAACGAAATATATTGACAAAACCTAAAGAGAAATCACAAAATAATGGAAAAGAAAACGTTCAAGCGAAGGCAACAAAATGTGATCCAGGAAAAAAGCTGGGTAAAATGCACAACAACCAGAGAAACAATTTGAAACATGTAAAGCGACACTACGCCTTGAGATGAGGTTACCAAAAAAATCATATTTATCACGGAAGGGTTCGAAAATAAAGCTGAATATAAAGACAACGACAAACAACAACTGTAATAATGCTTGTGATGAGGAGGAGGAGGAAGGTAATGATGATATTGGTCAGAAGAAGATGGGGAAAAGGAGGAGGAGGACAAGGAGAAGAAGAGCAAAAACAACAATGACAACAACTACAACAACAAGAAGTGTGTGTGTGTGTGTGTGTGTGTGGTGGGTGTGGGTGTGTGTGTGTGTGTGTGTGTGTGTGTGTGTGTGTGTGTGTGTGTGTGTGTGTGTGTGTGTGTGTGTGTGTGTGTGTGTGTTTTCCTTCAGGGAACAGTACAAGGAGGGAGACGAAGAGGCAGACAGAGGAAACTATGGGGAGACAACATCAGAGAGTGGACTAGCCTTGGGTGGAGCGATCTGCTCCGGAAGGCGGAGGACCGTGACGAACGGAGGAAGCTGGTTGCAAAATCTTCAGTGGTGCCCCCACGGTCCGTGGTACTACTGAGCAGGTGAAGGTGAAAGCAAAGGATATGCCAACATTTGTCTCGAGACAGGAAGAGATTTGGTCCGGGCACAGTTTCCACTAAAGAAAGAACGAAGTGAGGAAAGATACCTCCTAATTCAGTTTTCTTCCTCTGTCTGTTCTTAACCTTGACAATACCAGATCCATGCCTTTCTTTAGTCCAGGTTACCGGAGTCACAGACTAAACTGTATTCCGTGCCCTGGGTGTAAATCGAATTATAACTTCGCCGCTAGAAGTGTTGCAGAATATCCAGTAACGGGTTCACCGATTTGATTATAGTATAGATCACAGAAATCTGTTAAAATCATCTACAGTCCTGAAAAGTCTCGATAAATTGCTGGTAGAATAAGATGGGAGGAATTTACTTCTACTATTTAGAGCACAGATGATAATTTGTACATCATACAATTACAGAGACAGACAGACAGAGACAGACAAGACAGACGGAGAGAATTAAACTGTGTGCGTGCGTGCATGCGTGCGTGCGTGCGTGCGGTGTCTGTGTGTCTGTGTGTGTCTGTGTGTGTGCAAATGTTGGTGTATTGTGTGTGTTTGTGTGTCTGCGTGAGTCTTTGTGTGTGTTGTGTGTGTGTTCATAATCATGATATGTTTAGCGTCACCTCAGACATAAATACTAGAACAGGCTGACAAGCAAAAATAAAGTAAAAGATACAGAAAAGAATCGAAAAAGAAACACATAGGCAGACATGATATGAAAAACACAAAACAATAACACATAGACAAAGGGGAACACACACACACGCACGCACGCACGCACGCACGCACGCACACACACACACGCGCGCGCGCGCATTTTGTGCTGGTGGAAACGGATAACAAAATTTACAAAACTGCGTACACAGAGGGACTAGATGCAAAGAAGCGCATGAGTGCTTATTCCATTATCCTCAAAATAAAAGAATAAACAAAAAAAAAAGGAAACGAAAAATAAAACACAATAAATCAATCAATCCATCAATCAATGATACGAACAAACATGTACATCAACTCACAAGACAAAGTCCAAGAAAACAAACACAAAAAACGCCAACAAAACAAACAAACACACAAAACCACAAAAAGACGATAAAATTAGAATAACGGGGGACAATAAAGAGACACAAACAGCATAGAAAAAGAAAAGAGCAAAAAGAATGAAAACAGGGGGCTGGTATAGAAGAATAAAAAGAAAGGGAAAAGGAAAGAAGAAGAAGTAGTAGGCAGACAGATGGAAAGCCTTACACACACACCCAAGGGAAGAACAAGGAAAATTACCTAAGTCGGGAAGAGTGCAGGGAACTTGAGGAAGGAAGAAAACAAGGCGGGCAGAGCAATAGGAGAAAAGAAAGGAACTGGAAAACGGAGAATTTAATCACGAAATTAGAGAGTAAAAACAAAGGAGAAATACGGGAGAGAAAGAAAGAAAGGCGGCAGGAAAAAGAGAGTCAGAGAGAAACAAACACACACAGACAGAGGCAGAGAAACACAGACAGAGAGAGTCAGGGAGATATATAATATATATATATATATATATATATATATATATATATATATATATTATAGTTATATTTATATGTGTGTGTGTGTGTGTGTGTGTGTGTGTGTGGTGTGTGTGTGTGTTGTCTGTGCTGTGTGTGTGTGTGTTGTCTGTCTGTCTGTCTGTCTGTCTGTTGTCTGTATGTATGTATGTATAGATAGAATATAGATATATATCTACAGAGAGAAAGACAGACAGGAAGACAGACAGAGCGTGAGATTGAATAAGGGAGAGACATAGGAGAGAGACAGAGATAAAAAAAAAAAGAGAGACAGAGCGACAGAGGCAGAGATCGTTGGAGAGAGTGAGTGAGAGGGAGAAACAAAGACAGGGAAGACAGAGAGAAAAAAGCAAGAGTCAGAGACATAGAGAGACAGTGAAATAAGTAAATCATGAGTATGAATATTCTTTGGCAATCAACTTTCTCTCTAAAGCGGATAATTGCCTCGCGCACGCCGCGCACACACACACCACACACATGTATATACATACACACACACTACACATACACACACACACACGCACGCACGCACGCACACACACACACCCCTTATCCACGGAGGTAATCAAGAAAGCAGGCAGACTCTAGGAACAATACTTTGGGACCCCCAAAAGCCAAACAGTCTGGTATGAGAGGGGAATTCGTACAATATTGAACAACAGTGAGAAAAGATATTTCCCAAATGACCCCACGGCATACTTATTGCATTTTTCCTTTACCTCTCTGACTGTCTGTGTGTGTCTTTCTCTGTGTGTGTGTTTTGTGTGTGTGTGTGTGTGTGTGTGTGGTGTGTGTGTGTGTGTGTGTGTGTGTGTGTGTGTGTGTATGTGTGTGTGTGTGTGTTACTGTGTGCCTGTCTGTGTGCTGTCTTGTCTGTCTGTCTCTGTCTCTTGACTCTCTCTATTCTCTCTGTCTCTGTCTCTGTCCTCTCTTCTCTTCTGTCTCTTCT
>CM060334.1:19807625-19820125 GCA_030674155.1 Stramonita haemastoma | reverse complement strand
TCTCTCTCTCTCTCTCTTCTCTCTCTCTCTCTCTCTCTCTCTCTCTCTCTCATTATCATTATCAGTATTGGATTATGACAATCATAACTTAAAATGTAAACGTTCATTTTTCTTAAATCAAGAGTGATGATTATACTGCTGGCGTAGTATGATTTTCTTCGTTCAGAGCATCATGTAAGGGAGCCTTGTAGATATCCTTTTACTCTCAATAAACAACTCAATTCTCTTTCTTTCTGTTTCGAAACAGTTAAGTTAAATGTCAGCTAAGAATGCAAAAAATTTCACTGTGATAAGACTGGCGACCAGCCAACCAGCCACCAGTCAAACAACATAAGGAAAACGATTCAAAACCCAAAACAGACAGTGAGAGGGTTTGAAAACAGGAATTTATACATGCCTAGCCTGTCTGTGAGTGCCTGTCAAACACTGAGAACCTGTTCTTTCATTGGTGTAGGAACTTGGCTGTCAGAATAAGAGCCTGCTTTCTGGGGGGGTTTTTCTTTCTTTTTAGCGGGATCAAGTCTTCTTTAAGTTGGCCTTCTATGCTATTTTTGCAGTTGAGCCGCTGCCATTTCGTTTTCTTAAACTTTTTTTCCAGATCACTATGTTTATACATACGCTCTCTGTCTGTCTCTGTCTGTCTGTCTTCCCTGTCTGTCTGCCCCTCTCTCTCTCTCCTCTCTCTCTCTCTCTCTCTCTCTCCTCTCTCTCTCTCTCTCTCTCTCTCTCTCTCTCTCTCTCTCTCTCTCTCTCTCTCTCCTCTCTCTTCTCTCAGACTGTGTGTAACTGTGTATCGGTGGTGGCAGAGGAGAGGGGAAGGGAGGGGGGAGTTGTCTAAAATCAGAGATACGAAAAGACGGTAAATAAAAAAAACCCATTAAAGTGGGGGAGGGGGGTCGTCATTCATTCCTTCAATATGTAACATCAGGATTATTCAAGGTCAGATATTAAAGCTGACTCTGAACATATCAAAATTGCATTAAACAGAATCAAAGTGCAAAAAAAAAAAAAAAGCTCGACACCACGTAAGCTTATAACGGTGCCCTTGCCTTGAACAATAGGCAGGGAGAGGGAGAATCAAGGACAACTACAATGAATGTACAAACACTATCATTGGCTGAAACCAACCCATCTTTTCCTGTTGGCGCCAAGTGTGCCAGCCGTTTCTGGCAAGATGCTCTCTATCCAGAAATAACATCACCAGCAGACGATTTACTGCCACCAATAACGGTTAACCATTTTAGTACCGGTACTCTTGGTCTTGATGGCCCGCGGAAGGGAATGCAAGGGTTAGATAAGGAGAGAAACTGTCCGAGACTGATACAGAAACAAAAAGGGAATCACTCAACTGAGCAGACACACTAGAAAACACACAGACCAAATGAAAAGATAAAAATACATGTTCTTTAAGATCAGAAAAAAAGGAAAAGTATATCAATGTGGGCAGGTAGCCCCCAAAAATAGATTAAAACGAGAGCAAACTGCCAGAGACGAATAGAAGAGGGACAAAATGAATACACAGGTGAACAAAAACGCAGGCGGACAAAAAGAGAAAAAAGAAAGAAAGAAAAAGACAGAAATAAAGTCGGTCAGACAGAGAGACAATAATAGAGTAGATAGACGGAGAGGAGATTAAAAAAACCAAAGAACTACAAAATACACAGAAAAAAGTAACGATACACAAAGACAACAAAAGAAAGGAAAGGCAAGACAGACAACACATTACAAAGATGGAGAAAAACAATCATTTGAACACAACAGAAAAAAGCACGAAAAACAACGAAATGAGATGGAAGAGCCAAAGTCCCAATTCGCAGAAAGAAAACCAAATACACGCAAAACTTGCAACAAATCTCTCACACAAATCAAACTTCTCAAAAGCTAAGAGAAAGAAAAGAAAAGAAGAAACATAACTAACCAAAAAAAATAAAACAAATCAATGACAAATTGTGTTTTCAGTTGCGTTTGTCTACAAAGGTTCAGACAAATCCGTTGAATCAACATAGAAATGTCTCTTGCGATTGATTTATTTTGTTGAATTGAGCGCATTTAGACGTATTCCTAGCAAAAGCATAAAGGATTGATTTTTTCAGCTATACGCAAATGAAAACTGGCGGTTGTAGATATATACACATTCTCTCTCTCTCTGTATCTATCTGCCTCTCTCTCTCTTCCCTGTCTGTCTAACCATCCACCCTACTCACACACTCACACACCTCACACACCACCCCCACATCACTCACACACACACACACACACAACACACACACACACACACACATTAACACACAAACACACATACACACACACATTAACACACACACACACACACACACACACTACCACCACCAACACCAATACGAACAACAACAACAACAACAACAAACTTACAAGGCATAGTATTGCCAGCCGCAAAATACTGAAAAAGAACATGCTACTTTTCCTTGCTCGTTGTTGTTGTTGTTGTTTTTGCTTGTGTTGCTGCTGTTGTGTTGCTGTTGTTTTTGTTGTTCTTGTTGCTGCTGCTGATGCTGATATATATATATATATATATATATGTTTATGATATATTTATATATGTATGTATTTTGCATGTGTATGATATATGTATATATGTATATTGTATATTATATATATATGTGTGTGTGTGTCTGTGTGTCTGTGTGCATGCGTGCTGCGGCGCGCGCGCGCGTGTGTGTGTATGGTGTGACTAAAAAATAAGATATATACTTATTTGCATGATCTCGCGCAAGCCGGCATTTTCCAGAGTCATCAGTCATACGGGAGGGATACAGGTCGAAATAATCAGTTTTGACAATCCTCTTTTTCCCCTTTAACTTAGCTCTCAAGTGCAAGAATAATGATATTCATAGTTTTTGTTCCTGTATAGACTTCTTGTCAGAGGGATGATTGCTTTGTAAGTTAGAGGCAAGTGCATAAGAGAGAGACACAGCGAGAGAGACACACAGAATGAGAGAGGGGGGGAAGGAGAGGAGAGAGAGAGAGAGAGAGAGAGAGAGAGAGAGAGAGAGAGAGAGAGAGAGAGAGAGAGAGAGAGAGAGAGAGAGAGAGAGAGAGAGAGAGAGAGGGAAGAAAGGAGAGAGGAGGGGGGAGAGAAAAGGAAAGGGAGGGAGGGAGAGATAGAAAGATAGAGGGAGGGGAAGAGGGGGGAGAGGGAGAGAGAGAAAGGGAGGTAGAGACAGAAGGGGAGAGAGGGGTAGAAAGAGAAAGGGAGGTAGAGACAGAAGGTGAGAGGAGAGAGGGATAGGGAAAGAGAAAGGATAGAGAGAGAGACAGAGAGAGACAGAAGAATGAGAGAGAAGAGAAAGAGAGAGAGAGAGAGAGAGAGAGAGAGAGAGAGAGAGAGAGAGAAGGAGAGAGAGAGAGAGAGAGAGAGAGAGAGAGAGAGAGAGAGAGAGGAGAGAGGAGAGGGATTTTAGTTTATTTATTATTTAGTACGAGGATAACAGAATGAAGCAAGTCATGTGCGAGTTTATCGTCGTGTGTATGCAGTTTTGTAATATTGTATCTGTCACAGGCACAGATGAGGACTACGAAAGAGAGGAGAGAGAGAGAGGGAGAGAGGAGAGAGAGAGAGAGAGAGAGAGAGAAGAGAGAGAGAGAGAGAGAGAGAGAGAGAGAGAGAGAGAGAGAGAGAGAGAGAGAAGCAAACTGTATTTTCCAAGGGTAATGTAATTAGCATTACACAGTTTCCCTTCCAGCGAGAAAGAAAATAGGAAAGATAGAGAAGAGAGTAGAGGAGGTGGGGTGGTGTGGATTGAGGAAGAAAACTGTAAAGAGAGGGAAAGTGTGTGAGTGGAGAAGAGAGAAAGAAAAAGTACAAAGATGGCGGGGAGATGAGGAAGAAACAGACAAAATACTGATATAATATATATATATATATACATATGATATATTTATTATAATGTTATATATATATAGAGATGAGAGAGAGAAGAAACAAAGAGAGAAGAGAGAGAGAGAGAGAGAGAAACAAAGAGAGAGAGAGAGACAGAGACAGGAGAGAGAGAAACAAGAGAGAGAGAGAGAAGACAGAGAGAAACAAAGAAAGAAAGAGAAATATATTCACAGAGAGAGAGAGATAAAAGAAAAAAAGAAAGAGAACCACTGTGATGTTCTTGAAAAACGAAAAAAAAGATCAGCCGAAAAACGTGATGCCAATACGCCATCAGAATACAAACTACAAGATATAAATGCATTCAGAAAATAGAAATCCAACAAAAAGCAAATTGAAATTAACCAATTTAAGAAATCTAACTGAAAATCTGAAAGAAAGAGAGAAACAAGAGACAGGGGAGAAAAAGAAACATAATAGACTAGAAACAAATCAATTTGGACAGAAAGAAACGTTCGTTTCTCGTTTATGCGGACTTGCCATGCTTTTTAACAATGTTCTGTCCGTTTTACTTAGCCTGCAAGTATTGAACTGTCCCTCGAAATTGCTTCACTTTCTATGGCTAGTCAGAGCGAAAATCTGTTGGGGGAAAAAAAGCCTCCCTCTCTCTCTCTCTCTCTCTCTTCTCTCTCTCTCTCTCTCCTCTCTCTCTCTCCTCTCTCTCTCTCCTCCCCTCTCTCTCTCCCCTCCTCTCTCTCTCTCTCCTCTCTCTCTCTCTCTCTCTCTCTCCTCTCTCTCTTCTCTCTCTCTCTCTCTCTCTCTCCCTCCTCCTCTCTCATCTCTCTCTCCTCTCTCTCTCCTCTCTCTCTCCTCTCTCTCTCTCTCTCTCTCTCTCTCTCTCTCTCTCTCTCTCTCTCTCCTCTCTCTCTCTGCTTTATTTTGGTAGTTCCTTACCAGGGTTGGGCCGGATAAAAAACAACAACATATAAGTGCTTATCTCTAACCCTTGATATACGAAGATTCATTTATTATTTGATTGATTGATTGATTGATTGATTGATTGATTGATTGATTGATTGATTGTTGATTGATTGATGGTGTGGGGTGGATGGATGGTGGTGGATGGATGGATGGATGATGGATGGATGGATGGATGGATGGATGGATGGATATCACTCTCTCTCTCTCATCTCTCTCTCTCTCTCTCTCTCTCTCTCTCTCTCTCTCTCTCTCTCTCTCTCTCTCTCTCTCCTAAAGTTAAAAGTTAAGGAACTTTACTGAAAAAAGTGTTCTATTCAGATTATCGTCAAGTTGCATTATGCTCACTTCAGCCTCATTCCTCTGTTTCATCCACGCTCCTGTCATTACCTTAACCTTCTTCCTACCCTTGTAATAAGAAACCAAGGCTACCTACCTGAATCTGATAACTTGAGAGCGCAGAATGGTAAAGAATAAGATCAGAATATATTGGTAAGTTCTAACTGAACAGTATAGTGTGTATTGTGTGATTGATTGTTGTGCTGTATTGTATTGTGCTGTATTGTATTGTGTTGTACTGTAATGTCCTATATTGTATTGTGTTGTGTTGTACTTGTATTGTGTGTAGTGTAGTGTTAGTGTAGTGTAGTGTAGTGTAGTGTGTGTGTGTGTGTGTGGTGTGTGTGTGTGGTGTGTGTGGTGTGTGTGTGTGGTGTGTGTAGTGTGGTGTAGTGTAGTGTAGTGTATTGTAGTGTAGTGCCGCCACTCAGGGTCTCGTTGATGGAGAAGAAAATTTCGGGCTCAAATAGGGAAGGACCCCTCACGTTTTCGTTTCCAAAGTCAGTAGTGTGTTATTCTACACCATCGATAAACTAGACCCCCGATCCGCTACACCTCCAAGTCTTTATAGTAAGAGACCTCACTGAACAACTTGTGTCTAGAGCACGCATAGGGTAAAAAGGTACAGAAGGTGTCCCATAACCTGGTGGTCGTAGTGGAGCGAGGCATCAGAGACCTCAGCTTGTCTAAGGGCCAGCATATTAAGGGCGGCGCAATCTCCTCTCCCTCGCTGCTTTACCTTCCCTGACCCTAAAGAAGCAGGTGCTCATTTACACTGGGTGGACTGGGGGATGTACTGAAGCCAAGGCTCCAAACGGTCACCCATCCAGTTGGTAACCACGCTTGATGCTGCTTAACCTTAGCTTGAGGAAAGTGAGCTAGAGCATCTACACTGGGAGAAAAAAAGACAGGGGAAAAGACGGCAGGAAGGCTTGTGGGCGTACCAAATAGACCAATTATTTTGATTTTTGTGCTTGATTATTGCTCGGAGCTTTGAGCGAGTCGGCTTTTCACATGGGCACGTTATTATGATGATGCCGCATACTCCGACTTGTCCTTCAGCACGCAAGAGGGTGGGGTTGGAGGGAGAGAGGAGAAAGGGAGAAAGAAAGAGAAGGAAGAAGAGGGGGAGACACAGAGAGAGAGAGACGGGGGGCTGAGAGATGGAGAAAGAGGTAGAGGGAAAGAGAGAGGGACAGAGAGGCGGAGGGAAGAGACAGAGACAGAGAGAGAGACCCGGATTTGAATTGTTCAAGGCCACCAGCTTGTATGCAAGGAGGAATACATTTTGACAGAGAGAGTGGGGTGGGAGGAAAGGGGGAGAGAAAGAGACAGAGAAGATAGAGAAGCAGGCACCCACACACTGAAACAGAATGCCTCTCTCTCTCTCTCTCTCTCTCTCTCTCTCTCTCTCTCTCTCTCTCTTCTCTCTCTCTCTCTCTCTCTTCTTCTCTCTCTCTCTCTCTCTCTTCTCTCAAATTTATGAGGGCTCAGAATTTTTACTGATTGAAAAAAGAAAACAAAAGAAGAAAAACAATCTACTAAGGTGTGGAAAGCTGTGGTCCCCACTTCTGTCTCGTCTTCCGTTGCAGTCATCATTCTCCCATCACCTCTATCCCCCTACATCCCCTTGCACTAGTTTTGCCTTGTGCGGCTCACTGTCCGTATCCTCCTTGTCTTTCACTACACTGGACTTCTCCCTTACCTCCCTGAGGAGTCAATGGCATGATTCACTGAAATGAAAATTCCGGTAGTGTATCTTGGGCAAGCTGAACATGGCAAAGCTTTTTTTTTTTTTTAAGATTATGAATTGTATGTTGTCGTTAAGGAACTCTCCTGGATGAGACAAGAGATGGGCACCGCCCTCAATATGCTGGCCCCAGGAGAAGCTGAGGTCTCTGACAATCTCGCTCCCCAACGACCGCATAAAAAGATTATTGGGACACCTTTACCTTCACCTTCAAGAAACACGATACTTGCTTGAGCTTTGCAATATTTGATTTCTGGTTTTTAAACACGATTTATGTTCAAAGCAACATAACACCAATACATCCCGATGAAAAAAATAATCATGTGTGTTCACCAGCCTTCAGAAACCTAAAAAGGTAAAGGTGTTCCACAGCCTATGTGGTCGTAGGGGAGCGAGGCGTCATAGACCTCAGCTTCTCTAGGGGCCAGCATACTGAGGACAGCACCCATCTCCTCTCCCTCAATGCTTTACCTTCCCTGACCCTAAAGAGGGCAGATACCTATTTACAACTGGGTGAACTGGGGGACTGTACCGAAGCCAAGGCGCGCAAACGGTCATCCATCCAATTGGTAACCATTTTCGATACTGCTTAGCCTTGGCTGGGAGAGAGCTAATGTTCTGACCACTGTGCTATCTCGTCCCACTAAAAGAAAATCCCTTCAGACTATAATCCCTGGCCAACAGACGATGTCATGGACACATGTATTAAACAGTAAGGGGGTGACATGCAGAATGAGCCATGAGCGTAGTGGGAAGACAAATGAATTCATATTTTTGGTGATCATTTCTGGGAAAGCGATGTTGGAGTCAATTTTTCACGAGTACACGCTGTGAAGATGCCTCAAGCCCATGTGTTGTGGTCAGGCACACAGGACAAGGGAACGACAGAGAAGGGAAAGAGGAGGTAGGGGGAAGACAGAGGCACTCTCTGAGACAGAACTTTCAGGAACCATTATACATACATAGTTATGCGTGTGTGTGTGTGTGTGTGTGTGTGGTGTGTGTGTGGTGTGTGTGTGGTGGTGTGTGCGTGCGTGCGTGCTGTGTGTGTGTGTGATCTGTATGAATTTGTATGTGTGTGTATGTGGTGTATATATATATATATATATATATATATATAATATATATATATATACATATATATATTATATATAAAAATATATGATGTGTAGATAGTTGTTGTGTGTGTTGTGTGTATATATAGGGGTTAATTAGTACATTATGTAATTAGAGAAATGATTTCAAAAGGATGCATTTAAGAGATCAAAAAAAGAACAAAGCTAATAGATTACGAAAAGTCTCGGAAACGTTAATGTAAAGCCAAATTGTTTCGCTCATCTTAACTGTTCTGCTTAAAAGATAGAGAAACTCCAAACAATAGTTGCCTTCTTCTCCATTTTATCTCAGTCTGGAATGTTCCATTCTTCTTTAATTGCCGTTTCCTAAAGCAGTGGTTTAGCCTTTTGTTTTAATTATTCCTTATTTCAGCCTTTGATGCCCTTAGTCAACCCATATTGATAACAGCTTATATAAACTGCACGCGCGCGCACACACACACACACTTAAAACACACACACACACATACACACACGCGCACGCACACACATACACACACACATACACACACACACTTAAACATACACACATAAACACACACATAAACACACACGTGCACGCGCGCGCGCTACACACATACACACACACTAAAAAATATCTTTTTCCACGGGTCTGTATGTGCGTGGGTGTGCGCGTACGTCCATGCGTGCGTGCGTGCGTGTATGTGTGTGTGCGTGCGTACACGCGCGCGTGCGTGTGTGTGAAAACTTGTGTTCATGTTTTGCAAGATTTTGTTTTTATCCAAAGGCGGTATAAATATTGTCTATGGCACATATTGTCTTACTCTATTCCCTTTTGCAATTTCCCGTGTAATGAAAGTGTATCTAGTTATGTACGCCATCAGGGACATAGGGAAGCATAAAACGAGCCACCGTGGCGCAGTGGTTAGCGCCATGGGTTGTGAGCTGGAAGGTCTCGGGTTCAATTCCCATAAGAGTCATAATGGTTTAGGTTTGGATTTTTAAAATTTATTTTAACTCCAGCCGGTTCACACCTAAAGTGAGTTTGCTAAGGGGTCATTTGGGGGAGACTGGAACCAAACAGTCAAGCTTTAATCATTTCACGATTGCAATTTTGAAAGTGTTGCTCAAAGTACCTGACCAAAATTGCAGGTGTGTGTATCTCTCGGGCCTGGCTGACGCCGAGATGTAATATGACAAGAGGCCTAAGCGAAAGTAGTCTCAAAGCACATGCATTTCCAAACCATCACCATTACACATATGTATACTCATGACACATGTGTAGTTACATAAGTAGAGGGTCCACAAAAGGGATCTGAATACGTAGGCTTGCAAGTGTATAGCGTGTGTGTACACGCGTGTGTGCGTGCGTACGTGCGTGCATGTGTGCGTGTGTGTGTGTGTGTGTGTGTGTGTGTTATTTTTATTTATTTTTTATTTATTCTTTTATATCGAGGATAATGGAATAAGCGCTCATATGCTTTTTTCATCCAGTACCCGTGTGTATGCAGTTGTGTAAATATTGTCATCTGTTCATGTGTGTGTGTGTGTGTGTGTGTTGTGTGGTGTGTGGTGTGTGTGCGTGGTGTGTGTGTGTGTGTGTGTGTTGTGTGGTGCTGCTGTGTGCGTGCGTGCGTGCGTGCGTGGTGTGTGTGTGTGTGTATGTGTGTGTGTGTGTGCTCGTTTGTATACGGACACGCAATACAAAAAAACAAGCGAGTGCAAGTTCCTGCAGATTAGAATCTCACTTGGTATCAAAATCAACGACGACCATTGCAGCATCAGACAAAACAAATGATAAAAGTGCACGTAATGGGACGCCTGAGACAAGAGATCATTCCCCCTGCTCTAAAGAACACAACACCAAGACAAGCGAGTGATGGTTTTGTGGGGGAAAGACTCTCCCAGTAGGATTCTGAGCGTTTCAACAAAGCCTCTCTGAGCTTGTACAATGAAAAAAGGGTTGCACCAGCCTCGAGGGGGTTGTCTCATCCGGATCTGAAGTCTGCATGACGCTATTTCTGTCTCCGGATCCAGAGATGAGCACACCAGATGGCCCCCGAACGTGTGGCGCTGTTTGGTCTTTTATGTTCTCACAGGTGGACCTCAGCCCTCGTTCAACTCTCCAAAAAGGTAGAGGCAAGGCTAAAAGAAATGGCAGTCAGGCTGGGATTTGTCGTGAACTTCACGCCGAGAGGACTGGGGTTTGAATAAAGATAGAGACTATACAGAGAATCTGACAAAGAGACTGAAAGAATGACAAATGCAGAGAGAGGGGGAGGGAGGGAAGAGGGGGAGAGAGGGGGGAGGAAGGAAGGGAGTGAGGGAGAGAGAGGGAGGAACAATGCTAGTCACATGAGAAATAAGTGAGAAAGACACAGCAACAATATAAACAAAGCAAAGACATTAGGCATATAAGGCAAATGAATACACACAGACGGATACACATAGACAATAAGGGAAAGAGAAAAACGAAAAACAGACAGGTGAACGAAGTAATAATCCTCACATTCCACAAGACTGCACGATTTCATACTTGTAATGTTATCTATCTCAAACTGGTTATTTTATGGGGAGGAGAATCAATTTTTCAAATAACTGAAACCAAAGTGTACTGCACCCATGTCTTTCTCTAATGAGAAGAATATCATTCCCAACCCAGTAGAATACATACAAGCCTGTTTCACAGCCTAGTCTGCTTCCACATTAAAACTGAATTAAAGTGACTTCGTTATCGAAACTTGGTACTGCTAGAAGCGACGATATACGCCTGGAAGGTTTGGAAGAAAGTTTTTTTTCCACAAATACCGAGACACAAATCTGATGTCCATTAGTTTTTCATCACTTTATCAATGACAAGTGATATTGGCTGTATAAGGTTGTAACCAAAATGGTCAAAGACCGTCCTTGCTAGTTGATTCACTTTGCCCTCCAATATATCACAATCAGGTAGACCGACAAAATCGACAGTATGACACACTGAAAAGGGACAACAGTTTTACAGACTTTTTCAAGCCAATACTTTTTTCCTATCTAACTTTGTAACCAACTTTAGGCACAATTTCATCAATTCCTCTCCGCATTTTTTGTCGTACACAAGTTTTCTTTGATGATGCCACCCTCCATCCAAACGCCCAAGCTGAGCTAGTCACAAAACCAATGAATATGAAAGCAAGCCAGCACCCTCAGGCATAGCCTAACCTGGAGATAATAACGAGCTGTTAGTCAGATCTGATATGTCATTAAAGCCCCCTTCACAACTGCCCCCTTCCCTCGACAGCTTCGTTAACTAGCTGCCTCCGATGTGACGATCATCCAGCATCAGTCCGTGTCCTGGGGCGGGGTGACTTCTGACTCCTCACTCCTCTCCCCTGGCTCACATACGTGCTGTCTGCTGCTAAAGCCTGAGACATAATTAAGTTTCCGTGTGCTGATATGCTTGACAGTTGTTGCCCTCCTGCTTCCTGACGTGTAATCTTTTACATCCGATATGCCTCTGGCGGCGGATCGAAAATTTGTTGCAACTTTAGGGAGCTGTCAGCAGGTCCTTTACTGCCAGGGTTGTGATTCTGATATGTCATTTTCTATTTTGATGCTGTGTGTGTGTGTGTGTGCGTGCGTGCGTGCGTGCGTGCGTGCGTGCGTGTGTGTGTGTGTGTGTGTGTGTGCGCGCGCATGTGTGTGTGCGTGCGTGCGTAAGTGTACACACGTGCATTCAATATTCTATGCAATAGGTGACGCACATGCATGTAAGCAGGTAAATACACATGTACATGTTTGCACACTTGATGAACACACATAAGAGCAATCTGCCAGAGAGGAAGTTTGCATATAAAAACAATTACATGCAAACAAATAAATATATAAATACGTTTTATACATATATGCACATATATATATATATATATATATATATATATGTATATATGCAACACACATACATACTATATATATATATATATATATATATATATATATGTCTGTGTGTTTGTGTGTGTGTGTGTGTGTGTGTGTGTGTGTGTGTGTGTGTGTGTGTGTGTGTGTGTGTGTGTGTGTGTGTGTGTGTGTGTGTGTGTGCGCGCGCACAAACATGTCCAAGATCCAAGACACCAGACGGCATGAAACAAAGACAAGACAAAGATTATGCAAGAAGACAGAAATAGAGTGTGACAAATCTATCTACCCCTGAAACATTAACAGGAAAAAAGAATGCACAACTTAACAGTTGATGAGAACAGATGTGCTGCTGATCTCCCATCAGTTAGACCAAGGGAACAATGTCCACTACCAGTGTGAAGAGATCTGTAACATGCCGACAGAAGCACAACATGGATGGACCTTTCCGAACCCATTCCTTCCTGACACACACAGTGATCACATTCTTGGGGCAAATTTCCCAGTAACGAAAGATGGATGACGCTTTAGGATCACTTCCCTGTGAAGCACCCCAAATGAATATTTTAACATTTCAACTGAAGCAGAAGTGATAAATATTTCGGAC
>CM060334.1:19792625-19795125 GCA_030674155.1 Stramonita haemastoma | reverse complement strand
ACAGCGACTTGGCACTCTTTACACGCTATCTTTCATAGAATCTATCTTGTGCTCTCATATTTTCTTTTAATATGCAACTCTAGGACAAAATTCGAGCATGCTTATCCAAATTTTCTTGTGTCGGATCTCTCTGCAACTTTTTTATGGTCTTTTTTATTTTATTTTCATATGCAACTCTTAAAACAACTTTTCACCATGATTTTCCCGCATTTTCTTGTACCGCTTCACTTAGCAACTTTTTTAGCCTCGAAATAAATAATTAAATAAATAGTGTTTCCTATAGTGCAGCTGACCTAAAACAAGGAACCTGGTCAAACTAAGCAGCGCAGCGTACTGAGGTAGACATGTGTCCCCTAGCCAGGCTTCTCACGGAAAGGGCATAATGGCCGAGTCTGTTAGTACCCTCTTACCCCCTCCCCCATTGTATTTTCCTTCAGATTTCCCTTCTGTTTGACTGTCTCGCTGCTTTAATGTGACGATCACCAAAATAATCAGGAAAACTCCGCAGGCAAGTCTGACTTTCCTCTCGCCTCCTCCTCCTCCACCCCCACCCCCCCCCTACTCTTCCGAAATTGTGACTGTCTGATCTTCAGTCTCAGGAGATAATTACTTTTCCTTGCCCCAGTACATTTCTAGATCTCCTGTTTCATATTCGCTTTGATATACGCGTAGAGCTCGTATTGGGTGCCTGGCATTATTTCATATTTCATACCGCAAACCATCAGATGTGAAGTTCTAGTAAATCATTGTATACATTACGCTCTAAAGTGCACAAGGACGAACGAACACACCACACACACACACACACACACACACACACACACACACACACCACACACACACACACACACACACACACACACACACGCTCGTGTGTGCGTGCGTGCGTGCGTGCGTGTGTGCGACCATGTGTCTGTGTATATCTTAAGTATTTAACTATAGTGGCAACGAAAGGCACAACCATCCACGTGTTATACCTCATTCGCTTCTAAGAGTATAATATATGCACGCAGTGTGCACGGTGTTCCAAATGATAAACAGATAATATGGATGAATACTACAAAGCAAGAAACTGAAATTTAAACATTTACTGGAACATTCAGAGAAAGAGACATCGGTGGTTTAGGTGGTAACACGCCTTGCCTAGAAAGCAAAAGGTCCGGGTCGGAGTGTGCGGTAGTTCGTACCCCGTTTGGGCCCAAAACTTTTTCACCATCCATTAGACCCTGAGTGGTGGTCTGGGCGCTAGTCTTTCGGATGAGACGATAAACCGAGGTCCCGTGTGTTATATATCCATATTTAGCGCACGTAAAAGAACCCACGGCAACAAGGGGGTTGACCCTGGCAAAATTCTGTAGAAAAAAGCCACTCTGATAGGGAAACAAATACAGTTGCAGACAGGAAAAAGAAAAAAAAATGGGTAGGCGCTGCAGTTGTGGCGACGCGCTCTCCCCGGGGAGAGCAGCCCGAATTTCACGCAGAGAAATCTGCTGTGACATAAAAGTGGTACAAAATACAAAAATACACAAAATCTAGTGCTAGAAAGGAAAACAGCGTGAACGCACGCAACGACCCTCATAACGATCCTGGCCAACTAAGACCATCCCAGAGGAATATGCCCGTTATCTGAGCACCCCGAGAGTCGCAGCTGTGATGAACATGGTCAGGAATCCTCTTTGTGGTTTGTACCAGTCTCTTGTGCATATCCATTCGTTCCCACGCTTTCTGTTCGAATTCATTTTAATCCCGACATCTGGCTTTTCACGAATAGAAGAGACAAAAAAAAAGATCAACGGATTTTCACGAAAAACTCTTAACGACTTTATACGAACATTTAAACCGACAACAAACACACATATTAGAAAACTAAGATACATCCAGGCAAAAAGCAACAGACAGTTCTCCTTTTGTCCTGATAGAGAGAGGGGGGGGGGGGGTTAGTGGGGGGGGGGGGGTAGCCTAGTGGTCAGAGCGTTGCGCTCGTGATTTAACGGCCCGGGTTCGAGCTACTACCGATCCGCCGTTCAAGGGGATTTTTTCTCTTCAGATAACATCAGTACTGACTCCACTCCCTCAAAAGTCATTCGGATGAGACTACAAATGAGGTCCCGTGTGCGAACGCACGAAGAACGTCTTGCGCGCGCGTTAAAACCCGTCTGTGTATCGGAAGAGTACGCCACTTGAGCTGGCAATAACGGTTGACAACTTTTTTTTTTTAAAGAGCATGTACCCTGCTGTTGTGTATAGAAATCATCCCCGAATCCGGAATGCAGCTACCTACCTTATTGGTGAGCAAACAAAATGGTCGAATACATAAAACTTCGCCATTGATGAATCTCGGAGCTCTAGCCAAGGAATGAAAAAAAAATTCATTTAGAATCTTACCATTTTATTGTTTTCCAATCTGAAAGTTCCCAAATTTCATTAACTGAAAAATAAAGGAAGCAAAAATGATCTGTTCTCTATTTATTGCAGCCGTTTGTTGTATCTGTTTTAACAG
>CM060334.1:19782625-19785125 GCA_030674155.1 Stramonita haemastoma | reverse complement strand
TGGTTTGTTTTATTGCTAATTTTTTCGCACCCACTCTCTTTGCCTCTAGAAGGCGGTGGAAGTGAAGAAAATTGAAAATACCTGTTGTTTTACTTGCGTTTTGTTTTTTTTACTCATACTCTTCATCAATTATCAGTTCATTATCTCTGGCTTACCTACTTTCTAAGCCGGACGGGGCTTTTTTTTCACCCTCTTGTTTCTTTTCTGTCACAGACGCCAGGAAAGTTGAAGGGTGTAAGAGAGTGTGAAGACAAATGTGAGTGTGTGGACCCCCAGGGCGTGTGGGTAAACAGTTGTTCTTTATCTCTCAAGTACTTCTGGGAGTTCATTTGTAAGTGTTGTTGATATTATACTACCAAAAAAAAACAAAAAAAAACTTAAGACAAACGGTATACTTTGATTGTACGTGTCTGTCAAATAAAAAAGAAACCTACCATTTTTTTGTTGTGTTTCTTGTCTTCGCTTTGCTTAATTCTTCCTTTTTTCCTGGCTTGCTCTCCATACCTCACTCCGACCTTCCCCCCCATACCCCCCTCCCCTCCCCTCACTCTCTCTCTCTCTCTCCTCCCTATCTCTCCCTCCCCCCCCCCCCACCCCCCCTCTCTCTCTCTCTCTCCCTCCCTATCTCTCCCTCCCCCCCCTCTCTCTCTCTCCCTCCCTATCTCTCCCTCCCCCCCCCCTCTCCTCTCTCCTCCCTCCCTACCTCCCCCCCCCCCCCCCCCCCCCTCCCTCTCCTCTCTCTCTCTCTCTCCCTCTCTCGCTCTCTCCGTTCTTTTCCATCCATGCTTCCTCTTCACTCCCTTTCGATGTTTTATGGCCTAGGGTCGATGTACTATTAAATTATTTCAATCTCTCTCTCTCTCTCTCTCCTCTCTCTCTCTCTCTCTCTCTCTCTCTCTCTCTCTCTCTCTCTCTGTCTCTCTCTCTCTCTCTCCCCCCTTCTATAGCACTTTTTTACGTTTACTATATCATTTATTCATCTATTTATTCATTCATTCGTTTACATATTCTGTTCTTTTTTCCCAGCGGCAGAGAGTGTCTACTTTTGCTGTTTTCCTTTTATTATCTTTGCATCTGTCACTTTTTAAAACAATTTCTGCTGTTATTTTTGTTTTCTATAAAAGCGTTGTTTTTGGTGGATTTTTTTTCTTTCAATTCCGTCGATAATTCGAGATAGTTTTTTTGTTGTTTTTTTTTGTTTTGGTTTCATATATTGTCGAGTTTTTTTATTTCCTTTTTCTCTCTCCTTCTCCACGCACTGTTTTTCTTTGAGATTGTGGGAGATGATTTGAAAAATCTTTCAGCCATTTCTATAGAAACCTTTTAAGCACGCAGACACTGTGTCCCTCATATTGGGTTTCTTTTATTTTATTATTCTTTCTTATTCATAAATCATGGAACATCAAAAAAGATAGCTTTTTATTCGTGCTGATTGAGTGACTTTGCATGTCTAGTTAAAAACATTTTGTTTAATGCTCTCGTTTTTTCGGTTGAGGTTTTTTTGTTTTGTTTTGGGGTTTGTTTGTTTTTTTTGGGGGGAGGGTGTGTCTACTTTTGTCGTTTGTTCGTGTGCGCCTTGATCTCAAACTCTAAACGGCTTTCGTTTTTTTTCGTACGCAAACCGAAATCGTGGTACATAATTTTAGTTATGTGCCAACGTTTTGTGCTAATAAATCTGTAGGGGTTTGGGGGGGGGGGGGGGGGGGGGGCTTTTCTTTTCTTTTTTTTTTTTTGGGGGGGAGGGGGGTCCGCAGCTGCTTGATATACGTTTTCAATCTATTTAATGCTCTAAGAGAAAAAAAATGTAGCCATTGAAAGACAGGTGGTTTTGTGTCATTGCAAACTGTAAAGGCAGATTGTTCCTGTACACTGTACAACTAGCTAAACACAAAAAAGGTAGGAGAGAGAGAGTTTGTTTTGGTCTCTTTTTTTTCTTCCTCGGCTGGAGCTTCAAGGTTTGCCAGTGGTGAGATGTGGTGTATGTGACTGTTTATGCCCACCGTGAAAGGAGCTACATTCTTACTTTAGGGATGTATACTGGGTGTGTTTGTGTTTCCCTAACCCATCGAACGCTGACATGAATTTCGTTAACATCTAAATCGAACATATCTGATCTTCCATATGTGTATGTACACGAACAATATGAAGGAACTAGCAGGTCTGTAGATGAAGTTGAGCCGGAAGATCGTAAAAATCCTCACCCTGAACTCACCAAACGGCGCCGAGATTCGAACTCACGACTTCGTGGACCCATGGGATTAAAGTCGACCATTCTTAACCACTCTGCCAAAGTGTCTATCAAAAAAAGTGTGATAATAATCATTGTCATCACTGAGTTACCACCATCCAGGATGTGTTTGTGCCATCCATACCACTGGACCAACACTGGCCTATTTTGCTTTGGATCTAAGCACCTACCACACCTGTTTGGAGTGTTTTAGATTACAGAATGAAATCTTGGTAAAGTTACGTACTCTGCAGGGACTCCATACGAATTTCA
>CM060334.1:19750125-19765125 GCA_030674155.1 Stramonita haemastoma | reverse complement strand
ACTGCATGTGTAGTTCTTGCCTACAAACTCAACTTTGTAAGCGCATTGTTTTTGCCTACGAATTTAGAAGTTTAGTTTTTGCCTTGAAACACAGCAAAAACCCCCCGTGGGGATGTCGGAGACCTGTCAGTATACATAGCACCAGAGACCTGTCAGTATACATAGCACCAGAGACCTGTCAGTATAAATAGCACCAGAGACCTGTCAGTATAAATAGCACCAGAGACCTGTCAGTATAAATAGCACCAGAGACCTGTTAGTATAAATAGCATCTCCACCTTCTGGAAATTCTGAGCTAGGAATTCCCTCTTTTCTACCCCTTTTTTGTTTCTTCCTTTTTTCCTTTTCTTCTTGTCCCCTCTTTCTTGTTTATTTTTCTACCTTCTTTATCCATTCTCCTGCCCTTTTTCCAGAAAGACATAAAATAACAGGTCTCCCCCACACCGATGTCGGATGCGCTGGGCCTAACTTGTCAGCCGCTTAACTGAATGCAGCGCAACGCAATTTTGCTCATGCGACATATAACAGTGGTTTCTGTCTGCGTGTTTTTACGAAGAAAGAACACAACATTATCATCGATATTTTTTATCCTCAAAACACAATGTGCGTATTTTTGTTAGCCAGAGGTGCACTAACAGGAGTTGAAGTTGAAAAAAAAATCAATATTCCATAATTACACACTCATTTTTTCTTTTGCTTGTTTCACACTTCCTGGTTCAGTCATCTTTCATACACACTGTTTTTTTCGTTCATTGGCAAGATCTCCAAGCTCGGTTCACCAATGGTGAGATTTTTGCGCATGCGACCGTATTTTCCCCACTATTAAGGTAGCCACATTCTGACTTGGGGATTGATGTCTAAACACGACAACATAGGGCATGTGGTTTTTTTTTTTTATTTTCATCGTTCCCATCGGTACGCAATGGCTGAGTCCTCCAAAAAGCTGGACTAGTTTTAACGAGTGGCGCAAGATGTTTTCCGTGTGTTCGCATACACGACCTTGGTTTATTAGTATCATCTGAAGGACTTTTGTGGCTGTAGACTGAAGTACTGATGTAAACTCCAGGGCAAAATAAAATCCCCTTGAGCAGGTGCCCCCGTGGTGACTCGATCCCCATCCGTCAAATCACGAGCGCAACGCTCTGTCTGACCACTAGGCTACCCCCGCCCCCCTTCCACTTTTCGGGTTTTTTTTTATTATTTCATCTTCAAGGGTCTCTATACTCACAACATTTTTTCGAACCTCAGGCCACCCACAACCCCAAGGGCATTTTAAAAAATTGAAATTGGAAAAATTGAACCCCACCACCAAAAACCCAATTTTTCCCTTAACTTAAAAAAACCCTTTACATTTTTATCAATGATCCCCACAAAATAAAAAAAAAACCCCCGGTTCCAGAGTTTCGCCCCCCTGGTCTAAGGGAAATTCAAGTTTCAGCTTCTACTAAAACACGGTTTTCCCGGGGCGAGAGTTGAGTAAGCCCCCGAATCTTTTATTTAGGGGCCTTTTCGGGGGAAGACTGAGACAACCTAGGGGAAGGGTTCGGTTCAAAAATGTCCACTTTTAAAAGTCAGTTAAACTTCCCCGCCGGGGCCCCTTGGGGCAGGAGGTTTTTTTTTTGTGTGGGATCAAAAAACCCCATAGCAACATTAAAGGAATGGCAACAAAATTTAAGATTTTTTGGGTTCGCCTTCTTCTTTTAAGATGCAAAAGGAAAAGAAGGAAAAAAAACACAACATTAAAACCAAAACAAAAAAAATCTGTGGGGGTGGTGGGGCTTGGGGTGTGCTGGGGTGCGCGGGGTGTCATCTTTGTCGGAAAGGGGTGTGTGATTTAAGTATGTGGTGATTATGATTTGAGAGGGGGGGCATTAGTGTTGCTGTCTGCTGTTTGTTCTGCTGTCGGGGGCCTGTCGTTTCGCCGTGTATGGGTTTCCCTGCAAATTTTTTTTTAAAATTTGAAGTTTTAGGAAAAATGGGGTTTTATTACAGAAAACCGAACAACCCCCCCCCATCGTCTTCAACAATCTTTTTCTTTTCCAAAGGGGGGACCCCTGCTTAAACCAATCCTCCCCAAAGGGGAAAAACCAAAAATTTTGTGCACGTCAAAAAGCCCACACCGGTCACCCAGGGTTTAAAAACGGTCAAATGATCCGACAAATCTTGGGCTTCGAAAAAAAGCCCCACCCCAAACCCACACACCCCCAAAAACCCACCACACAACCTCCCCCTCTCTCTCCTCCTCCCCCCCTCTCTCTCTCTTCTCTTCTCTCTCTTTCTCAAAATATATAAAAAAATATATTAAATATAATAAAATATATAATTTTCTCTCCCTTTTAATTTCTTTTCTCTTTTCCCCATCCACCAACACCAGGCCCCGACCAGCACACACACTTTTAAATTATCCTCGAATAAAAGAAAAAAAATTTAAAAAAAAAAAAAAACACACAAACCAAAAAACCACAAAACACAGCACACACAAAAGGGACACCCCAAGGACACACACACACACACCACACACACACACACACACACACACACAAACCACACACACACCACCACAAACCCCACAGGGGGGAACGCATGCAGGCTTTTGGGCAAAAGCGCCTTCCACCCAACTAAATCGCTTCACCTCGTTAGCACAATTTTGAGTTTGGGGGCGGGGGTTTTCTCCCAAAAATTTTTTCTCAAAAAAAAAGTCCCGCAAGGGCCGAAAAGGAGGAAAATTTTAAAACGGGGAAAAGAGAGTCAAATTTCCAAAAATTCCCTTTTAAAATTACGGGTTGCCCAAAACCCCAAAGCCCTCTTGGAAAGTTTTTTAAAACATCTGTTACAACAACAACAACAACAACAACAACATAAAAAAATGTTATTAACTGCAAAATTTTTGGATTGGGTTAAAATTTAACCCCAAATTTATTCCCCTTTCTCAGGGGCCCGTTTTGAAAAAAAAAGGAGGGAGGGGGGGGGGGGGAGAAGAGGGGGGGAAGGGGGGGGGGGATTTTTTGAATTTTGAAATTTTGTACCACTTTTTTGTCCAGCAGATTTCTCTCGTAAAAATTCGGTTTTGTTTTCTCATCCCCCGGGGAGGGGCGGGGCCCAACCACATGTGAAAAGGGGGCCCAAACCCTTTAAAATTTTTTTTCTTTTTTTCCTGAAATTTGGAAAAAGTGAAATTCGTTTTCCCCAAACAGAGGGGCTTTTTTTTACAGAATTTTGGGCCAGGGAGAACCCCCTTGTTGCCGTGGGTTCTTTTACGTGCGCAAAATTTAGTGTTTTTAAACAAAAGGGGACCCCGGTTTATGGGGCTCTTTCCAAAAAAGACAAAGCGCCCGGACCAACCACTCCGGGGGCCCAAAATGGAGGGGGAAAAATTTTTTGGGGTCCAAACGGGTTTCCCGCCCCCGCACACTCCAAACCCGGGACTTTTTGCTTTCTAGGGCAAGTGCCGTAAACCACCTAAAACCCACCGTCCGGGTGTGGTGTGGGTTTTTGTTTTGTGTGGGGTTGTGTTGGGTGGGTTTGGGGTGTGTGTGTTGTGTGTGGTGTTGTGTGTTTTGGGGTTTTGTGTAGTGAGTGGGGTGAGTGAGTGGGGGAGTGAGTGTGTGGTGTAGTGTGGGGTTTTTGGGGTGTGGGGTGGGGGTTGTGTGGTGTGTGTGTGTGTGTTTTGGTGTGTTTTTGTGTGTGTGTGTGGTGTGTGTGTGTGTGTGTGTGTTTTTGTTGTTGTGTGTGTGTGTTGCGTGGGGTGTTTGGGGTTGTGTTTTGTGTTCCCTGTTTGTTTTTCTCTTTTGGCTGTTTGTTTTCTTTCCATTGGGTTTTTAAAAAATTTGGGTAGCAGAACGGGTTATACTTTAAATCCACTTTAAAATTAAAGAATGAAAAATAGTAATAGTGAAACCCAACAGTCTTTTTAACCAAAAAATTGAAACAGCTCAATCGGTAGCTTTAAGAGTAATAGGGGTTTTGGAAGAAAGGAAAACCCACCAAAACCCCAAAGAAAAAAAATTTTGAAAGGAAATTTAAATAATTGCCGTTTGTTTCTTTTTGGGTCATTTTAAAAAACATAACAACCAGGGGGCATTTTGATTTACTAAAGTAAATGCGATGACGAAAAACCCGAATCTTGGCAGACTTAAAAAGGCAGGAAACTTACACAGACGGGTTACTTTAAATTCGAACCCTAAACAATAACATTAAGAAAGTCTATTTTTAGGGGGAAAGAATAAAACGAATAAGCACAAAAAATCCCAACGAAGTTAGGACAAACGCCACTATTTTGGGATATAACCGGGAAAATTTCCGAGTTTTGGGGGTTTTTCAAAATGTTTTTTTTTAACATAAAAATTTGTTTTTTTTTTTTTCCCCCGAAAATTCCCCAAAATGACAAAAAAAATTAAAAAGCAAAAAATTTTTTTTTTTTTTCCCTACGGGGGGAAGCTTACAAAAAAAAAAGAAATGCCCCTGTATGTTTCCCTATAAAAAAAAAAAATCCCAAAAACTGAAATCCACTTTTTGGTACTTTAAAAGGTAACAAAAACCCATTCCCCCAATTCTGCTCATAAAAAGGAACATTTGCAAATAAAAGGGGTTCAACAGCCCCCCCCCGAAGCAAAAATATATCGGGAGTTTAAAATTTTAAGTGATTACCCGGGGCAAGAAATTTGATTCCAACAACACCCAAAAAACCATTTCGGGTCCCTTTTGGAGCTATCCGTCATTTTGTTTTAAAAAGGGACATAACCGACATTTCCCTTTAACCCAAACAAAAGTTGGAAATGATGCGGGCTGTAAACAACAGCAGACTGAGTGATCGCCTTTCTGGGTTTCAGGGTCTTTAGTACGGCACATCGGAGACAGTTCCCATAAATCCCCCACCAAGCCAGTGACCTTTTGCAAACATTTAACCTCAAACCCCGTTGAACGCATTTTTTTTTTCATTTTTTTTTCTATATTTAAACTCCAACCCGGACAGGAAGAAAGGGGGGAGGGGGGGTTAGTTCCCCCCGGATTAAAAGCGAGGAAACAAACCCAAAAGGGGAATTTAGCCATATCCTTCCATTTTTACCCCCCCATTACGGTAGCTTTCAACCCCCTTTTTCGGGGGCACTGGGTGTTTTTAGCAACGAAAAACCCTTTTGGAAAAAAAAACTCTTACCAGGAAAACTTTGCTTTCCTAAAAACGTATCTTGCAAAACTTTTTTTCATTTTGGGGTCCCCCCTAGTTTTTTTTGTTGGTTTTCCCCTTTCCCCCAGCTTAAATACTCTGGGGTCACCCCCGTATGGGGGCAAAATCTGACCGTTTTTTTTCCCCCCTCCAAAAATCACTGGAAATTTTAAATTGCACCACTGAATGAGAAATTTTTCGTGTATGACTGTTTTTAAGTGCCTCCCCATACATGGCAAACCATACTCCCGGAAATTTCAGAGGAAGGGGCCCCTTTTTTCTGAAACCTATACATTTGGGGTTATGGATTAAAAAAAAAAATCTACATCTGCTTCAAATAAACAGTTTTCCCGTTTTTTAAAAAATTTTTTCGGTACCCGTTTTATCAAGTTTTAAAATCAAAAATAAAAAAATCATGGGCCCGAGAACACAAAGAACGACCACTTTAAAAAATCCCAATACTTGAAAAAAAGTCAGCGTGAAACAAGAAAGGGCCCTAAGAAAAAAAAATTTCTTCTGTATCGGGAACCGAAAATGAATTTTAAATACATTAACAAAGGGTTTTGGGAGGGGTTCAAAAAAGAAAGCCTTTTTATTTTGGGGACACCTAAAAAAAAAGGGCAAACGGAGAAAAAACCGTTAAAAAAAAATTAATGATTCTGAAATATGCCCGGGGGCCAACACAAAACCCCCAGATCGAAGAAAGAGGAGGAAGGGAAGGGCCGGACGGGAGAGAGGGGGGGACAGAAAAAAAAAGGCAGACCGACAGAAACAAACCCGACCAAAAAGACAAGTAAAAAAAAAAAAAACCCCCCCCTTTTTTGAGCCCCCCAAATTCCCTCCTCTCCCCCTTCTACCCCCCCTCCCCCTCTCTCCTTCCCCCCTCTCTCCCCCCTTCTCTCCGACCCCCCCCCAAAACCTTCCCCCACTCTCTTCTCACCCCCCCCGGCCCCAATTCCCCCCTCCCCCGGCCCCCCTCTTTTCCCGAACCCCCCCCCCTTCCCCCTCCCTTTTCCCCCCGGGGGGGGGGGGGCCCCCCTTTTCCCCTCTCTCCGTTTTTCCCCCTCCCTCCCCCCCCCTCCCCCTTTCCCCCTCCCCCTCCCTCCCCCTTTTTCCCCCCTCTCCCCTTTCCCCTCCCCCCCCCCTTCCCCCCTTTTCCCCCCAAATTTTTCATTTTTTCCTCCCTTCCTTTTTCCCTCCTTCCCCCCTCCCCTCCGTTTCCCTTCCCCTCATCCGTCTATCCCCCTTTTCCCCCGGTCCCCCCCTCTCCTCTCTCTCTTTACTCTCCCATTCCCTCCACCCTTTCCCTTCCCCTTCCCCCTCCCCTCTCTTCCCCCCCTACCCCTCCCTCCCCCCTCCCTCCCCCCCTGGGCCCTTTTTTTGCAAAATTTAAATCAGAAATTTCCCATGTTTTTTTAAAACGAAGATTAAAAAAAAAAAAATATCAGAAAACCCAAAACCCTTTTGTGAAGGGAAAGGAAACTGGAAAAATTTAATTTCAAAACATGGGGGGCCTTTTCCCGCTTTTACCCCACAAAGGAAAAAGGGGGATATAACAAAACCCTTATAAAAGGGCCCCATGACAAAAAATTTTTTCCAGGGGGTAAATAAAAAAAAGCAATCGGGGCCCGGGATAATTTTTTCCGCGCTGACACGCCAAAAAGGGCCCAAACCATTCGCTTTCAAAACCAAAAAAGTTTATCCCCCCCAAGAAGACTGGCCTTTTGCCATGCTCAAAAAAGAAAAGAAATTCAGGTCCACACCCCCCAAAGGGGGGCCCAAACGCGCATGCACCACCCAAAAGCACATGCATGCGGCGCCCTGCATGTATACAAAACCCCTGCAAAGCATGCACAAACGACATATTCCCACGTAAGGCAACCCAAAAAACAGGGGAACCCCCCACACCCCCACACCTTTCACCTAATCCCCCACCAATTTACCCCCTGCTCTCGCCCCCCCCGTCTCTCTCTCCTTCCGTACCCCTCCTCTCTCTCTCTTTCCTCAAATTCCTCTCCCCCTCCTCCTCCTCTCCCACCCTCTCCCTCCCCCTTTCCCCCCTCTCCCCTTTTTCCTTCCCCCTTCCCTTTTCCCTCTCTCCCTCTCTTTCCCCTCTCACTCTCTCTCTTTTCAAACACTTTTTTTTGGGAAAGAAAAAGTCAAAGTTGGGTCTCTCGAAATTTTTTATGGGTGCCCCCATTCAAAAAGCCATTATTTTCCCTTTTTTTTTCACCTTTTTAGAAAAAAATCAAAAAAGCATTTTGGGGCACTGAAAGGGTTTTTTAAAAAAAATCCATCCCAATTTAATTTAAACATGAATAGGCTCGCTTCAAAACATCTCATCGTTTTACCGGGAGAAAAATTTACACCTTTGATAAAAACAACAGGGAAAAAGATTCCCAAACTTTTTTAATTTTGTTCTCCACACTTCTGATGGGGAAAATCCCTTTTGCTGTTTTAAAATCCCCCCGCTTTCCCCCCCACTCAAACTCGCATACAAATGAAAAACTGGGGGTTTTTATAAAAAAAATTAAAAAAATGAAGGAAAAAAGAGTCAACAAATTCTACAAGCAAAGTTGTTTATCCGTCGCGTAATAATCATAATACATTTAGAAAGCCCTTTCCTTAACATGACCGTGTTTCAATAAGGGCTTTTTTACACCCCCCCCTCCTCCCTCTCTTCTGTCTCTCTCTCTGTCTCTCTCTTTTTTCCCCCCCCACTCTCTCTCCTTTTCCTCTCTCCTCTCTGTCTCTCCCTCTCCTTGGTTTTTCTCTTTTCCCTCTCTCCTTCTGTCATCTCCCCCTCTCTTCTTCCTGTCCCGTCTGCTGTCTGTCCCGTCTGTCTTTTCTGTCTTCTCCTCTCTCCTTTTCTTCCGGGGGTCTTCCTTTCCCCCCCTTTTCCCGTCTCTTCCGGGGGCCTTTTCTCTTTCCCCCCTTTTCCCCTCCTCTTTAAATATAAAAATAAAATAAAATTTTATAAAAATATATAATTTTAAAACCCCAAAAAAAATATAATAAATAACAAAAAGTATATATAACTTTTAATGTATAAATAAAATGGGGTAATTTTTATAAATATATATTTTATACATACATAATATATATAAACCCCCGTTCCCCCAAGTGGACTTAAAATCCCCTTTTAGAAAAATTATGCCTTGGTTTTGACACCCGGGGTTTTTAGACCCTATACGTTTTTAAAGGGAAATTTTTAAATACAAAAAAAATGACGTTGGGGACCTCAGGTTTTCTAGCCCGTTTGTCGCAAGCAGTGGAGGAAAGAAAACAAATTTTGGTTTGTGTGGGGCCCAGTATTAGTCCCTTTAAACACAACCCTGGACCCAAAATAGTTGACTGCCCATTTACCTGGACTCCCGGTTTTTCCTCCTAGCGTCTTGTCAAAATAAAGTCGGGGCGCAAACTTCACTTTTCCCGGGAAACCGTTTAAAAATAAGAGATATTTTTTTTATTTTTTTAAATGATATTAATTAAATGACTTTTTTTTGGTTAAACCAGTAACCCTAAAGGGGGGTTTTTGCTGGGTTTGGTTTTTTTTTGTTGTGGGAATTTGTTTGGGGTGGGGGGGGTTTTTTTTGTTGTTTTTGTCGTTTTGTTTTTTCCCCCACTTTTTTAAAAAAATAGTTTTTTTCAAATCCCTTTTTATTATGGGCCCAATGGGGCCCTCTTTTTAAAAAAATCAAATTCGGAAATTAGAGTTTTTCCTCTCTCTCTCTCTCTTCCTCCACCTCTTCTCCTTTTTCATCCCCCCACTCCTCTCCTCCTCTGGGGCCCTCCCTTTTCCCATCCGCCTTCTCCTTTCCCCTCATCCCTCTCTCCCCCCCCTCCTCCTCTCCTCCCCCTCCTTTCCCCCCCCTCTCCCTCCCCCCCTTCCTTCTCCCCCTTCCCCCTCCCCTCTCCCGTCCCCCCCCCCCCCTCCCCCACCGACCCCACCCCCCCCCTCACCCCCCTCTCCCCCCCTCCCCCCGCCCCCCTCCCCTTTTCCCCCCCCCCTTCTTCCCCCGCCCCCCCCCTCCCCCCCCCCCCCTCCCTCCCCTCCCTCCAACCCCCCCCCTCACCCCCCCCCCCCCCCGGCCCCCCTTCCCCCCCGCCCCCCCCAACCCCCCCCTTTTCCCCCCCCCCTCTCCCCCTCCCCCCCCTCTTCCCCCTCCCTTTTCCTTTCCCCCCTTAAATCCCTTTCTCCCCCCTTCTCTCCCCTTCCCAAAACCTCTAAAATTCCCCCCCCCCTTTTCCCCCCTTTCCCCTTCCCTCCCCCTCCCTTTTTTTTTTTTCCCGGTTAAAATTTTTAAAAAAAAAATTTTTAAAAAAAAACCCCCCCCCCCCCCCTTTTTTTTTTTTTCCCCCCTTTTTAAAAAACCCCCCCCTTTCCCCCCGGGTTCTCTCAAAAATCTCTCCCCCCCCCCCCCTTTTTTTTTTCCCCCTTTTTCCCCCCCCCCCGGGCCGCAACAAAAAAAAAAAAAAAACAAAAAAACCAAAAAAAAAAAACCCCCTTTTTAAAACAAAAAAAAAATTAAAAAAAAAGGGTTTAATTTTCCCCCCAAAAAAAAAAACCCCCCCCTTTTTTTTTTTGGGGGTTTTTGGGGGGGAAAAAAAAAAATTTTAAATTTTCCCCCCCAAAAAAGGAACATCTTTATTCAAAAAAAGGAAAAAAAAAATTAATTGATTAGGACAGATAGACAGAAAAAATAACAGATCTGGTTTAAAACATTACCCCGAAGCCCTTTTAAAAAAAAAATTCTCACATACAAAACGAATAAAGGCCGGGGTAAAATTTTTCCGAGGACATATTTGCCCCCGCCCCCCGCAAAAAACCTCCTGTCAAAAGGGTTTTTAAAAAATTCAAAATACGGTCGGAAGGGAAAACATGCTTTCCAACCAATGTTTTTTTAAAGCTTGAAGAAAAATCCCCGTCCCCAGACAAAAAAGATTTTTCATTTTGGTAGAACCCCAACAATCAGATCAGTAAAAGTTCGGTTCTGGCAAAAACAAATAAAAAATTTTAATACGAAAGAGAAAGTGAATGATTTTGTCTACAGCCAAAGACACAAGCTTTTCCCTTTTCCCAAAACAAAATAAAGCTTACACCCCTGATTTTTTTGGCACAAGTGGGGGCGCAAAGCAGTTTCCCTTTTCCTTTTCCTGTCATTTTAAACTACAATTTTAAAAAACCCCTTTCTGATGGAAATTCAACCCTTTTTAAGCAAAAACTGGGAAAAGTAAAATTTTTCTTTCTAAACATTGAAGATGTCTGCAGTTTTAGACACTGAAAGGAAAAGACAAAACACAGGATACATAAAGTTCCCCGCATCAAAATTTCCCAAAAACAGTTTTTAAAATTTTGGGGGGAGGATCACTGTAAAAAATCGTAAAAAAAAAAAAATTAAAAAAAAAACTTTTAAAAGTATACCCGAAGTAAATAAAAAATTTCCACTACGGTCTCCCCCTATTTTCAAAAAGAGGCCGGGAAAACATACACAATGATGAGACAAAAAAAACCAAAGGGTTTTCCTTGTGCAACGCACCCAGAACATCTTGTCAAAACCTAAAAAAAAAACCTCCCCCCCGCTTTTTTCGGAAGAGTAGGGCCTTTGGGTTTTGCCGGTGGGAAAAGGGGAAATGACAAAAATTTACAAAAAACTGAAAACCCGGGAAAACAGGGGGACTTGATGAAAAAAAAAAAAAAAAAATTCGGCCACATTAATGCAAATTCCAATATCCTCGAAATAAAAAAATTTTAATAAAAAAAAAACAAACACTTTTGGTTCGCCACCCCCTTTAAAGAACCTCGTTTGGGGTTTTTTCGGGTTCTTTTTTTAAAAAACGGGGTTTGAAAAGGTTGTTTGTTTTTTTCCCTTCACTCAAAAAAACCCAACAAAAACCCCCCCCAAAACCCCCCCCACCCACCCCCCGCACCCTAAAGGGCCCCCAAAGGGAAAAGTTTCCTTCACCCGCCATTTCACCCAATAAAAGAAATTATTGCCTGGGGAAAGACCAGTGACAAAGTTTTTTTTAACGAACAAAGGAGAAAGGGCTGTTGCAGGGTTTTTTAAAACAATATAAAGAAAAGCAATTTGGCCCCGTTTTCCCCCCTCCTCCCCTTTTTTTTTTTTAATCTCCATCAAAGCATGGGACCCCGGGAAAAATACAAGCCTGGGGAAAAGTTCAAAGGTTTTTCCAAAGGGGTTTTTGTTTTGCACACATTTCCGAAATCGACTAAGTGCTGCAGAAAGGGAGAGGTTTGGGGAAAAATTTTTCCAAGAGATTTTTTTTTTTTTCTTCCCTTCCCCGGCTTTCTGTCCCAATTTTTTTCCTGGAAAAAATGAATTCCCAAAATTACCAGAAACCAAAAAAAGCACTATGTTTATAAAGTTTTTTTTCCCCCCGCGGGTTCCCTCTCGGGGAAATTTCCACTTTACCAGCTTAGTCTTTGGGTGATCGACCTTTACTCTCTGACTAGGGGGCCCTTCACTTGCACAGTCCGTTATGTGCTGCAGCCCGGGGGCTAGTTGGCCTTTGGAAACTCCCCCCGCCGCGACTGTCCTTATTCTTCTAGGCCGAGAGAGTGGGGGTGTGCTGTGGGCAAGGGAACTCCAATAATCAAATTTTCTGCCCAATTTTTGAAACGCTCTGCCTCCCTGCTGTTTTGGAGGTCACGTCGAACCAAAAAAAAAAACCAACACCCCCCAACACCCACACACACAACAACACCGCACAACCCCAAATTTAAAAAAACAAAAAATATATATAATATTATATATAAAAATATAAAATTTTTATATATATAAAACGGGTTCCATTTACAAAGAAAAATTTTAAATTGTCAAATAAAATACATTAAACGGTTTTTTATACCGTGTACATAATTAAGTATCCCAACCAATCGAAAAGCACGGGCCAAATGTTCAAACAAAAAAACCCAGAAAAAGGAAAAAAACAAAAAGGAAAAAAAAAAAACCCCCGGTTTTTTTCCAAACAAAAAGTTTCAATATAGTAAATAAAGCCCTTGTTCTCCGCTGTTTTTATGAAGTTAACTCAAAAACAAAAATCATGACACGCCTTCTTTTTTTTTAGAACTAAAACTTTTGAGGAAAAAAATCAATGCACTTTTTGCCCTTACCATTCAAAATTAAAAAAAAATAAAAACCCAATTTCCCCAAACAAAAAAAGGGCAAGGAACTGTTTATTTAATATACAACCTTTTCCCGGCAAAAAAAAAAAAAAGAAAAAAAGGGAAAAATATAAAATCATATTTAACATTGGGGTACTTTTTAAAAAAGAAAATTTGAAAAAAAAAATTAAATAGAAAAAAAACCCTACAGCAAGAAGTAAGATAAAAAAAAAACGGACAAAGAAGAACCAAACAAAAAGACGAAACTAGGGAACCCGCAAGGACAGGATTAACAACAACAAAAGAAAATAAGAAAAAAGAAACAAAAAGAAAATTTTTTTTTTTTTAATTTAATTTAAAAAAACAAGAAAACAGTAAGTTTTTGGTTTTTGTAATCAAGTCCCAAAAGCAAGGTATAAAAACTTTTAAAAAAAAACCAACTTTTTCGGGAAAAAAAATCGGTTTTAAAAATTTTCTGACAAAAAGGGCCCCTTAAAAAAAATCTTGCAAAAAGCACTTTTCGAAAGCTCTCTTTAAAAACTTAAACAGGGCAATTTTAAAAGGGGTAAAGAAAAATCAAAACTAAAAAAACCCCCCTCTTTTTCCTTTTCCTCCCCTCCCCTCCCTCTCCCCCCCCGTCACCCTTTTCTTCACCCCCCTCACCCTCGCCCCCACCTCTCCTCTCTCTCCCCCCTCCCCCCTCTCTTCCCTCTCTCTTTCCCCCCCCGCCCTCCCCCTTCCCCCCCCTCCCCTTCCTCTCCATTCCCCCCCTCTCCCCCTTCCCCCCCCGGCTTTTCCCGGAACCAACCCCCCCCCTCCCCCCCCCCTTCCCCCTTCATTCCCTCCCCCCCCCTCCCCCCCTCCCCCCTTCCCCCCCCTCCCCCCCCCCCTCCCCCCCCTCTTCCCCCCCTCCCCCCTCTCCTCAATCCCCCCCCCCCCCCCGTCTCCCCCTCCCCCCCCCCCTTTCCTTCCCCCATTCCCCCCCCTCATTTTCTCCCCCCCCTTCCCCCCCCCCCCCCAAAAACCCCTCTCGTCCCACCTCCCCCTCCAACCCCCCTCTTCTCCCTCTCCTTTTCAATTTTCCTTTATCCTTGTCTCCCTCCCCCCTCACCTTCCTTCCCCCTCCCCTTTCCCCCTCTCTCTCACTTTACACACTTTACCCCACACACCACACACACACCACACACACCCCCACACACCCCCACCCCCACAAACACCACACACAAAACCCCCACACTTTCCCCCTCATTTAAAAAACACGGGGCATCACCGTACATTCGCACACACACAAAATTCACGGGGGCGCGCAAATACCTTAAAAGAGAAGAGAGAACCCGAAACGACAGAGAGAGAAAACAGACAAGAAAAAAGGGGAGAAGACAGACAGAGCAAAGAGAGAAGACAAAGACAGAGACAGAACAGAACGACAGACAGAGAAGAAGGAAACTGGACAAAGAGAAAAAAAAGAGATGAAAACCCCAAACACAACAAAAAAACACAAAGAATTACTGTGCCGAGGATAGGGTTTCGGGCCCGGCCTTAGTCTGCAAAATCTTTTTTTTTGGCAAACAGGATCAAAACAAGCAATGAAAGTGCAACACCTCGAAATGGGAAAATGTTTTTTTTTTTTTTTTTTTTTGTTTTTTTTTTTTCGTCTTTGAGAGAGAGGGTAGGGAAGAGGGGAAAAAAGAAAAAAAGGGAAAAAGGGGAAAAGGGGGAAAAAGGGGGGGTTTTGGGTGAAGGGGGGGGGAAAAGGAGGGAGGGAAGAGAAAAGGGAGGGGGGGGGGGGGAGAGGGGAGAAAAGGAAAGGGGGGGGGAGAGGAAAAAAGGGAGAGGGAAGGGAAAGAAAAGGGGGAAGAAACAAAAAGAAGACAGAAGACCAGAGAAAAAAAGGAGACAAGAGAAAACGGGGAAAGAGAAGGGGGGACAAAAAAAGAGGGAAATTCAAAACCCCCCCCTGCTGGGGCCCCCCTTTTCTTCTTCTCGCCGGGCCGGGGCTGCGGTCGCCCCCCCCTGTTGTGGCCCGGAGCTCTCGCCCCAAAAAAAAAAGGGGGGCCCCCCCCCCCCCCCCCCCCCCCCCCCCCCCCCCCCCCCCCCCCCCAAAAAAAAAAAGAAAAAAAAAAACCCAAAACGCAACACAAAAATTAAAAAAAAAACCTGCAGGGGGGAAGAAGGATTGAGAAAAAAAAAACTTTCCGGGCACTATCCCCCCCTCCCAAGCCCGATCATTGCCCCCTTACTCTTTTGTCCATGGCCTGGCTCTGTAATTAACCCGGAGTTTAACGTTGTTTTGGGCAAGGTTGGGAATCCCTTTGGGTTTTTTTAAAAGATATCCTGTATTGAGGATTTTGAGGGTAAGGGGGGGGGGGGGTTTTTCGATTTTTTTTGTGGTAAAGCGGGAAGGGAATGGAATGATTTTTGGGGTGGGTGTTGTGTTTTGGGTGTGTTTTTTGTTTTTGGTGGTGTGTGGTTGGTTGTGTGTGGTGTGGTGTGTGTGTGTGTGTGTGTTGTGTTTTATGTGTGTTTGTTTTTGTGGTTTTATGGTGTTATGTATGTGTTTCGTTTTTTTACGTTCTTAAAATATCGATTTGAGGGGGGAAAAAATTTAAAAAACCCCCAAAAACAACCGACAAAAATAAGGGATAAACCAAAAAAACTTTCTGAGAAAAAAAAAATTTAAAAAAATTAAATTAAGAAAGAACCCAAAAAG
>CM060334.1:19747963-19750025 GCA_030674155.1 Stramonita haemastoma | reverse complement strand
CTCGCGTTACTTTTGACTTGCATTCAATGCATTCACCTTTTCTATTACGCTCTATAAATAAAAGGGGGAAAACATTTCTTGCGCGTAAGGGAGAGTGCGTGATACGAGAGTGGAAGTGTCTACCGCCGCGTTTTTTTGGTGTTTTTTTATATTGTTGTTGTTTGGTGGGGGGGGGGGGGGGGCGTTGGGGGAAGGTGTGGCTTGTATTAATGTTAATGTCTTGATAAACTTTCAACAATTTATTTAAAGTGTGCTTTACCAGTTTGCTTTTTAGCGATACCCATGTTGAAATATTGCAAGCTTCACAACTGTGCAGCTGTGGACTAAATTTTGTGTAAAATAATTATGTCTGTGTGTGTGTGTGCGCGTGTGTGGGTGTGTTGTGTGTGGTGTGTGTGTGTGTGTGTGTGTGTGTGTGTGTGTGTGTGTGTGTGTGTGTGTGTGTGTGTGTGTGCATGCACTTTATGTGAACGCGAGTGTGCATGAATATGCTTGTTGTTTGAGGGTGACTTTTTTTTAATAGGAATAATCTTCCGGAAAACACTTTCTAAAAACCAATCGAAAGCAGCGATTTCCCCCTTCATCGAAAAAACAAATTAGAGAGAGAGAGAGAGAGAGAGAGAGAGAGAGAGAGAGAGACAGAGACAGAGAAGGGCCACAGAGAGAGAGACAAAGACAGAAACAGAGATAGTTATGCTTTCACAATAATAATACCTTATCTCCAAACCGAAACAACAACAAAATTCTGTGAACTCGCTTCATTAAGTGTTAAATATTTTTTTTAAATATTGAAACATTTAAAGAGTACACAATCACTATATCAATAATATTTCTTTGATAATATCGATGTTATTCTATCATTATTTTACTGATTATTATCATTATTGTGATGATTGCTATTATTACTGTTATTATCATTATTATTATTATTATCACCATCACCACCAATTACGCTAAATTGTTGCACAGAGGCAATTACAACACTTAAAATATTGGGAAAACAGTTTAAACTGCACACTATCTCTCTCTCTCTCTCTCTCTCTCTCTCTCTCTCTCTCTCTCTCTCTCTCTCTCTCTCTCTCTCTCTCTCTCTCTCTCTCTCTCTCTTTTCACACACACACACACACACACACACACACACACACACCCTACTTTGAACTCATCCCCACCCACCCCCTACAGAGACCCAATTACTCACACCCTTTGATAACCTTTCCCCTCAATGTTTTAAAAAAAAATAATAAAATAAAAAGAATCATCACGACACTCAAAATATGCCCAAAATTCCACAGAAATTGCTACATCCGTAACAACAAACGCAACAGCACTCGCTAGCATTACTGTGGTGGTGAGCACACGGACACAAAACCTACTATTGCCCTGCCACTCTGATTTGGCCCCTCGGGGCGATAATGGCCTTGAGAGTTGAAGAAATGGATTGGGGTTACCCACCCCCTGGTTGTTTGAGGGGGGTGTGAACACGAGCTAGGCCTATGACACTGAGATGCTATGTAAATAAAACATTTCATAACTCTGTTTCCCCAGTCTGAATGCAGTGAATGGAATAGAATGGCGGTTTTGGGGGGGGTTGTGGTTTCTATTAAAAACCAAGTAGTGGAAGAGATGTGTGTAGGTGTGAGAGGATGAGATAAGTGTGAGTGGATGGGTTAGTGAGTGTATTATATGGTGTGTGTGTGTGTGTGTGTGTGTGTGTGTGTGTGTGTGTGTGTGTGTGTGTGTGTGTGTGTGTGTTGTGTGAGTACACGTGCGCGTGCATGCACACCCCCGTAAATATACATACCTTTATAAACAGCAGGTAATCAGAAGTAAGCATAGAAACATCTAATGGCTATCTATCCCCTTCAGTCGATTTCAACTGAATGTTTTATTTTACTTGAACTATTTTGCTATTAAAGATAAATGACAAATATTTTGACGTACTAATTCTTAAAAGTCAACATAGATTGCAAAAAAAAATATGATGGTAAAACCGCGAAAGCGTTAAATTTTATATGCTATAAAAAAAATGTTCAAAGTTTTCTTCTTGATTGCAGGTACCAAC
>CM060334.1:19717963-19720463 GCA_030674155.1 Stramonita haemastoma | reverse complement strand
TGGCCCGCCAAAATCCCAAAGCCTCCTACGTAAGGTTTCAATTCCGTCTGCTTCAGATAACACAAAAGCCAACAAACAAGATTTAACTAAAGAAGAAAAAGATATCCTTCACTTCTGAAGTGGATGTAAAACCCGTGTATTAAGATTCTGCAATCTGTGACTGCTCTGAGGGTAACATTGTGTGATGTGTGCGAAACGAAGGAAACAACCAACAGCAGCAATAGCTGAAGAATCAACAGAGACAACGCAATTTAGAAGAATGGTGAAGGTGAGGCGAAGATAGGAAGGGGAGAGGAAGAAGAAAAGGAGGAGGAGAAGAAGACGAGGGCAGCCGTGGTGCCTGTAGTGATGGCGGTGGTGATGATGATGACGATGACGACAGCGATAATTTGATAAAAATAAAATAAAATAGAGATGTTATATTCATATCAAAACATTCCAGGTATCTACTCCGTGTGTGGGTCCCATGCAAGCAGATTGCAATGGACTGGCAGTGGGATTTAAAACTGTGCACTCTCTTACGGCTTAGTCTCAAACTCCATGCTTAATTTTCTTTAAAACTCCTTATTCTGAACAATGGACGTTATAGATGTCACGCATCTCATAAACTGAGAAAATGTTATACAGATGCAAGCAAAAGAAGAAAAGTAGGATGTTGAGAGTTTGATGACCACTTGTACGCAGTTTGAAAGCATCTTCTACAGTCCTTTCATATAATTATATTCTCTCCGTATTACTCAACATGCTTTACATAACACTACCTGTCCTTTCAGGGATCAAAGCAGTCGTTCTGCGCGTGTCCAGGGGTCTTTCTTTACCAATCGTGCATAGACTTTGACATTACTTTTACTTATCTGTAGCACTGAGGACGTGAGAAGTGGAGGAAGCTGGTTGCAAATTTTTCAGAGGTGCCCCTACGGTGTATTAGACTACGGGATAGGTGGTGGCGAAGATGACGTTGTAAACGAAGAAACGGTTGTATCATACCAAAAAAGTGAGTTGTAAGGCATCACAGGTCTAGTTTTAAGTGTCCTTTTTCAAAGAGTTTTGGTTCATCTTCTTTTAATTTCACATGACATACACTACCTTCTAATGAGATCAGAGTCATCAGAGAGAAAACATTAAATGAACGCGAGCTGTGCAAGCCAATCTTGCCAATCCACTCATCATTTTCCTGTCAAAGCCAAATCGTTTGTGCCTTTCGGGAAAAGAAGCTATTTGTAACATAAACAGGGGAGATATGGAAAAATAATCATGACTGCAATAATTCTGCTCTTTCACTTTAAATGAACCTCTAGATTATATTCTCCACTCCCATTCTATACTCCTATCCCGGTGTCTATTTTCGAAGAGATTTCAGGCAATGGGACATGACAGAACATAGCTTTGATGGATGTTTGCCAGGAACACAAACGCCGTCGACAATTAATTTTTCGTAAGATGTTTCTATTTTTTTCCCGTTTTCTCCCTTGAGCATGGTAATTACATCTATTTTCCTTGCTTGAATAAGGGCAGATAATCATCACTAATTAAAAGGACCACACATTGTTAATATAGCCAAGCACATCGTCATCATTTTTTTTTTTTCATTTTTTTTGCTGCCTCGTCTTCTGTGACGCTCCCGTACTGCTGTTCCCACGCCGCTCATTTCAATCTCCCCGCCACAGCCATACCCAGATTCGTTGTGTCTCACCCCCGGGTCGGGAGTCCACAGGGAGCTCATCAATATTAGGCCGCCGCGGGGCCACCAGCCAGAGGGGCCCTGCACTTCTGCTGGGTCACTTTGGTAGTGTTCAGTGGTGCCTGTTCTGAGCTAACATACGCAGGACACCACCTACTAAGCCCCCTACTAACGACAGTATTAGCTCAGTCGCGGAGCCAGACTGAGTGAGTCACCCACCCAAGGTGGCGACCACCACAACGTCCCTCCAATGACCGCCTCCCCACGAACCCCCAACCCCAAAGGCTTTGACACAAATTCACCACAGGCACAGAAGCGTATGGGGAAACCGAATCTGAGGTCACCATGAGACCAGAGCAACGGAGGCCACCGAATCAGAGGCAATTTTTATTATTGCATGATGATCAATGATGATGAGGATGATGTAATGCTGCTGCTGTGGAGGTGCAATCCGCTTTGAGACTACTTGACAGGGTTGTTCTCTACGCTTACTGTCATAATATATCCCGGCGTCAACCAGGCCCGAGAGATACAGACACCTGCAGTGTTGGTCAGGTAATTTGAGCAACATTCTCAAATTCGCATCCGTAAAGTGGATGAAGCTCGACTGTGTGGTCCCAGTCTCCCCACTGAGCCCACAGCACACTCACTCTGGGTAGGAGCCGACCGGAGCCCGAAAAAATCCCTATGACTTAGTGGATTCGAACCCGCGACCTTCCAGTCCGGAATCCACGGCGCTAACCACTGCGCCATGGCGGCTGGTGCACATCGTCATCATTGTGGTTGTGATTGTTATCCTTACAGTGGCTAGGTTAAAGT
>CM060334.1:19701841-19715363 GCA_030674155.1 Stramonita haemastoma | reverse complement strand
AAACCCTACCAGTGTGTGAAGGAATAGGAGCTCGAAACTTAATTCAAGCATGGAGGCTGCCTGCTTGACTACATGGAAATGGAGAGATAACAACCAGTTGATAAATGGCCTATGACAGCGTTTTCAGGGGGTAAATAAAGAAAGCAATCGGCCGGTATAATGTATCAGCGCTGACACAGACGAATAGGCCAACCCATTCGCTTTCAAACACAGTTTATCCCAGGAAGAAGACTGGCCTTCCATTGCTCAACGACAGAAATTCAGGTCACACACGCAGGCGCGATCGCGCATGCACACATACGCACATGCATGCGCGCATGCATGTATACACACATGCATGCATGCACATACAGACATATACACACGTAAGCATACACACACACGCCCCACACCACACACATATACACCTATGCACACACACATGCTCGCTCTCTCTCTCTCTCTCTTCTCTCTCCTCTTCCTCTCTCTCTCTCTCTCTCTCTCTCTCTCCTCTCTCTCTCTCTCTCTCTCTCTCTCTCTCTCTCTCTCCTCTCTCTCTCTCTCTCTCTCTTCTCTCTCCCTCTCTCTCTCTAACACTTTTTTGGAACGAAAATGTCAAAGTGATCTCTCAAATTATTTATGCTGCCCACATTCATAAAAGCCATTATTCCTTTTTCTTCACCTCTTAGAAAGATCAAGATGCAGTGTGTGGCACTGAAAGGTTTTCAAAAGAAATCCATCAATTTCAACATGAATAGCTGCGCTTCAAATCATCTCATCGTTCACGCAGAAAATATTTCACCTTTGATACATCAACAGCAATGATTCAATGCTTTTTATTTAGTTCTCAGCAGCTTCTGATGTGAAAATCATTCGCTGTAGAATTCGCGCCCCACTCTACTCGCATACAAGTGAAGACTGGGGTTTGATAAAAAAAAAAAAAAAAAAAAAAAAATGAAGGAGAAGAGTCAACACTTCTACAAGCAAAGTTGTTAGTCCTGTCGCGTGAATAATCATAATACATTTAGAAAGCTTGCCTTAACATGACCGTGTGCAATAAGTCTTTTGTACACCCACCTCTCTCTCTCTGTCTCTCTCTGTCTCTCTCTTCTCTGTCTCTGTCTCTCTCTCTCTCTCTCTCTCTGTCTGTCTCTGTGTCTCTCTCTGTCTGTCTCTGTCTCTCTCTGTCTCTGTCTCTCTCTCTCTCTCTCTCTCTCTCTCTCTCTCTCTCTCTCTCTCTATATATATATATATATATATATATATATAAAATAAATGTATATATATACATATATATGTATATATATGTATAGTATATGTATATGTATATATATATATACATACATACATATCTTTATATATATATATATATATTATATATATATATATATCCCTGTCTCAAGTGGACTTACATCTTTTAAAGAATTATGCCTAGGTTTATACACGGTGTATTAGACATATACGTTCATGAATTTAGATACTAAGAACATGACGTTGGCGACCTCAGGTTGCTAGCCCGTTATGTGCGCAAGCAGTGGAGGATGAAGCACATTTTGTGTTGTGTGGTCCAGTATTAGTCATAATCACATCCCTGGACAATATAGTTGACAGCCTCATTTATCTGGACTCTGTTTACTCCTAGCGTCTTGTCATCATAAAGTCATGCGCAGCTTCACTCTCTGGAAACCGTTTACAATAAGAGATATTTTTGTTATTTTTAGTGATATTAATGTAACTGACTTTTTTGGTTATCCAGTAACTTAATGGTTTGTTGCTGTTGGTTTGTTTTGTTGTGTATTTGTTGGGGGTGAGGGGGTTGTTGTTGTTGTCGTTGTTTTTCCCCACTTTAGCACTAAAATAGTTTGTCAAATCCTTTTCATGTATGGGCCAATGGAATTTTGAATTTTTTGACTCTCTTTGAATAAATCATTCGAGTTAGAGTTCTCTCTCTCTCTCTCTCTCTCTCTCTCTCCTCTCTCTCTCTCTCTCTCTCTCTCTCTCTCTCTCTCCTCTCTCTCTCTCTCTCGGCGCAACACTAAAGTCAAGGACAGACAGAACAGTTCCATCAAGCCAAACCTATGAATCGTATCGTGCTCAAGTTACGGCTCCAGCATTCAAACAATGGCCTCAATGAAAAAGTCAGGATGTACTATGACAACAGCATTAACACTCACCATCCGTATAGTTATTGGTGCTTAGGGAAAAGGTAGTGAGAATCTGTATAATTTTCTCCTCCTAAAACGGAGGAACATCTTTATTCATAAAAGGAAATATGGGATGAGTAATTGATTAGGACAGATAGACAGAAAAACTAGACAGATCTGGTTTAAAACATTACTCGAAGCCATTCAAAACAATTCTTACATGCATATCTGAATATAAGGCCGGGTGAAATTTCCGAGGACATATTTGTCCCCGCTGTATAATACCTCACTGTCAAAATCGTCTTTAATCAGAAATACGACAGTTCATGCTTTCAAAAACGTGCTTCAGCTTGAAGAAGATGCGTACCAGTCAAAAGATTTTTCATGTTGGTAGAACACTACAATCAGATGCAGTGAAGTTCGGGTCTGTGCAAGACAAATCAAAATGTACGCAGAGAAAGTGAATGATGTTTGTCTACAGCCAAAGATACAAGCTTTGCCTTTCAAAACAAATCACTTTACGTCCATGGTTTCTTGCACAGGTAGGCGCAAACGCAGTTTCCTTCCTTTCCTGTCATCTCACTACAAGTTTAAAACCACTCTGATGGCATTAAACACTGCTTAAGCAGACTGGTGTAGTACATCTCTCTGACAGTGAAGAGGTCTGCAGATTAGACACTGAAGGAATGACAGATACAGGATACATAAAGTCTTTAGTGATCGACCATGACTCTCTGACTAGGAGGCTTCACTTGCACAGTCCGTTATGTGCTGCAGCCCTCGGGGCTAGTTGGCCTTTGGAGAACGTCTCCGACGCTGACTGTCCTTATGTCTTCTAGGCCGAGAGAGTGGGGGTGTGCTGTGGGCAAGGCATCTCCACTATAATCAAATTTCTGCCCAATTTCTGAAACAGCTGCTGCCTCCTCTGCTGTTTTGGAGGTCATCGTCGAACACGACGAACAACACACACACACACACACACACACACACACACACACACACACACACACACACATATATATATATATATATATATATATATATATATATATATATATATATATATATATATATATATATATTATATATATACGCTGGTTCCATTTACAAAGAAATATAATTGTCAAGTAAAATACATTAAACGGTTGTTATACCGTGTACATAATTATGTATCCAACTCAAGTCAAGAAACGCACGGTCCACAATGTGCACAACTTTAAACGAAAACTCAGAAAGGAAGAAAAAAAGGGGGGAAAAACTTAAGCCACGGTTTCTTCCAAACAAAATGTTGCAATAGTAGTAAATATAAGTCCATTAGTTTCTCCGCTGTTTTTATAGAAGTAACTCAAAAACAAAAATCATGACACGACCTTGGCTTGTTTTTAGAAACTAAGCTTTTGAGGAAAAAAATCAATGCACTTCGCCTCTTCTACCATCTCAAATTAAAGAAAATAAAAACCTAATTTCCCAAACAAAAAAGTGACAAGGAACTGTTTATTTGAATATACAATCCTTTTACCGGCAAAAAAAAGAGAAAGAAAACGGGAAAACTATGATAATCATATTTAAGCATTGGAGTACCTTTAAAGAAAGAAAATTAAATGAAAATCAAATAAGAAAATGGTGGAGATTATCAGAGAAAAATAAAACAGAAGAAAACATACAGCAAGAAGTAAGATAATATAAGCAAACGGACAAAGAAGAACCAAACAAAAAAGACGAAACTAGGACACAGCAAGGACGAGAGATTAACAACAACAAAAGAAAATAAGAAGAAAGAAACAAAGAGATTTTAAAAAATGAATTAAAAAATAAACAAGAAGAACAGTAGTTTTTAGGTTTTAGTAATCTAGTCTAACGCAGCTATAAAACTAAACCAACTTTTCGAATAAAACTTCGGTTTAATTTTCTGACAAAGGCCCTTAGAGTAAATCTTGCAACAGCACTTTCGAAAAGCTCTCTTTAAATACTGGAAGACAGTCATTAAAGGTAGAGATAATCAAAACTAAATACCCCCCCTCTCTCTCTCTCTCTCTCTCTCTCTCTCTCTCTCTCTCTCTCTCTCTCTCTCTCCTCTCTCTCTCACTCACACACTCACTCACACACACACACACACACACACACACACACACACACACACACACACACACACACACACACACACACACACACACACACACACACACACACACACACACACACTTTCACTCATAACAAACACGTGCATACACGTACATTCGCACACACACACAAGAATGCACGCGCGCGCAAATACACTTACAGAGAAGAGAGACAGGGCGACAGAGAGAGACAGACAGACAGAGACAAAGAGAGACAGACAGACAGAGACAAAGAGAGACAGACAGAGAGACAGAGACAGACAGACAGACAGACAGAGACAGAGACAGAGAGAGAAACATGGACAACCAGAGAGAAAGAAAAGAGAGTGAAAGACCAAACACACAACTAAACGAGCGAAAGACCATTACTGTGCACGGATGGATACTGGGTTCAGGCCTGGCTTAGTCTGCTAATCTTTTCTTTGGACAAACAGGCATCAAAACAAGCAATGAAATGAGTACGCACACACCTCGAAATGGGAAAGTGGTTTGTTTGTTTTTTTGTTTCTTTCTTTCGTTCTTTGAGAGATGAGGGTAGGGACGGAGGGAGAGACAAACAGATAGACAGATAGACACACAGAGAGAAAGACGTAGAGACACAGAGAAACAAAGGGTGAGGGGATAGAGAGGGACAGAAGAAAGAGGGAGATAGAGAACAAGAGAGAGAGGGAGGGAAGGAGAGGGAGAGAGAGAGAGAGAGAGAGAGAGAGAGAGAGAGAGAGAGAGAGAGAGAGACAGACAGACAGACAGACAGACAGACAGACAGACAGACAGACAGACAGACAGACAGACAGACAGAGACAAAGAGAGACAGAGAGAGACAGAGAGAGACAGAGAGACATGCACGCACGCACACATACATACACACGCACGCACGTGCGTGCACGCGCACACACATATTCTTCTATCTTCGGAACCAAAAAAAAATAGAAGAACACAAAAGGGGATAGCGATGAAAAAATAACAAAAGCCCAACAAAACAAAAACACACAAACTAAGATTGTAAAAAAAAAGGCCAAAACAGAGCAATAACGAGATCGAAACACACTGAGGAAAAAAGTGTATAGGAAAGAAGAACCCCCCCCCCCCCCCCAAAAAAAAAAAAGCCTTAAAACTAACGCACACACAAAAATTTAAAAAAATCTGTCAGGAGGCGTAAGAAGGATTAGAGATAAGAAAACAAGTCCTGGGCACTATTAACCCATGCAGCCCGATAGCAGTTGATTCCTCCTACTCCCTCTTGTCCATGCCTGCTGCGCTCTGTAATTAACCCGGAGTTTAACGTTGCTTCGGGCAAGGTTTGGGAATCCCTTGTGTAGTGGTGTTGTTTTTAGAGTATCTGTAGTGAGGAGGTTGAGGGTAAGGGGGAGGGGGGTGTTCGATTTGTTGTTGGTAAGAGACTGCTGAAGAGATGACGGTGAAGGATGTGTGTGTGTGTTGTGTGTGTGTGTGTGTGTGTGTGTGTGTGTGTGTGTGTGTGTGTGTGTGTGTGTGTGCGGGATGTGTGTGTGTGTCTGTGTGTGTCTGTGTGTGTCTGTGTTTGTGCGGGATGTGTGTGTGTGTCTGTGTGTGTCTGTGTGTGTCTGTGTTTGTCTGTCTGTGTGTGTATTTGTGTGTGTTTATGTATGTGTGTCTGTGTGTGCGCGTGTGTCTGAGTCTGTGTCTGTGTGTCTGTATCTGTATGTGTGTGTGCATGTGTGTGTGTCTGTGTGTCTTCACACTACTTTATGGTTTTAAAAATATATAACACAGAAGCAGGCGCAAAATCATCAGCAGAAACAGCAGCAGTAGTAATAGCAGTAGCAGTAGCAGTAGCAATAGCAGCAGCAGCAGCAGCAGTAGTAGTAGCAGCAGTAGTAGTAGTAGTAGTAGTAGTAGTAGTAGTAGTAGTAGTAGTAGTAGTAGTAGTAGGAGGAGGAGGAGGAGGAGGAGGAGGAGGAGGAGAGAAGAGTAGTAATAGTAGTAGGAAGAGTAGTAGTAGTAGTAGTAGTAGTAGTAGTAGTAGTAGTAGTAGTAGTAGTAGTAGTAGTAGTAGTAGTAGTAGTAGTAATCGTCTTACTGCAACCTGAATACTCTTGGAAAGAGAGTAACTGGAATAAGTGGCGTAATGGGTGAATAAACTAACAGGGGGGGGGAGGGAGAGAGAGAGAGTGAGGGGAGAGAGAGAGAGAGTGACGGAGAGAGAGGGGGGGAGAGAGTGGGGGGAGAGAGGGGGGAGAGAGAGTTGAAAGAAATTGAAAGAAAAATTGACAGAAAAAAAAATCAAGAGATTTTCAGAACTCACAAAAAGCACACATAGATAAGAATGAAAATGACGAGGAAAAAACTTAAAGAACATGTTTTTTGGAGTGTTGTTTTTAAATGAAGAGTTGTCAGAATGGCTTGACGATCCTGATACATCTGTTTGCTTGTGAAGTTGCTCAAGTTTCTTTTATGAAATAAAAAAGCAAGAATCTAAATATTTTTTCTTCAGTGAAATTCAAAACCAAGTCAGTTTATGTTAAACATTTGTTTTTAGCAACGCTTCAGAAGCATTCGATCAGTTTTCAACATTTACAAATTGTGTAATCGTTGCCATTTGTCAAGAGTCTTGCCAATCACGTCACTTGCTATTAACGGTTTAAAAAAAAAAAAAAAAAAAACTCTGAAATCAGCTTGAACAAACTTTCTTCAGATTTTCCATGATTTTTCCTTTATCTAATCGAATTAAAAAATATATATGTATAACTTTTTCCTCTTTTTCCTTTCCCCCAAACTATATTTTTGAATTTTTCGTACCATTGGAAAGAAAAATACATATAAGTAGGTGTGTGTACCTATGTGTATGTATGTGTATACACACGCGCGTGTGCGCGCGAGCGCGCAAAAACAGACATAAAGACAAACAGGCACATAGAATGAGAATGATATTAAAACTAAAGGACCACCATCACCATTCAAAATACACACACGCACGCACGCACGCACGCACGCACGCACGCACGCACACACACACACACACACACAGACACACACACACACACACACACACACATACACACACACACACACACACACACACACACACACACACACACACACACACACACACACACACACACACACTACGTACGTACGTACGTACATACATACATACATACATACATACATACATACATACATACATACATACATACATACATACATACATACATACATACATACATACATACATACATACATACAACAGGAAGAAAAGAGAAAGAAAGACAGACAGACAGACAGACAGACAGACAGACAGACAGACAAAAGAACAAAGACAGAGAAAAAGGCACAAACAAGCTGAATGAAAAGACAAAAACAGAGAGAAACAAAAGGAGAGTGGGGGACACATAAATATATGTGCACACATATATATGTGCACATATATATATATATGTGCACATATATATATATATGGGTGGGTGGATGTGTGGGTGTGGCTGTGTGTATGCTAACAGGGGGAGCTAGGAGAAAACAACAACGAGAATAGACACAAACGCTGAAAATGATATACACAAAACAACACACACACACACACACACACGCACGCACGCACGCACGCACGCACGCACGCACGCACGCACGCACGCACGCACGCACGCACACACACACACACACACACACACACACACACACACACACACACACACACACACACACACACACACACACACACACACACACACACACACACAGAACACTGTACACTGAACACTGAACACTGAAATTGTTTAATGTACATCGGCCTTAGGCCACAATACAAAAGAGTGGTGGGCATAGAGTGTGTGCATATGACATACAAAGAGAGAGAGAGAGAGAGAGAGAGAGAGAGAGAGAGAGATGAGAGAGAGAGAGAGAGAGAGAGAGAGAGAGAGAGGGAGAGGGGGGGGGGAGGGAGGGAGGGAGGGAGAGAGAGAGAGAGAGGAGAGAGAGAGAGAGAGAGAGAGAGAGAGAGAGAGAGAGAGAGAGAGAGAGAGAGAGAGAGAGAGAGAGGAAATGCATGATGATCAATGATGAAGAGGGTGATATAATGATGATGCTGTGGAGGTGCATCCGCTTTGATACTACTTGACAGGGTTGTTCTGTACGCTTACTGTCATAATACATCCCGGCGTCAACCAGGCCCAAGAGATACAGACACCTGCAGTGTTGGTCAGGTAATTTGAGCAACACTCTCAAATTCGCATCCGTATAGTGGAGAGAGAGAGAGAGAGAGAGAGAGAGAGAGAGAGAGAGAGGAGAGAGAGAGAGAGAGAGAGAGAGAGAGAGAGAGAGAGAGAGAGAGAGAGAGAGAGAGAGAGAGAGAGAGAGAGAGAGAGAAAATGAACGATCACGGCATAGGTCTATTTCTTTTTGCCCCATTGGGGGACACAGGGGTATCACAAACAAAGAGCCCCTAAAGCCAACAGCTTGCACAGATCAGGTTCACAGCACAAAGACAACATGAAAGCCCCCGATAAAGTGGCAACCGAAGAACATGAGAAACATCCCCCAACAGCTTGAGGTAGCCTGAGAGAGAAACAGAGGGGGGAAAGAATACATGGATAATAATGTAGCTAGTCAAACCCAACGAAAACTGAGGGAATATGTACAGCAGTTTTGTTTAGCTGCAGTACACTTTTGTGCATATATATATATATATATATATATATATATATATATATATATATATATATATATATATATATATATATATATCCTTCGGATGAGACTTTAAACCAAGGCCCCGTTTGCGAACGCACGCAGAACATCTTGCGCACACGTTAAATCCTGCTGCGCTTTTCGTAAGAGTGGGCCATCGTGTGCCGGTGGGAACAGATGACATTTACATAACTGCATACACACGGGGACTGGATGAAAAAAGCACAAGAGTGCTTATTCCATTATCCTCGATATAAAAGAATAAATCAAATCTCTCTCTCTCTCTCTCTCTCTCTCTCTCTCTCTCTCTCTCTCTCTCTCTCTCTCTCTCTCTGTCACACACACACAAGCACAAAGCAAGCGCACGCACGCACGCGCGCGCGCACACACACACACACACACAAACACACAGACACACACACAGACACACACACACACAGAGGGAACAGGTTAGCCTGGTGGTCAGAGTGTGATGCGCTCGTGATCTGCTGACCCCGGGTTTGAATCTCGTTCAAGATTTTTTTTCTCTGGAGTTAACGTCAGTGCCGACTCCATTCTCCCCCCCCCCCCCCCCCCCCAAACCGAGGCCCCATGTGCGAACGCATGCAGAACATCTTGCACACACGTTAAAGCCCATTCTGCTTTTCGGAAGAATAGGCCATTGTGTGCCGGTGGGAACGGATGACAAAACTGCACATACACTGGGACAGGCTCTAGAAAAGCACTTAGTGCTTATTCCATTATCATCTAAATAAAAGAATAAATAGATAAGATAAATAAACACGCATATACACACATATATATATGCACGCAGAGAGAGAGAGAGAGACAGAGAGACAGAGGAGAGAGAGAGAGAGAGAGAGAGAGAGAGAGAGAGAGAGAGAGAGAGAGAGAGAGAGAGAGATAGAGAGAGAGTAACAACTGATCAGCCATGATTCGATCAAACTAGAGATATAAAAAAATCGACAAAATGAAACAACAAACACAAAATCATACAAAGCTCGTTAACACCAGTGCACTAGGTTTATATTCATTTCAATCAACCTGTCAATGAATCGATCTTCATAACACCCGATTTTTCAAAAGGCGGGGGGACAATCAATACTTATTACAGATCAGAGCCAAACCCCCTGACAAAAGGAGGACATAAAACGGGCGAAGCTCATTTGCATGGCACGCGACTTGCTCGGCCAATCAATGGGCTCGGTTGCAGCGTCAGAAGTATGCTGGGTATTGTACGCAGTCTGACAGGTGGCTTTTGAAACAAAGTCATGGCACGAGGAAAGGGTTATAGTCTCTGCGGTATGGGGGCTCCGAAATTGAAAAAACACTTGGAGAATGCTTTTTTTTTTAAAGTAAGGACGCGTGTAAGAGCTCAGAGACTTGCTGCTGTGCATACATGCAAACACGCATGGACGCACGCATACACACGCATATGCGCGCACGCACGCACACACATGCATCCGTCTGTCTGTGTGTCTGTGTGTCTGTGTGTCTGTGTGTCTCTCTCTCTCTCTCTCTCTCTCTCTCTCTCTCTCTCTCCCTCTCCCTCTCCCTCTCCTGCCCTCTTCCCCTTCCGTCTTTCAAGCCTACTTTCTCACTGCCAACACTCCTCGACATATCGAATTTTTCTGTCAACAGATTATAGAAAAACAAACATGCAGAGGGGCAGGAATCCTGTGGGGAAAATGCTCATCTTCCTTACACCCCTCAAAAATGATAGCCCTAGACAGTCATGTCCTCAATCTAACCCCGTCACCTGCCCACTATTGTGAAGAACCATCGCTTGTTCAACACTCGCACACGCGCGCGAGAGAGAGCGCGCGCACGCAAGCACACACACACACACACCTTCCAGCACATGAGTGCATGCATAACACACACACACATACACACACACACATACATATATATATATTATATATATATATATATATATATATTATATATATATATATATATATATATATATATATCATACGCATCATACATTGTCTCAATTATAATATATATACATATTTTTTATATATCATATATACACACATACACACTACGCTCTCTCTCTCTCTCTCTCTCTCTCTCTCTCTCTCTCTCTCTCTCTCTCTCTCTCTCTCTCCTTTATCAAAAAGGGATTATTCAAGTTCACAAAAAGTATTATAGATGATAACACAGGAGGCACGCATCTTTTGATCTGTCAAAAACGACATCTACGGAATATTTATTATGTTCACTCGTCAAATCAATCAAATCAAATCAAATCAAAATTTTATTTCAAGAAAACCCCCCAAGGGGTACATGAAATTTGACAAAACCATGTTTGCAGATATGGGCGTGTGAAAAATACTCACAACAAAAATCCTAACACAATGGATGGCATAAAAAAGAAAAAAGAAAGAGTATTCACAATACATGCACTAGTATCATTTATGAAGAAATATCAAATTAGTGTTTTTTCATTATTTCTTTCAGAAACTGTGTAACTTTAATAAGCAAAGATTTCCTCCTAGAGCTAAACAGTTCATGGAACTTGATAACGTTTGGATTTTTATGATAATATTTTGGGATAAATTTGTTTCTTAACTGCACAAAAAATTTACATTTGAACAAGCAATGAAACTCATCTCCTAACTCGCTATCTTCACATTTATCACAGACTCTCTCTGCTCTGGGAATACTACTTATTCTGCCTGTTTGGATGGGAAGTCTATGATTTAACGTTCGAAAATGAATAAAAGTTAGTAATGAGGTACGAGGAAGAATGGATAAGTAATGTTCAAAGCAGAAACACTTTTTAAATAGTCTATAATTGAGGAAGATGTCGTCATTGTCCACATGAGAATACCATTGCTGTAAATACTGATCTTGCAAACTACGTGTAACTTTGGCTTTAAACCATTCTGATGATACTCGGAGATCAAACTGATTCTGCCATATACCACTTAATCCAATTTCGTTTAATGTACGTTCTACAGTAACTAAATAAGGTGATTTGTGGGAATTAGCCATATACATATCATGTAAAAGTCTGTATACAATATTTGAAAACTTGGACTCGCTTCCTGCATCCACTAGCTTAAACCAGTAACATAGCATCCTTACTTTTGCTGTTATTTCCACAGGAAACTGACCCAATTCTCCATAAATCATTTTACTTGGAGTAGATTTTCCAAGTTTAAGTATTATTTTAAAGAACTTAAGCTGTAATTTAGAAGCTAATTCACACATTGATGGTGTCCAAATTTCACACCCATAGAGCAAAACTGGGACGACCACTCTGTTAAATAGCTCTATCTGAATATCAATAGGAAGAAAGAGTCTTCTACATTTTTTTAACAAAGAGAACATACTACGACGTGCCTGGTCATATAAATGTTTTTGTGCCAGGTTAAATCTGTTATTATAATTAAGGTTTAGCCCCAGATACTTGAAAGAAAAAACCACTTTAATTTCTTTACCACAACATGTAAAACAAGGCATTTTCTTGATCTTTCCTCGAGAGAAGACCAACACTTTTGTTTTTTCTACATTCATGTTAAGTTTCCATTTATGGCAGTAATTACACATAGCATTTATAGCTTCCTGTAAATCTTCTTTCGATTCAGCACAAATTGCCGTATCATCTGCATACAATAACAAAAACATTTTCAACAAAAGATTTTCTTTTTCACTTTCCCACCCAAGTTCTCTGGCTTCCTTTGACATTGTTGGTAAACCAGTCATTTTTTCAATAATATAAGATTGCATATCATTCAAATACAAAGCAAAGAGTAAAGGTGACAAGTTTTCGCCCTGACGGACCCCAGATGTGGATTGAAAAAAATCAGAACGCTCATCCCCACCACCAACACATGACTTGGCTTTAGTATAAATATCTTTGATAACCTTTAAAATATTTCCATTCACACCATGACCGACCAGCTTCCGCCAAAGAAAAGCTCTGTTAACACGGTCAAATGCCTTTTCGAAATCAACAAAAAGACAATACAGTCGTTTTCTCTTGGCAAGAAACACATCAATCATGCAATGAAGTGTAAATAAATGATCAGTGGTGGAAAAACCTGCTCTAAAACCTGCTTGTTCTTGGCCAATAGTCTTGTGTTCATTGAAATATTTTGTCAACCTGTTGTTAATCACTGAAGTAAATAACTTTCCGAAGCAACTTAAAATTGTTATTCCTCTGTAATTATTAGGATCTTCTGGACTTCCTTTACATTTGAAAACTGGCTTTATAATTCCTAAGGACCAGGCATTTGGAGTTTTTCCAGAGCGAAGAATTACATTAAACAATTTAGCAAAAGTTCCAAGTAACCTGGTTGATGACGCCTTTAGAAATTCGTTAGTGATGAGGTCGTAACCACAAGCTTTATTTAATTTAAGTCTGGTAATTGCATTCTGTATTTCCTCCTCAGTAAAGGGTAAGTTTAATTCTTGGTTTACAATGGGGTGATCTGCAATAACATTATAGTCTTCTACTGTCTCTTCTGCATCAGAATATATCTTTACAAAATGATCCTTAAATGCCTGACATGAAATGGGTGTAGCTGGTTTGTCTTTTTCTAAGCTGGTCCCATTGATTACTTTCCAGTATGCCTTGGGATCAGAAATCTTTAATTTTCT
>CM060334.1:19686841-19689341 GCA_030674155.1 Stramonita haemastoma | reverse complement strand
TAAGTGTCTAACACACACGCGCGCGCGTGCACGCACGCACGCACGCGCACAAACACATACATACATACATACATACATACATACATACATACATACATACATACATACATACATACATACAACATACATACATACATACATACATACATACATCATATATACATACATCATATATACATACATACATACATACATACATACATACATACAGACAGACAGACAGACAGACAGACAGACAGACAGACAGACAGACAGACAGACAGACAGACAGACTGACAGACAGACAGACAGACTGACAGACAGACAGACAGACAGACAGACAGACAGACAGACAGACAGACAGGCATGCATGCATGCATGCATACGTACGTACACTGTAAATTTCGCTAGTTATGAGATACTAAACTATTTGAACTGAATCGAATACATACACACAAAGACAGGAAGAGAGAGTGGTGGAAGAGAGAGAGAGAGAGAGAGAGAGAGAGAGAGAGAGAGAGAGAGAGAGAGAGAGAGAGAGAGAGAGAGAGAGAGAGAGAGAGAGAGAGAGAGAGAATGAGAGAGAGAGACGGGGTGGGTGGGGTGGGCTGCGGGGGAGGGGGGGGGGCAGAGAGACGAAGATACACAGAGAGATTAATATTCAAATATAACGCTGTGCCTGTCGCCTCATAAACCAATCACGTCTTATTTTTCATTACTGGCTCGCCAAAATCCCAAAGCCTCCTACGTAAGGTTTCAATTCCGTCTGCTTCAGATAACACAAAAGCCAACAAACAAGATTTAACTAAAGAAGAAAAAGAGATCCTTCACTTCTGAAGTAGATGTAAAACCCGTGTATTAAGATTCTGCAATCTGTGACTGCTCTGAAGGTAACATTATGTGATGTGTGCGAAACGAAGGAAACAACCAACAGCAGCAATAGCTGAAGAATCAACAGAGACAACGCAATTTAGAAGAATGGTGAAGGTGAGGCGAAGATAGGAGAGGGGAGAGGAAGAAGAAAAGGAGGAGGAGAAGAAGACGAGGGCAGCCGTGGTGCCTGTAGTGATGGCGGTGGTGATGATGATGACGATGACGACAGCGATAATTTGATAAAAATAAAATAAAATAGAGATGTTATATTCATATCAAAACATTCCAGGTATCTACTCCGTGTGTGGGTCCCATGCAAGCAGATTGCAATGGACTGGCAGTGGGATTTAAAACTGTGCACTCTCTTACGGCTTAGTCTCAAACTCCATGCTTAATTTTCTTTAAAACTCCTTATTCTGAACAATGGACGTTATAGATGTCACGCATCTCATAAACTGAGAAAATGTTATACAGATGCAAGCAAAAGAAGAAAAGTAGGATGTTGAGAGTTTGGTGAACACTTGCACACAGTTTGAAAGCATCTTCTACAGTCCTTTCATATAATTATATTCTTTCTATATTATTCATCAGGCTTTACTTAACATTATCTGTCCTTCCAGTGATCAAAGCAGTCGTTCTGCCCGTGTCCAGGGGTCTTTCTCTACCACCCGTGCATAGACTTTGACATTACTTTTACTTCTCTGTAACACTGAAGACGTGAGAAGTGGAGGAAGCTGGTCGCAAAATTTTCAAAGATGCCCCTATGGTGTATAAGACTACGGGATAGGTGGTGGCGAAGATGACGTTGTAAACGAAGAAACGGTTGTATCATACCAAAAAAGTGAGTTGTAAGGCAACACAGGTTTAGTTTTTAAGTGTCCTTTTTCAAAGTTTTGGTTCATCTTTTCTAATTTCACATGACATACACTACATTGTAATGAGATCAGAGCCATCAGAGAGAAAACATTCAATGAACGCGATCTGTGCAGACCAATCTTGGCAATCCACTCATCATTTGCCTGTCAAAGCCAAATCGTTTGTGCCTTTAGGGAAAAGAAGCTATTTGTAACATAAACAGGGGAGATATGGAAAAATAATCATGACTGCAATAATTCTGCTCTTTCACTTTAAATGAACCTCTAGATTATATTCTCCACTCCCATTCTATACTCCTATCCCGGTGTCTATTTTCGAAGAGATTTCAGGCAATGGGACATGACAGAACATAGCTTTGATGGATGTTTGCCAGGAACACAAACGCCGTCGACAATTAATTTTTCGTAAGATGTTTCTAGTTTTTTCCCGTTTTCTCCCTTGAGCATGGTAATTACATCTATTTTCCTTGCTTGAATAAGGGCAGATAATCATCACTAATTAAAAGGACCACACATTGTCAATATAGCCAAGCACATCGTCATCATTTTTTTTTTTTTTTTTGTTGTTGTTGTTGCTGCCTCGTCTTCTGTGACGCTCCCGTACTGCTGTTCCCACGCCGCTCATTTCAATCTCCCCGCCACAGCCATACCCAGATTCGTTGTGTCTCACCCCCGGGGTCGGGAGTCCACAGGGAGCTCATCAATATTAGGCCGCCGCGGGGCCACCAGCCAGAGGGGCCCTGCACTTCTGCTGGGTCACTTTGGTGGTGTTC
>CM060334.1:19671841-19681841 GCA_030674155.1 Stramonita haemastoma | reverse complement strand
TTGGGTCGGGTTGGGAGGCGACTGCATGCATGCGGGGTATCGAATATGACTGTGAGAATAACCTGACGGCCAACATTGCTAGTCAGTGGCCATGTTAACCCTTTCATGCAGCAACAATCCTTTGCAATAGAGGGAGAAAGAGAGAGGGGAGAGCGAGAGGGAGAGAGAGAGAGAATGAGAGGGAGAGAGAGGGAGAGGGAGAGCGAGAGAGAGAGGGGGGGAAGACAGAGAGCGAGAGAGAGAATGAATGAATGAACGAACGAACGAACGAACGAACGAACGAACGAACGAACGAACGAACGAACGAACGAACGAACGAACGAACGAACGAACGAACGAACGAACGAACGAACGAACGAACGAACGAACGAACGAACGAACGAACGAACGAACGAACGAACGAACGAACGACGAACGAACGAACGAACGAACGAACGAACGAACGAACGAACGAACGAACGAACGAAATTTTCAAGGGTAACAAAGTATTTAGATATTTTTCTTCATCCGGCCCTTGCCCTGATTAAGGGAATATATAAAGAGAGAAACAGAGAGAAGGGGAATCTCAGACTCCGATTGTCAACAGCCTGTTCTCTGTCAACAGCTTGTTCTCTAATTGTCAGCAGCCTATTCTCTGATTGTCAACAGCCTATTCTCTGATCGTCTACAGCCTGTTCTCTGATAGTCAACAGCCTGTTCTCTGATTGTAAACAGCTTGTTCTCTGATTTTCAACAGCTTGTTCTCTATCAACAGCCTGTTCTCTGATTGTCAACAGCCTATTCTCTGATTGTCTACATCCTGTTCTCTGATAGTCAACAGCTTGTTCTATGATTGTCAACAGCTTGTTCTCTGACCGTCAACAGCTTGTTCTCTGTCAACTTCCTGTTGTCTGATTGTCTACATCCTGTTCTCTGATTGTAAACAGCTTGTTCTCTGATTGTAAACAGCTTGTTCTCTGATTGTCAACAGCCTGTTCTCTGATTGTCAGCAGTCTATCCTAAAACGAACACTATGCCAATCAACAAATATCAGCATGTGGTCCATTAACACTTTCAACAAAACGCAAAGTAAGTAGGAGGCTGGAAGTTCTGCCTCACATTTTTTGGCTACCTCATTTTGTTTTGCATGCTGACACCTACTAAGGCCTCCAACTATGAAAGTGATGGGGCGTGTGGGCAACGCCAGACTGCTACCATCCTGTTCGGATTTAAGACCATCTTTAATAATCATTTTGCCAACATACCCAGTTAATTTGCATCCCACTGTTAGCGTTGATATTTACCACATGTACGTTTTTTTCCCACTCCTTCCTTTTTATACGTTGCTCACGAAGAAGGCGAAAACTATTCCACACACGCACAGACATACACGCGCGCACACGGGCACATACATGCGCGCGCACGCGCACAGACACACACGCACTGGCACACATACTCACAAACATACACACACGTGCATATACACACAAATACACATATATACATGCACAAACACGCGCGCGAAGGTTATTAAAAAAGTGTACGACAAGTACGCTCTTTAAAATCAAAGCGATATAATCTACAACTGAAATATCAATATTTAATGCACATAGCTTACAAGTAAGTAATAACTAAGAATATCTATCTATTTATCTATCTATCTGTGCCTTAGTCTGGCGACCGTGGGGGCACCCATGAAGACTTGACAACCAGTTCCCTCCATCCCTCTCTCTGTTCTGCCTTTCTCAAAGTTTTGTTGAGTTCTAGGCCTGTACATTCGCTGATTTTGTCCTCCTATCTCTTCCTTGGTCTTAAAATAAAAAAGAGGAAAGGAGAGATAGAGAAACACAATACAGAAAATGGGGGCAGCTGGAAAAAACGAACATGAAGAAGACAAATTAGTGACGCTCCACCACATAATGAGACGGAGTGCACCTGAGGTCAATTTTAAGTTATTGACATGTTATTAATGTGCAATAAAGTGGTATCAAATACAAAAAAACAGATTGAAAATCGTACAATTCTGTGCAACATTATTACAAATTGAAATGATAGACTGCAGGATGGGACAACATGAGAAACGGCAAGTTTATTTTAGTAACAGGTTGTCAGAATGAGTGCTTTGGTATTTTCAAAACACGTTTAAAAGCAAAAGGAATAAAAATTATGCCTTGATATTTCATTATAAGGTAAATAAACAGATCTAGTTTAATAATCAATCAAAATCTCAAAATTGACAACTTGACCCCCACCTGCCTTTAAAGGCTCCTAGCGCAAAATTAGGTAATGTGCTAAGCGACTCATTTCGTGGTGGAGCGCCACTAAAAAGAAAAGCTAAGAAAACATGAACTGTAGACAGCTGTACAAACAGTATGATTTGTGGGGGCGGGAGGGGGGGGGAGAGAGAGAGAGAGAGAGAGAGAGAGAGAGAGAGAGAGAGAGAGAGAGAGAGAGAGAGAGAGAGAGAGAGAGAGAGAGAGAGAGAGAGAGAGAAGAGAGAGCGCAGGCATGGGATTTCTCCACTTTCGTCGGAATTCCGCCATCAGTACTTCGGAAAACAAAAAAAAAGTTTTCCGCCGATCTGCCATTGAAAAAAATGTTCCCCTCTCCGCTAACAGAAAAAAATTCATTCATACAGCAATCAAAACGATCACAAAAAGCCTTTGTTTGCGAAATCTGAGAACTTTGACCTATATTTTGACGTCATTCTAGGAGCACGCAGACATTTTCCGGATGCAAACTAGAAATTTTAAACCAATAATAAGTCTCTTTGTTCGGAGGTCAAAATCAATAACTTTCCGAGGACTCCCGAGGTCCACCGGCCGTCATCGGCAAGACAGAGCTGTTATACTGATAACTCACTATGTCGGACAGTCCAGTGGCTAATGCAAGGACATTGGCAAAAACTTGTAAGTGATAGTGACAGCATGTTTCTCAGCATATACCGCTTTCATGAGTGGTGGTCTGGGCGCTAGCCTTTCGGATGAGACGATAAACCGAGGTCCCGTGTGTTACACATCACTATTTAGCGCATGTAAAAGAATCCAGGGCAACAAGGGGGTTCTGTACAAAAAAGGCACTCTGATAGGGAAAACAAATAGTTGCATACAGGAAAAAAATGGGTAGGCGCTGCACTTGTGGTGACGCGCTCTCCCCGGGGACAGCCCGAATTTCACGCAGAGAAATCTGCTGTGACATAAAGTGATACAAAATACAAAAAAAAATATATATATACATACTTTGGGCCCTCCTGTACAATACGGGCATACGAAACACCATACTAGCCATCTGTCTCCCACTTACCTTGATACTTAAAGATATATGGCTCACTTATTACAGACCATGACAAACGTAACCTTCCCCTCCCTCCCAACTTAACCACAAGCCCCTTTCCCTATAGTCCAGGAGCATTTTGCCAAAACAGGGCTGTGGCAAAAAGTAACTGCTTCCATTTTTTTTTCTTTTGTTTTATGTTTTGGTGGGTGTGCTTGACCATCTCAAATGGTTTTAATAAAAATTTCGAGGGGGGATAAAATTTAATTCGTGTTTGAAAAGAGTAGGTGCAGTGCAGCTGAGCTGAAACGGTATTTCCCGTTTGCGCTGCTTTGCAAGCTGTTCTGGCTGTCCAGTCAGGAATTTAGGTTTCAGGGATATAGGTACTTCATGGAATCAGCTTTTAAATCTTTATTTTGCAGACTGAATATCTCTGCCTTCAATGCGTTCATGGGGCTCCAGCTTCAGACGGCTTTAAACCGGAAAGAAAAGACTAACTGAATGAAAAGAATTGACCGAAAGCATTCTCTCTCTACGTCCTCTCTCCCCCCCCCCCTCCCTCCCTCTCTCTCTCTCTCTCTCTCTCTCTCTCTCTCACACACACACACACACACACACACACACACACACACACACACACACACACACACACACACAGGGGGGAGAGAGAAAGAGACACACACACACACACACACACACACAGAGAGACAGAGACAGAGACAGAGAGACACAGAGAGAGCCAGAGACAGAGAGAGAGAGCTGTCAATAAAAAAAAATCGTAGCGAAAAGAAAAATTAATATGCAAAGCAAAGACAGAAAAACAAAAAGCAAATACTTTTTTGAAACTGAAACAAATACAGACATAAAAAAGAGAAGAAACCAAAAAGTAAAAAAAAAAAAAAAAAGAAACAATGTACACACAAACAACCCAGGACAATACAAAGAAAGAAAGAGGGGAGGGGAAAAAAGCAATAAACAAAACTCAGAGCTAAGAAAATAAAAGATGGGCGAACCAGTAACCCGTCAGATGATGGATTGCCAGTAAACAGCAAAGAACGATTGCGGGAGGGAGGGGGGAGGAGGGAGGGGGAAAGGAGGGATGGGAGAAGGGGGAAAAAAGCGGAGGAGGTGGGGGCGGAGACCTGAGAAGGAAAAGAGAGTGGGGGGTGGGGGATGTTGTGGGGCGAGCAAACAGTCAAAACATGGGCTAGAAACGCTGCTGAAAATAACGAAAATGAAAAAAAGAAATGGACACAACGGGGAGGGACAGAAAACTTTAAAAGATTAAAGTAGTTCGCGATTCTGACAGAGCAGGACACAACCTCACGTGCTTGTGAGCATTGCCCTAGTACATGTTTGTTCAGATGGGGTTTGATGATTAGGATGAAAATGACGATGATGATAACGAGAATGATTATCAAGACAACGATGATGATGATTGTCATAATAATGACAACGACGAAACCGACAATGCCAATGGCAACAGCAATGAAGACAACAATTTGTACGAAATATCCATGATAACGAGATGATCATTATCGTCAGCGCTGCTAATTTCATTAAGATTACCACCACCATCACCATCAACATCATCATGAGAGTTTTCATCCCTGTCAACATCAAAGGAAAAAAATAGCCAGGTAATCGGGTGAACGACGAAAACCAAGAAGAGACTCTAGATGAAGACATGGTGGTGGTGGTGGTGGTGGTGGTGGTGGTGGTGGGTGGTGGTGGTGGTGGTGGTGGTGGTGGTGGTGGTGGTGGTGGCGGCGGCGGCGGCGGTGGTGGCGGTGGTGAGGGAAAGGAGGGAGGGTATGATGATGGTGATGACGATGAACGGCCCAACAGAACTACGAGGGGATACAGAAATTTTGTGACGACAGCATAGCTGTTATATTTGTGGTGATAGTAGTATCTTGCAGATTATGAGCAATAACAATAAGAAAAGTAATCAGAGGAAGAGATGGACTCCAAAAAGCCGGAGTTACATAGAAAAAACACTAAAATTCCTATTCTGAGACTGATAGAGTGAGACAGAAAGAGAGAGAGAGAGAGAGAGAGAGAGAGAGAGAGAGAGGAGAGAGAGAGAGAGAGAGAGAGAGAGAGAGAGAGAGAGAGAGAGAGAGAGACAGACAGACAGACAGACAGACAGACAGACAGACAGACAGACAGACAGACAGACAGACAGACAGACAGACCGACAGACAGACAGAGATAGACAGATAGACAGACAGACAGATAGACAGAGACAGAGTTACATAGAAAAAACACACAAAAATTCTTATTCTGAGACTGATAGAGAGAGACACACACAGAAAGATTTGATTTGAATTGATTTAATTTATTCTTTTATATCGAGGATAATGGAATAAGCACTCTTGTGCTTTTTTACATCCAGTCCCCGTGTGTATGCAGTTTTTGTAAATATTGTCATCTGTTCCCACCGGCACACGATTGCCTACTCTTACGAAAAGCGGAACAGGATTTAACGAGTGCGCAAGATGTTCTGCGTGCGTTCGCATACGGGGCCTCGGTTTAAAGTCTCATCCGAAGGACTTTTCGGAGAGTGGAGTCAGCACTGATGTTAACTCCAGGAGAAAAATCTCCTCTACCGGAGTCGAACCTGGGTCGTCAGATTGCCAGCGCAATGTTCTGACCACTAGGCTATCCGTCCCCCAGAAAGAGAGAGAGAGAGAGAGAGAGAGAGAGAGAGAGAGAGAGAGAGAGAGAGAGAGAGAGAGAGAGAGAGAGACAGAGACAGAGACAGAGACAGAGACAGAGACAGAGACAGAGACAGACAGATGGACAGACAGACAGATGGACAGACAGAAAGATAGACAGACAGACACAGAGAACCTCACACCATTTGGCATATTTGTTTCACACCCATTGTCACCGCATCATTTTTTCCCTTTGACTTTATGAGAACTATGTTTTGAGACCCCTGGTGGGAATTTCACTTAAATGCAGTACATATTTTTGTTCCCCCCCCCCCCACCTCTCTCTCTCTCTCTCTCTCTCTCTCTCTCTCTCTCTCTCTCTCCTCTCTCTCTCTCTCTCTCTCTCTCTCTTGGGCCGGATATAAAAAAAAAAGGTATGTGAATGCTTATCTGTAGCCTTTAAAAAGTGAAGATTACGCAAATAAAAATTATCTCTCTAAATTCCAAAAAAAATAAAGCTCTACTGATAAAGAGCTATATTGTGTGCACATGTGATCAGATTTCCCTTATAATACCAAACCACTACACCATCACCTTTTCCATCGTACCGATGACCAAAAAAAATAGGACACTACCGCACTATCGAGGGTTCATCTGCTCTCCATTGGTGTCAGTGTGATATATACAAAATCAGGGTATCCGATTTATCACAGAAGGGTGAAAGTATGTTTTTGTCGGATAGATTACTGCCACTGCCTAGAGAGAGTAGGGGTTGAAAAGACGGACAAAGGAGAGAGAGGGGGGAGAGAGAGAGAGAGAGAGAGAGAGAGAGAGAGAGAGAGAGAGAGAGAGAGAGAGAGAGAGAGAGGAGAGAGAGAGAGAGAGAGAATGGGGGGAGGGAGGAAAGGAGGGAGGGAGAGACAGACAGACAGACAGACAGACAGAAAGACAGAAAGACAGAAAGACAGACACAGAGGCAGAGACACAGACAGACACGCATACAGACAGACAAGCATTTAAGAATGTTAAATACGTTTACGTTTGGTGTCAAATAAGTCTCGTTCTGACTTAATGGCAATAAAGTTTTCTGATTCTGATTCTGATTCTATGGACAAAGAGAGAGATACAGAGAGAGGGAGACAGACGCAGACAGATGCAGGCAGACAGAAACTGAGACAAGAAAATGATAGAGAGACAAACATACAGTTAAAAAGTGAAAAAAAAACAACCGTGATACACAAAGAAGGGTAAAAAATACAACATATGATTTAGACGCGCTGGCAATTTGAAGACCCGGGTTCGAGTCCGGTCGAGAAAATTTTCTTCCTGGAGTTAACATCAGTGCTGACTCCACTCTCCCCAAAAGTCCTTCGGATGAGACTTTAAACCGAGGCCCCGTGTGCGAACGCACGCAGAACATCTTGCGCACACGTTAAATCCTGTTTCGCTTTTCGTAAGAGTAGGCCATCGTGTGCCGGTGAGAACAGATGACAATATTTACAAAACTGCATACACACGGGGACCGGATGAAAAAAAGCACACGATTGCTTATTCTGTTATCCTCGATATAAAAGAATAAATAAATAAATAAATGAAGACTCTAGGGTTTTTTTCTACAAGGTATGGTTGTACGTCATGTATGTCTTGTCTTTTCAAGTTTTTTCCTTCAACGTTTTCATATGTGATCACCCTAAATTACCTGATTTTTTCTTTTACGTCGGTATAGTTCTTTGTTTATGCCTTGTCAACCCTACCATAGTCTTCAATATCAGCTGGAATATAAAATAAAAGAGTGAATCAATCAATCAATCAATCAATGATAAACTTTAAATGATTAATGCGCAGCGTACAATTCTAGTTTAGTGTGCCAACCTAGCCGAATCATAATCATTCAGAACTTGTGCAACTTCACTCTAGTTTAATTAACCTGAGTTAAATGAACAAAACAATAAATTCACCTCAACAGCAGAGAAATGCCACCTTAAACTTTGAAAAAAAAAAATCAGGCTTCCAGCATCTGTGTCTGCTTGGGGAGAGGAAGGGGGTTGATTCTGTTGTGAATTTTGCCCACACAGATCATATTTCTTTTCAAAAGCCTCCGCAAACAACATCATACAACTCTCTCAAATATGGCGCGATAAGCCAATACTGTCTATTGTATGGCGATACAATGCACTGCAAGTTTTCATTTCGCAACTTTTCTGCAACAAAACTGGCTTTCATAAAAAGTATACTGAAATGCTGAATAGTTTATATTTTGAAATGCTTAAAATGTCACCTTATTTTAAATGTAAGAACAGGTTTTTGCCATTAATACCACTCAAATCAAGGGCCTTACAAGAAAGAAAGAAAAGTAAAACACTATCATCACCACCACCATTACAACTACTATCACCACCAACACTAACACCTAAAAGTATCACCATCATTATTAACATGCAAAGACAAAACTACAGTACATGCGAAATCAAGTTGTTCAGTCTTTTACTCGTGATGGAAGTGTGAAATTTTTATTTCCTACAGTTTATTCCGCTAGAAACATATGTCACAAACGATGTTCATTCAATAATCATTCATAGCTCTGAAATGGCTCGAACAGCCTTCTGTCATGATGCTTTAGCCTCGATACAACTCGGTGAATTATTCATCCAGCAAAACACGGGGCACGATACCAGCAAAAGGTGTGGAAGGGGGGTAGGGGGGGGGGGGGTATTGGAATCGTCTAGGGAGACATTTGTCTGATTGTGGTGTCAGCTGTGGTCCGGTACTCTATCCTTCATACACCGCACACCCATTCAGGGATTAAAACCAAATGGAAAAAGTGTGTTCAGGGTAGGTGAGTGATTCTGGGTGGCACTAAAGTTGTCAGTAAAACAATAAGGGGGCGGAGGGGGGGCGAGGTGATGGGGGTGGGTGTCTGATAGTGAAGAGGATGGGAGTGGTGAGCTATGCGCTTCCTTGGTGGCTTCTGCTGTGTCAATAAAAAAAATATATATATATTCTTGTCGTTCCGACTTTGTTAAGAGCACACCCTCTGTTCATTTAGGAAACAGTCTTTTCCAACTTAACAAACAGACAAAGAAACTCGTACTTAAAAGTCTTCTTTGTTCAGGCGGCACCCTTACGACTGGATGAGATAATAATTATCATGAGACAGACTGTCGTTTTTTTAAACCAATACCTTGCATTGTTTGCCTCTTTTGTCTTACATGGATTGTTCTACATGGTAACTTTATGTAGGTGGAAACCTTTAATGTGCTAAACCTAAAGTTAGCCAACAAAACTAAGCCATCTACAATACGAAACAGCAGTACTAAGGCAAAACAACTCCATTGATAAACGATGGGAGGGAAAATTAACCAGAAATCATCCTCACAGAACCTTTCAAGCGTTGATTGTTTCAGATATGCGCTATACAAATCATGTATTTATTAATTATTATGATTGGTAGAACATTTTAGGGATGAACGATAAATTGCGGTCCCATGATATAACATGCATTCAGCACACATTAAAGAACCCAAGTCAAAAAAGTGCGGACCCTGGCAAAAACGAGCAGGAAAAACACCTCCATAGGGAAACAAATATGCATACAGACAAGACCATAAAAAAGTGGATGGTTCTGCACTTATGCCGAAATTCCCCGGGGAGAGCAACAAGGGAGAGAAATCTGAAGAGGCTGAAAGTAGCTTACCATACAATTCAGTACAATGCAATCTAACTGAAAAACCATAACACACACACACACACACACACACACACACACACACACACACACACACACACACACACACACACACACACACACACACAACACACACAAAAGCAGGCACAAATATACACGCGCGCGCGGCCCCACACACATACATACTCTCTCTCTCTCTCTCTCTCTCTCTCTCTCTCTCTCTCTCTCTCATGAAGCTATGACTCACACTCAACAATCCACACACACACACACACACGCACGCACGCACGCACTCATGCATGCACAGCACATCTACACATGGATGGCAGCAGAAACACAGACACAGACACAAAGATGGACAGACAGTGACTCGGCACAAAAGGTTACTGAACTCCTGTGCAGT
>CM060334.1:19661841-19666841 GCA_030674155.1 Stramonita haemastoma | reverse complement strand
GACTGTAATGCCTTTGCTCTTTGGGCGATGGCTCTCTCTCTCTGTCTGTCTCTCTCTCTCTCTGTCTCTCTCTCTCTGTCTCTCTCTCTCTCTCTCTCTCTCTCTCTCTCTCTCTCTCTCTCTCTCTCTCCTCTCTCTTTCTCTCTCTGTCTCTCTCTGTCTCTCTCTGTGTCTCTGTGTCTCTGTGTCTCTCTCTGTCTCTGTCTCTCTCTCTCTCTCTCTCTCTCTCTCTCTCTCTCTCTCTCTCTCTCTCTCTCTCTCTCTCTCTCTCTCAAGGGAGGAATAGGGTGGCGTCAAAATAGGATGAAGGTGAAGCTTGCTTTTTGAAACACACACACACACACACACACACACACACACACACACACACACACACACACACACACACACACACACACACATTCACACACTCGTGTATGCTGGTGGTTTCTCTGCTTTTTTCATTAGGTGAAACAGGACATACGCATAAAGATGTTTTCCTCATAATGTGGGGGGGAACTCTGAGGCAATTTTTCCTCGGAGACTGTTGTAGTTGCTTGGCTTTTTCCTGGATGGGTGTGGGGTTTGTGTTCTTTTTGTTTTCACACTTTTGAATCAAGGTGGCTGTTTAGGGGGGGGGGGGTAAACAACTGTTCGAAACATGGGGGGGGGGAGAGGAACCAGGGAGTTTTTTGGTTGGCTGGTTGACTGATTGGTTGGTTGGTTGGTTAGTTGATTGGTTGGTGAGTTAGATGGCTGTTGGCTGGTGAGACTAGGTTGGTTGGCTGGTTGGTTGGTTGATTAGTGAGTTAGATGGCTGCTTTGGCTTGCTTGCTCGCTCGCTCTATTGTAATAACATTAAATCACTAGGACAACTGATCCAAAGAATGAATTCTTTCTTGTTTCGTTCGTCACGAAGAACACGAGACAGGTAAAAACAACAACAGACAGACATTTAGAAGCATCTATATGAATGTCTACCTTCAAGATCAAACAATTCTATTTTACCTCAATAACCTGCTTACATGCAAAGGACTTGCGTGTTCCCATAGGTCTACTCTGGGATTGAGCGTGTTTTGTCTCGAACTATTTTGTATTGTATTGTGTTTATTGTATTCTATTGTATTGTATTGCTTTGTACTGCATTCGCTGTACCATAATGTGTTGTTTTGTGTTGTATTCTTTTGCATTATATTGTGTTGTGTTCCACTTTTAGTCACGACATGATTTTCTCTGCTTTGAATCTAGGGCTGCTCTTATTGCGTCGCCACAAGATCAGCACCACCCATTTTTTGTGTGTGTCTGCGTGTATCGTTGATTCTCAATGCAAGTGGCCTTTTTTCAAAAGAATTGTCACAGACAGCTCTATTGTTGCCGTAGGTTGTACACGGCACCTCATACACTATCAATCATCATCATATCATATCATCATCATCATCATCATCATACATATCATATAATAATAATAATAATATAATATAATATAATATATATGGGATTTATATAGCGCTGAATCTTGTAGAATACTCTTGTAGATTGTCATCTCATTCAAAAGATTAGCAGTCAAACATTACTGCAGCTCTAGTGATGGGGGCCGGGGGGGAGGGGGGGGGGTTGGGTTCATACATGAATCGAACCCACAACCCCCAGCCTTCCTTATGAAGTGTAACAGCTGAGGATTGAACCAGGCGACCACATTGCCAGAAGGGCAGTAAATTTCAGTGGTTTTAACGTCAAACTCGCACTAAAAAATGATCCGAGAACGCGTTTAAACCGCAACTGAACTCTCTCTCTCAAAATCTGTTTGTGGGACCTAGCTTTGATTTTGACCCTGTTACCCTGCAAGTTGCATACAAAATGTGTCAAAAATTTGATGCACCAAGTGCAAATAATTAATGTTACAGGCACGGAAAACCCATCCATGTCTTGTGGTGTGTGTTAGCAATAGAAACTGCTGTGGATGACGCAAACACATTTATCAAGCAGTCCATGAAATGAAAAAGGGTCGTCTACACCAGATTTGGCTTCGCCAGTAGATACACACTGCCTGAAAACAGCACGTATAGTGCCCTGTAGATACTTTGTGTAGTAATGGTAGGAGCAAGGAGAGAGAGAGAGAGAGAGAGAGAGAGAGAGAGAGGAGAGAGAGAGAGAGAGAGAGAGAGAGAGAGAGAGAGAGAGAGAGAGAGAGAGAGAGAACTCGAACGATTTATTCACAAAAAGGCCATTGGCCCATACATGAAGAGGGTTGACTAACTGCTTAGTATTTTGGTGTGGGATAAAAGACAACAGTAACAACAACATAAATTATTGTATAGCAACAAAATCAGTAACAAAAATATGACTTTCAATAATAAAATATCTCTTAATCTGAAAGCTTTACACACATATAAAGTGAAACTGTGCACAACCTCAGGCTGACTTGACGCCATGAGAAAACAGAGTTTAAATGAATTAGGCTGCCTACTATATTCTACAGGGATGTAACTCTGCCTAACATCTGACACAGAGAGAGAGAGAGAGAGAGAGAGAGAGAGAGAGAGAGAGAGAGAGAGAGAGAGAGAGAGAGAGAGAGAGAGAGAGAGAGAGAGAGGAGAGACGCTTGCAATGACAGACAGACAGACACAGACAGACAGAGAGGCATGAAAATAGACAGACAAACAGACAGACAAATAGAGAGGCCGGAACAATCTCGGAAGGACAAATGATCCCATTCACAGCAGAGATTTTTTCTTCGGTTGCTTCTGTTTTCTTCAGCATCACTCTGGGAAACAAGTGATCATTTCTTCCAGTGTGCTCTTATCAAATAACAGCTAATAAATCTATTCCAGCCACGTGCCTTGCCAATAATAATGTAAATATAATCAAAGCTTGCCGGTAACGATGTAAATATGATTAAATACAGAAAGAAAACTGAAATCAACGAAAACAATGCCGGAACATTAGATTGTGTGTGAGTGTGTGTGTGTGTGTGTGTGTGTGTGTGTGTGTGTGTGTGTGTGTGTGTGTGTGTGTGTGTGTGTGTGTGTGTGTGTGTGTGTGTGTGTGTGTCTTTGTGAGAGAGAGAGAGAGAGAGAGTGTGTGTGTGTGTGTGTGTGTGTGTGTGCGTGCGAACGCGCACGCGTCTATGTGTCTGTGTAGTTGTTGGTATTGTTGTGCCATTTTGTGTGTGTTTGTGTGCACGTGGGTTTGTACGTACAAGTAGCTCTCAAAAATTATCTACCTTTGATTAGCTGTGCTGAGAATTTTTTTTAAATTCTGGGCGGGTTTTGTCACACATGGTTTAACGAAATAGTGCCCAATAATCATGTTACACCACACCTGTCACTGACTCACTCACACACACACACAATACGCGCGCGTACACACACACAAACACATGCACACACACAAACACACACACGCACTCACACACATGCACAAACGCGCAAGCACGCACAAACACAACGCACACACACACACTCACACACACACACACTCACACACACACACTCACATCACACACACACACACACACACACACACACACACACACACACACACACACACACAAACAAACAAACAAACAACACACCTTTTTATTTACACAATTTTGTACAGCACATTGTCTCAACAACAACAAAAAATGGCACTAAAATGAACAGACCAACAAGTATGTTTTCAGTTCACTTTAAAAGCTGATTCGTATTGCTCTTGGTTCTTCCTGCAAGAAATGGCATTCTATTTCTTCAGTTTAGGATAAGCACTAGAACGAGAGACTGACCTAACCCGCTTCTAAAAGATTAGCATCTTACGTGCTTGTTCTAAGCCAGATTACTTCCGTTAAAAAAAGGTCACAAGTAATGTCAAGTGTCAGAATGACCTATCGACCTAAGGTTATCCAGTTCCATATGCATTTTTTTTGGTGTTTTTATTTAATCATTAGTTTCAGGGTTTTCTGGAAAGAGGTGGAGATGGGAAAGGGGTCAGTTTTCATTTCCACAGCCAGGTATTATAGTGTTGGAAATACTCCGTGTAATCCAATTCACTTTTATCAAGAATAAGAGCACGTAGAAAATGGTTGATCTAACGCGTGAACGTTTATCTCACCAAGAACGTTTCGCGGTGTTTGAAATATTCAATAATATTATGATCTAGACCACGTAGATCAAGAGCAAAAGCACCCAGAACATGATCAGCAAGCTGCATTGCTCCAAAGTGCTCGTAAAGATTCGTGCCAGCTGGGGTATACGCTTTTTGGCGATTACGTAATACACCAAAATTAATGATCACATGAATTATATAGTCTATAAGTTGTATACACGTCCTGCGTACCTGATTATATACAAGTGAGGTACTGGCAGGTCTGCACTTTAATCGACCTAGAAGACTGTCAAGGGGACGGGATAGCTCAGTGGTCAGAGCACTCGCTTTCCCAAAGCTAATGTTAAGCAGAATCGAGCGTGGTTACCAAGTGGATGGGTAACCGTTTATGCGCCTTGGCTTCAGTGCAGTTCCCCAGTTCACCCAGCTGTAAATGGGTACCGGTCCCCTTTAGGGTCGGGGAATGTAAATCAACAAAGGAAAGGAGATGGGTGCCACCTTTAATATGCTGGACCCTAGAGAAGCTGAGATCTCTGATGCTTCGCTCCACTAATAACCACATAGGATATGGGACACCCTTAGCTTTACCTTTCATAACATTGTCACAGTTCCCACATTTAATCCATCAGATGCCACCGGCGTTCTAACCAATAACCAACACTTTAAAGTACTATCAGTTTTTTTTCTATTTAAAAACGTAACCTTATTCACTCAGTTATTGCTCAAAAGAAGACCAAGAGCAACAATAATACACTTGCGTGCGCACAAACACGCGCGCACTCATGCATGCCGGCATGCGCGCGCGCACACATACACACTCACTCATGCATACACGCACACTAACACAATCACAGACACACAGACACACAGGCACAGACACACACAGACACACAGACACAGACAGCCCACACACACACACACAGAACACACACACACAC
>CM060334.1:19634341-19656841 GCA_030674155.1 Stramonita haemastoma | reverse complement strand
GAAAAGAAAGAGAGAAAGACAGACAGACAGACAGACAGACAGACAGACAGACAGACAGACAGACAGACAGACAGACAGAAGCAAAAACACACAAACAGAGAGAAAGGAACAACACAAAATATGAAGAAGAAAAACGAAAAACAAGAACAACAGCAACTACAACTGACACTCCAACAATGCATTGCACAACAATATAGGAACACATTCAGACACAAGTAATAACTGACAAGTTCAGCTTTGTATCCCTATCAAAAGCATACACACATCTTGTAGAGAAAACAGCACTGCTGGTTACGCCGTTTTTTCACAAACGCGACAACCTCTTGCAGAAAGAGGAATGACAATAGTGTATAAAAATTAAAAAACAGTGGTTACTAAGTAACACATCTGCATTGAAAGTCACAAGTGCAGGGTTAGATCCCCGTTTGTGTCCATAACATTTTCCCCATTCACTAGACTTTGGTCAGGGCACTAGTCTTTCAGATGAGACGCTGACAAGCCCAGATCCTGTGCGTGCATCATGCATTCAGCGTAAGAAAAAGGACCATCGACAACAAGATAATTGTTCCTGCCCAAATTTGGCTTTAAAAAGCCACTCTCAAAGGGAAACACGTGCATGCAGACAGAAAATATACCCCCCCAAAATGGGTGGCGCTGCTCTTGTGGCGGCGGGCTCTCCCCAGAGAGAACAGCCTTAATTTCACGCAGAAAAATCTGCTGTAACTGGAAGTAGTATTAATCCAACACAATTTAATTCAATGCAATACAATACAATAGAAAACAATACCATACAGTACAATGCAATGCAACACAATGCAATACAACGCAATATAATACAGCAAAACAGACTAAACAATCAAAACGAAAAACTCACATAAAACCTACCAGCCACTCCGTAATTCACAACTGATCGTGCTGGCTGTTCTTTGCACGGATACTCCTGCAACAACAAAGAAAGAAAAGAAAAACTGCATTACATCTCAGTCAACTTTACATACAAGATCAATCTTGATTTAGCTCGACGTCTCCCTCAGACTTCCTCATGGGTTCGGGGAACACTGTATTGAATTGTCAAGACACAGTGTCTTGGGCAATACTGAACCTGGTGAACCTTATCTTTCTCCGGGTCTTAAAAGTGCACACTGGGTTCGCTCGAGTCATCTCTGCCATCTACCTGATACTGCCATCAGACTTTTCTACTCCCCCCCCCCCCAAATGGATAAGTTTTTAATGCGTTCTGCGTGCTTTTGCAAACTGGACCCGGGTTTGTGGCTACACACAAGGGACTTGGGCTGGGAGATGTAGGGGTCAATATTAATGTTACCTCCTGGGAAGGAAAAATAATCTCTTGAACTGAGGCTTCAAGACGAAACTTGATTCCTCGCCATCAGTTTCTGTCAAATCGCGAGTTTGACGCTCTGGGCGGGCATTCAGCGATCCCGACCCCTAAGATCAGTCACAAGGTGGAGAAGTGGAGGTAAGTCAGGGTGGTAGTGAGCGGTACAGTAAAGTTTTAATCAAAGAAACATCACTGCCTGTAAGCCCCAGCCAGACACACTGCATGGTTGGTGAATTCTATGCAGCGTCCTGAAAACTTCGCTAAGGTGTTACGGGAGAAGTCGAATTACGCAGTCAAGTCAAGGTTTAGCGACATTTCCTGTCAAATCATACTGCCTGGGATATATCATGCAAAATCATATAGTCAAATCATTGCCTGGGGACATATTCTGTCAAATTAAGCAGTTACTCCTTGGGAACATAATTACCCTGCCAAATAAACAGAAATCCCTCGATGGCGATATATCCTGCCTAATCTAACAGACAATCCCTGGGAACATATTAATATCCTTTCGAATTAAGCAATCAAATCACTCCGTGAGGACATATCCTGGACGTACAATACCACAGCTGCAAAAAAATCTTTCCAGCGAAAGTGACTGGTACCTATCTGTACAGCTTTAAGAGTCTGTGAAGCCTCCAGTTATAAATATATTATATGCAAAATACAACGAGATAGTGTAGAGCAAGCTACACTGCAAAGCAGATTTTACAAAATGGTACATGTCCACAACCACACAAGCGCACATGATTGAGAAAAAATAAACAGAGAATCACAGAGAGAGACAGAAACAGACTATGCACATCTGAGTGCGCGTGCGTAGGTGCATGCATGTGAATGGGTTATTGAGTGTTTGTGTATGTGTACATACACGCAACTATGAGTATTTACGTGTGCGCGTAATATCTATGCGTCGGCAGCGCGACGAATTTTCATTCATAATACAGACAACAATAGTGGCTGTCTACGCGTTCTACAACGAAAAGAATTACCTGTTTGTGTGTGTGTGAGTGTGTGTGTGTGAGTGTTTGCGCGGTGTGTGTGTGTGTGTGTGTGTGTGTGTGTGTGTGTGTGTGTGTGTGTGTGTGTGTGTGTGTGTGTGTGTGTGCGTGTGTGTGTGTGTGTGTGTGTGTGTAATGTATCTTCAGTTTAACGTCTATTCACATTTTGTGATTTTAGACAAACAAAAACAAGCAAACAAACAAAAAACAAAACAAAACAAAACAAAAACCTGAAAGAGTTAACAATAAACTGAAAAATGTCATTTAAACAATGCTGAAATAAGAAACTAATCCTAACACTACAAAAACTGGATTATTGGACTTCTTTTCAACGCTAACACAATGTCCAACAGCAAAGAAGGTTCAGACAAAATCTGATCCAGTGACAAACTAGGTACAGCAGGTAAAAATGTTTTTAAATGTTCACAATTGAAAATGACATGACTATTTGTAATCTTCTCACCACAAATACAGTTTACATCTTTCACGTATTTTGTCCTGAATGCGTTTAGTTTAACTCTATAAATGAGGGATGACACATTTCTCCGATTATACCAACCAGAAACTTTGTTACATACTAAAGCATTCTGAAAATCTATCACATTGCTTGTGCGGCTATTATACGGACAATAGCCAGACTCATTTAGTGTGTGTGTGTGTGTGTGTGTGTGTGTGTGTGTTCGTGCTTGCGCGTTATGTGTGTGTGTGTGTAAGTGTAAGTTTTCGTCTCAGTGTGTAAATGTGTGTGAAAAAAACAGCATTATCACTTACAAAAGCACCACAAATCTGTTTTGTACACCACACAAACAGGTGCTGATGCTGTTAGAAAAGAAACAAATGCTAACCAAAGAAACAGTAAGAACAACACCATGGAGAAGAGAAAACAAAACCCAACGAAACCTGTACCAAAAATAACAACAATAACAAGACAGACACATTTCTAACTGTATCCTTTCAGGTTTATTCTACGCTCATTTTCTCGGGAAAATAACGAATAAACAATACAGCGACAGGTAATTAGCTGTTGGCCTAAAGAGCTTGCCGCAGTATGCTTAGGTGTGTGTTTTTTTCCAGCACTACATCACTTCTTGCCAGGAGAGAGAAACAAAACCTCTTTTTTCTGTCAAAACAAACAGAAACAGTGTCGAGAGATGAACGAGGGTAGTAGTAAGAAAGAACTATGTATGAAAGACACCGACGTGTTTAGTCCTTAATTTGACCATCATTTTTTGTTATTACATTTGTTTTTGAATATCTTGCCCCACTAAAAATCCGGTAATTTTACATATTCATTATGCGTTCAGTCGTCTTTCTCAAGAGATTGAAAGGCATTCGTTTGATGTTAACGATTTCAATTCAACTGGTTTCAGCTACCTCATGTCCAACTACAACCAGGCAATGTTCTCTCTCTCTGGAGGAGACAGCGAGGTAGGAAAATGAGACTGATCTTCATTTAATGAGAACGCGCCCTCCGCAGTGGCACCCGTGATTGCAGTTAGGGTTTATTCGCGTGTAAATCCGTTTCCTGTGATAACGGCGAAAGCATGGGATAGTAGGCATTGTGTGGCTGGCAGGAATGAAGCCAAAAGCGTTTTGCCAAGCAGTTATCATTTTTGCATCAGTGCCTAATCTGCACACACTATCTGGGGAACCTGCCAGCGCCATCTTTATTAGCAATACAGGAGGAGAAAGGGGTTCTCTTTTCTTTTTTTTCTTTTTTTTTTACAAATTCCTGCCCTAAATCCTTTCTTTGACGGTGTTTTCTCTAAGGTTTTGTTTGAAAATACTCATATTATCCCCTGAGGGTTACCTCCATGGTGGGCGAAAAACGGTCGCAAATCTAGATGCACTGCCTCGTCAAAGAGACACAGCAAGTAGAGCACTCCTCGAGATACCAGCATGAAAAAGGCAAACTCTTAGTACTGTGCAAGTAGCTGTCTGATATCTCTCCTTTATTTCTGGGTGCCGGGTCCAAGCCCCCGAACCATCATCCAATGTCATGACGAAATGAACGGTGTAAGGACAACATGGAAACAACGGTACTGGAAAACAAACGTTAAGAGATTTCTCTCTCTCTCTCTTTCTTCTCTCTCTCTCTCTCCTCTCTCTCTCTCTCTCTCTCTCTCTCTCTCTCTCTCTCTCTCTCTCTCTCTCTCTCTCTCTCTCTCTCTTTCTCTCTCTCTCTCTCCTTAAAGGGCCGGATGAAAAAAGTATGTAATGCTTACTTACTCTGTTACCCTTGAAAAATAAAGATTATTCATAAAAGATTCTCTCTCTCTCTGTTTTTCTGTCTCTGTCTCTCTCTCATACACACTCACACACACACACACACACACACACACACACACACACACACACACACACACTCACTCACTCACACGCGCACACACACACACACATACACACACACACACACACACCACACACACACACACACACACACACACACACACACTCACTCACGCACACACACACACTCACACACACACAAACACACACACACACACACACACACACACACACACACACACACACACACACACACACACACACACACACACACACACACACACACACACACACACACACAAAACACCTCCCCTTTCAAGTCGCTTTGTTTTTCTTAATCCATTCTAGTCCCAATCCCACCCTGTCTCACCCCATTCCAGGCTTACACTGTCAGTCATTAAAGAGCTGCTGGTATCAGAGAGTCCTCTGACTGCCACCAGAAAGAAGAAAAGAACAAATGTGACGCTCCACCACATAATGAGACGGAGTGCACATGAGGTCAATTTTTAGTTATTGACATGTTATTAATGTGCAATAAAGTGGCTATCAAATACAAAAAACAGATTGAAAATCAGACAATTCTGTGCAAAGTTATTACAAATTAAAATGATAGGCTGCAGGATGTGACAAAATGAGAAACGGGCAAGTTTATTTTAGTAACAGGATGTCAGAATGAGTGCTTTGGTATTTTCAAAACACATTTAAAAGCAAAAGGAATAAAAATGATACCTTGATATTGCATTATAAGATAAATAAACAGATCTAGTTTAATAATCAATCAAAATCACAAAATTGACAACTTCACCCCCACCTGCCTTTAAAGGCTCCTAGCGCAAAATTGGGTAATGTGCTAAGCAACTCATTTCGTGGTGGAGCGCCACAAATTTTCGATGGCCAAGGCATCAATGGTGGGGCTATTGGACCCGTTAGAAGATCACTTTCAGTACATTAACGTGTGACGAGTTACAGGAGAGAAGCTCGTTAAAACAAAGGGTGACTGACCCCTCCTTCCCCCACTCTCTCTCTCTCTCTCTCTCTCTCTCTCTCCTCTCTCTCTCTCTCTCTCTCTCTCTCTCTCTCTCTCTCTCTCTCTCTCTCTCTCTCTGTGTCTTCACGTCACAGCATTAAGGAGCGACATTACACAGCAAACCAATAGCATAAAAACAACTTAAGCACATAGTAGGCACTGTGCTACGCATGAATTTTTTTTTTTTTACGAGGAAAGTTGATGCCAGACAAAACTGTGTATATTGCCATACAATGCAGTAAATTGCAATGTAATACAACAATCAAAGACAAAATGGTAAGATGCCTGCATTGAATGTTTTCAGGACATTTATCCTTCTTCCTGTCATGGGATTACATTCATTGATTCTATTGTATTTGACATTCAGCATATCAGGAAGAACCCGCATGACTTTTTAAAAATCATTTTCGAAAAAAAAAAATTAAGGCCTCAGAGAACGCTTCGCAGAATCACGGTACTAAAGGCCATACTTTCATATATGTGATATAACACTGAGAGACAAATCAAATTTAGGAACCACGTGTATTCTAGAATAAGATAGACAAATAGTTTTATTTAAATGACCTAAGAAAAAGGAATAAAGAGAGAACAAAATAAAAACAAACACAATAACAAAAAGATCGACAATACGAATAAGCACAATCAGAAATTCCTTCACCGTTAAATGCCTTCCTGAAAATTTACAAGACTCTGTCAAAGCTTCAATGGTTTTCAAAATAAGAAAAAGTTATTAAAAAAAATCAACCACTGACAGAAAACACAATGAAGATGTAACTTCTGCCCGTAAACACGATTATATGGAACATTTCAACTATTCTCAGATCTTGACCTGATCAAATAAAGGACTACAAATTTCAAAGAAAAGGCATTAACTCAACCAGTTCCTTAAAAATACCAATTTTACATTTTAAGACGCACGAGTAAAGATGAAACGCAACAAAGCATCAAAAGAAAAAGAAATAAAATGAAAAGAAAAAAGAACCACATTACACACAACGACATAGGGACATACTGAAGAAGATGGAAACGAGACAAACATCAAGACAGAAAGTTAAGATAATCAATCAATCAATCATTAAAACCAATACAATGATAAACACAAGCGAAAAAGAACTAGATGATTTATAATTATAAAGAAAGAAAAATAAAAGAAACACACGTCAAAAAATAATATGTAGAAAGAGGGAAAGCGTACACACACACACACACACACACACACACACACACACACACACACACACACACACACACACACACACACACACACACACACACAAACAAACAAACAAACAAACAAACAAACAAACAAACAGACGGAATCAAACAGAAAAGAACCATACATTACAACAGTAGTAGAAAGGTAAGAACTGATTTTTTGTTCAATGGAGAAAGAGACAAGAGAGAAGGGAAGGCAGGTAAGCGCGCGCGCACACACACACACACACACACACACACACACACACACACACACACACACACACACACTCAATCACTCACGCACGCACGCACGCACGAAAGTGAAAGAGAGAGAGACAGACAGACAGAGACCGACAGACCGACCGACAGACAGACAGACAGACAGACAGACAGACAAAAAGACATGCAGGCAGGCAGCAGACAGACAGAGACAGTAAGACATAGAGAACAGACAGAAAATTTGAGGAGAAAGAGAGACAGACAGACAGACAGACAGACAGACAGACAGACAGACAGTCAAAAGAAACAGAAACTAGAAAAAGAGACTCAGAAAAGAATTAGGCAAATGCAGAAAGCAAACAAACAGACAAACAAGGAGAACCACCTCTCACGACTGAAGCCAAATACTTGACTGGCGCCTCAAGTGAATCAAGTTTACTACTTTATTCCTGTTTCTTTTGCACTTAAGCTTCAGATCAATAGCTAGCTCCTACCGCAGACTACGATTTTGAGCCACAGGGGAAAGAAAATAAAAGACAACAAAAGGAACTATTCATTGGAGAAACTGGATATGAACATACTTAAAACCTTCGTCTTTGTTGTGCTGTGGATTTTCTACATTCCGTGGAAAGAAAAGTACAGGATAATAATTGACTACAGAAAGAAAGGAAAGACCGACCGACCGACCGACCGACCGACCGACCGACCGACCGACCGACCGACCGACCGACCGACCGACCGACCGACCGACCGACCGACCGACAGACAGACAGACAGACAGACAGACAGACAGACAGACAGACAGACAGACAGACAGACAGACACACACACACACACACACACACACACACACACACACACACACACACACACACACAAGCACATTCAGATAACGGGCACATAAGCAGACTGACAAAAACATAAGCAGTGAGACAACAGAGACACTAAATCAGACTCAGTCATTTCAAAAAAGAAAAGAAAAGAAAGAAAGAATGCATGAATGAATTGTGATAATAAATCATAGAAAATGAAGGAATGAATAGATGGATGGATGAAAGAAAAGTATGAATTAAGAAAGGAAGAGAGAAAGGAAGGAAAAAAAGAAATGAATGGATGTCCAAAATAAAGAACAGAAAGGCGAGAAACCAAAACGAAAAAACCCATGTGAAATATAAAAAGCAGAACAAAAACCAAATTAGACAAAGCAAGAAAAAAACGCGCGCAAACAAAAAAAAAGTTCAAAGCTGTAGTAACCTTGACCGCTGAAAGTTTTCTTTAAAAACAAACCAACAAAAAAAAATCAAAAATTCCAACCAAAAGATCAACAGCGCAGACAGAAGAGAAAGAGCAGAACAAATCCGTCACAACGGGAAGTAAAAGTGTGATGCAATGTGCTGTATCGTAGAATAATGTAAAATAAGATGTAATAGAAAACAAAAACACAGAACTCGCTTAAAACTGACGCAGTTCAAAGTCCTGAAATACAACTTCGTGATAGACAAACTGATGAACCACAACAGCGCAAAAGCAAACCTGCCTTGTTACGTGCAATAACTACCTATTAAAAAAACAACAACAATTACAACCACAAAAGCATATTAGTAATGGCAGCAGTCTATATGAGTCATGGCAGCATTCTTCTTCTTCGTTGTCGAACGCTCAGACAGCAACTATTGTTGTCCGTCATAGGAGCGAAAAATACATTGTGCTGCCGTTGAGTACCTGACAAGTCAAGCCCAGCACATCCGACTTCGGTGGTGGGATAGAACTATCTCTTAAGGATTTCGGGGGGGGGGGGTAGAGGGCGGAGGGAGGAGGGGGTGAAGAATGAAAGCAGTGTAATCAAAACCCTATGACTCACACGTGCGCCAAACAACTATTTCTTTCAAGTCAGTCACGGTACTAAACGGATAAGGCACTGCAGGCCAGCTTACAGATGAGGAAAAGAGTGCCATGAACAACGAAAATGATTAATCGAAGAAAGAAAGGCATAGGGATAATGGTACCGCAAGACAGAGCTTGTAGGTGGGACTGGTTAACGATAGTTGCTGGAACACGGTGATTTGATTACCGGAAAAAAAAGAGATGCAAAAGCGTCAGATTCTGTTTCAGAACAAAAAATACTAAGCAGTACATACACACAAGACAGCAGCCTCCAAATGAGAAGGAATAAAAGACTAGAAAAAAACAGAGTGGAGAGATTGAAAGCATGGCTTGACAACTAGTCTCAAGCTGTTCTGTTCACACTTCCTTTCTATCTTGTATTCTGCCACAGTTCCGTGTCCATCATAAGCTGCGTGTACTTTTCGGAAAGTTGTGCCGAAAGAGAAAGCTGTCGACTTTACCACTGCATTTTCCTGATTGCATTTTATGGGAAATGTGCTGTCAAGAGTTTCTATGAGTGTTCTCTATGTAGTGGGTGGCGTTACAATTCTTCTCTCTCTCTCTCTCTCTCTCTCTCTCTCTCTCTCTCTCTCTCTCTCTCTCTCTTCTCTCTCTCTCTCTCTCTCTCTCTCTCTCTCTCTCTCTCTCTCTCTCTCTCTCCTCTCTCTCTCTCTCTCTCTCTCTCTCCTCTCTCTCTCTTCCCCTCTCTGTCTGTCTGTCTGTCTGTCTGTCTGTCTGTCTGTCTGTCTGTCTGTCTGTCTTCTCTCTCTCTCTCTCTCTCTCTCTCTCTCTCTCTCTCTCTCTCTCTCTCTCTCTCTCTCTCTCTCTCTCTCTCTCTGTATCTTTTAAGCGTAACTATAAATCTTTCCTGTTTCAAAAAATTCTCAAACATGCTCCTAAACTATAGTCATTATTATTATTAGACATGTTAAAATTGGGACAACAAACAGCATCGACTATTCATGACCTCAGGTCTCGTACATATGTATTCTGCTTCTGTATTATGATTATTGTATGTTATGTTATAGTGATAATGTACTCTGACTGCTGATGTTGTTGTTGGGTTTTTGTTGTTGTTGTTGTTGCTGGATGTTGGGTTTTCTTTGTTTTTAAATCAAATTTTGTAATCACCTTCTTCAGAATCTATTATACATCAACTCTAGCTAAAATCGTAATGCCATGTGCTCATAGATTCTTGTTTGTATATAAGTCATGCTTTAAAGACTGGAAAGAGGTAGTCAGAGATGTGGGTAAATAGCATGTCGATTTGTGTGTGTGTGTGTGTGTGTGTGTGTGTGTGTGTGTGTATGTGTGTGTGTGTGTGTGTGTGTATGTGTGTGTGTGTGTAAGTGAGTGTGTGTGTGTATGTATTACATGCCTCTCTCTCTCTCTCTCTCTCTCTCTCTCTCTCTCTCTCTCTCTCTCTCTCTCTCGTGAAATATTAAATTGATTTTTTTTTCTGTACCCTTCGTATTTAGTATTTGCTTGTTCGTTTGAAATGATTTTCATTATCTATTTCATATTGTGTACATTGTGTACACCTTTTCATGTTTATTGTGGGGGGGTTGCTTGCTTATTTGACTTTTGTTTTCGGGGGGGGGGGGGAGGGGGGGAGCGGTGGGTTGGGATCTTTTCCGAGGGCTGGATGTAAAAAAGCAATTGTTGCTTATTCTATTACCCTCTTTGAATAAAAAAGTTTTCAAAGTTTCTCTCTCTCTCTCTCTCTCTCTCTCTCTCTCTCTCTCTCTCTCTCTCTCTCTCTCTCTCTCTCTCTCTCTCAAATTTGTCGACTCTCTCTCTCTCTCTCTCTCTCTCTCTCTCTCTCTCTCTCTCTCTCTCTCTCTCTCTCTCTCTCTCTCTCTCTCTCTCTCCCCTATCTCTCTCTCTCTCTCTCTCTCTCTCTCTCTCTCTCTCGGAGTGGCTTCCCTTGCTTGGCTACCAGCAAGACGTGGTTTCTAAAGTGAGAAAAGAAAATTCCTATTTTCTACCAGAAAAACCTCCAGTATGCCAGTGACAGGACTACCATCTTCTCTGGAAACAGTTTTGAACACCTTTCTGCAGGAAATGTCTCTGACATCGTATAAAATCGACGGCAGAGAGAATCAAACTGTGATAGTGTTGCGCCTGTCGCCGGCCCACCGGCATCCTGCTACACACAGCCATGGTGACAGTGTTGGTAACAGTGTTGTTTACCGTAAGAAAGGGGCAGCGCAAATTGCTAGGGACAAAAAGAGAATGGAGACACATAAGGTCAGTGTCATAAATAAACAACATGAACATTCTGTCTCCCCTTCGGATTTGTTTCTCCCGACGCCCCCAAGTTTATTTTACAACACCGAAAATGAAATGGCCATGGACACATTCAAAGGTGACACGCCCACTGGCCCTCCTCCCTGCGCTGCAAAATCCGCACGTGCAACACGGCAGGCCGTCTCTTCTCCGTCATGCATGCCTGATGTTGACCCCGTGTCAGTGACAGTGCAACCGCACGAATTGGCGCTTGAAGACTGGAGTCTCGACTCTGACACGGACAAGAATACTGACAATGAAGAAGTCATATCTGTGAGCAGTGACGCGCCAGCAGTGCCGCCTGTGACACTGGCAGAGCACAGCTCTAGGGAAGATGTGACAGGGAACAGCAAGAGAGCGGAACCACTGGAAACGAATGCCGAAAGTGCGACTGCCATCGACGAAGCAGGAGGCGGCTCCACTGTGTCCGGCGAGGATCGCAGGGAATTGATGGAACTTCTGCAGCAATTTGCAGACACAATGAACAGGGGCTTTGATTCATTGGAGAAAGCAAATGAAGACAGGAATCTTCCCGACACGTCCAGTGACCAGCCAGCAGTACAACCACATGGCTGATGCCGCTCTGTGACAGTTCCTCCGCCCCTGTTACGACATGGGTTGTTACCAGTGACATCCACACAAACTATTGCAAACAATACCGCGTTTCGGTTACCAATCGCGAAGAATCCTTGATATTGTACAGTTTGAAATTTTGTTGTACCTTTCGATTTCGGTCCCCTCCCCCATCTACCCATTTGTGAAAGGGTTGAAAAACCTAACACAATAAATCTTTGTCATTGTCATTGTCATTGTCATTGTCATTGTCATTGTCTCTCTCTCTCTCTCTCTCTCTCCCCTCTCTCTCTCTCTCTCTCTCTCTCTCTCTCTCTCTCTCTCTCTAGCTTTCTCTCTCTATCTAGCGCTCTCTCTCTCTCTCTCTCTCTCCTCTCTCTCTCTCTCTCTCTCTCTCTCTCTCTCTCTCTCTCTCTCTTTCTTTCTTTCTTTCTTTCTTTCCCGTAGTGGAGCGAGAAAGTCAAGTCAAAATTACCCTCAACAAAGACCACTTTGACTTCTTACTCTCCGGCTCCACACCCCATTTTTCCCCTTAGTATCTCCACCACTAAACTCCCAAGAAACTCTCTTTCTCGTCTATACTAGTGTCTATCACACCTTCCCTGTTTCACCCCACTGCAGGCTTTGACAGCCAGTCCTTACAGGGCTGATGGTATCTTACAGTCCTCTGAATGCCAGCAGGCTGAAGAAAAAAACAAGGTTTTCAATCACCATGACACCAATAATGATGCTCTTAGTCACGTTGGAAGATCACTATCCCAGCGACTTAGGTCGTGCTCAGCCTGAAATCAGATATATATTTCCCAGCTCCAGTAATCTTATATACAGGCACCGTAGCCTGTTGGATAAGACGACGGACTTGTGGTCTGTATGTCCCCGTGTGGCGTGTGTCGTGAGTTCGAATTTCAGTGGGAGTTTTACTGTCTCACTTGTAGTTGACAAAATTATGTCCTTTAAAAAAAAAAAAAAAAAAAAAAAAAGGGGGGGGTGAGGAAAGTTAGCGGGAGTATGATGGGGGCAGGTATGCTGAGGGCCTGCTTCCGAAAGACCATCTCCCTGGGCAGCCTGACTTATATTGGGCCCACGCTGGGGTTTACCCTGAAAAAATCAACTCCAGGACTTCTTTCCTGGAGACTTGCAAAAGGTGAATGATACTCCTCAGACAGAGAGGTGAGCAAACTGAAGATGGGCATCATATGATGATGCCCTTCAGGAGGATGTAGTGAGAGGAGGACGGAGGAGGGCAGTCAAGTGAAGAGATTGGAGGAGGGCAGTCAAGTGAAGAGATTGGAGGAGGGCAGTCAAGTGAAGAGATAGGAGGAGGGCAGTCAAGTGAAGAGATTGGAGGAGGGCAGTCAAGTGAAGAGATTGGAGGAGGGCAGTCAAGTGAAGAGATTGGAGGAGGGCAGTCAAGTGAAGAGATTGGAGGAGGGCAGTCAAGTGAAGAGATTGGAGGAGGGCAGTCAAGTGAAGAGATTGGAGGAGGGCAGTCAAGTGAAGAGATTGGAGGAGGGCAGTCAAGTGAGAGGAGAGAGGAGGAGGGCAGTCAAGTGAAGAGATTGGAGGAGGGCAGTCAAGTGAAGAGATTGGAGGAGGGCAGTCAAGTGAAGAGATTGGAGGAGGGCAGTCAAGTGAAGAGATTGGAGGAGGGCAGTCAAGTGAAGAGATTGGAGGAGGGCAGTCAAGTGAAGAGATTGGAGGAGGGCAGTCAAGTGAAGAGATTGGAGGAGGGCAGTCAAGTGAAGAGATTGGAGGAGGGCAGTCAAGTGAAGAGATTGGAGGAGGGCAGTCAAGTGAAGAGATTGGAGGAGGGCAGTCAAGTGAAGAGATTGGAGGAGGGCAGTCAAGTGAAGAGATTGGAGGAGGGCAGTCAAGTGAAGAGATTGGAGGAGGGCAGTCAAGTGAAGAGATAGGAGGAGGGCAGTCAAGTGAAGAGATAGGAGGAGGGCAGTCAAGTGAAGAGAAAGGAGGAGTGGCGTGTAGCGAGAGGAGAAAGGAGGAGGAGAATGTGGTCAGTGCCAATGCAAGAGTGGCAGTCTCTTTTGCATCTGATGCAGATGTGGCTTTTTGAGTGGTGGTCTCTCTTTTCTTTTGGCACAATGTCTTGCAGTCTGTTGCAATTTGTTTGGCTGCTCTGAGTGCTTACAGGGATTTCTCACTAGGGAGCACTTGTATTCACAAGGGCATCACGCTTTGCGTCGATGACGGGGGGACAGCTCGCTATACTTGGCATCAAACCAGTCATTGTTCTTGGAGGTCTTTTTCCCAAAGGTTGCAAAGGCTGTTTTCTGAATGGCTTCCCGGAGGTGGTTCCATTTCTCAGAGGCTGAACAGTGCTGGTGTTCATCCGACAGAGCTTCTTTGAGAGACTTGGCAAATTCTTCGACTCTCTCTGGAAGATGCATAGTGGTGGTATTGATGCGAGCTTGCCTTTCTGTTTGGAGCTCTGGAGTTTCTTTGGATGAAGCCTGATCTTGCAGCAGACGAGAGAGTGTTCAGTGTCACAGTTGCGGATGATGAGCACAGACTTGATGTTGGTACGTCGGATCAGGATCATGTCCAGCTGATGCCAGTGTTTTGATCTGGAAGTAGGGGTTGGTCATGCAGAGGCTGTTGTAGGAGCAGAACTCCCGCAGGCGCTGCCCATTTTCGTTAATCTGGCCAACTCCAAAGTGTCCAAGACATGGAGGCCATGCGTCATGATCGGCACCCACTCGAGCATTAAAGTCTCCCAGGATGATGTCATGTTCCTTGGGGGGTATTTTCTTGATGACGTTGCTGATGTTGGCATAAAACTCGTCTTTTGTTTCTGCAGTGGATGTAAGGGTGGGAGCGTAGGCGTTGACAGGAGTGACGAAGCCCTCGGAGACACGGAGACGGACTGTCATCAGGCGTTCGGATCCCTTGTCTCCTGGTTCAACTATCTTCAGTAGGGTGTTCCTGACAGCAAATCCCACTCCATGCTCTCTTCGGTCCTCCGCGCTCTTCCCATGCCAGAAGAAAGTAAAGCCTTTCTCCTTGAGGGTTCCAGTGTCTGCAAGGCAGGTCTCTTGCACAGCAGCTATGTCCACCCTCAGTCTCAGCAGCTCATTGTTGATGACGGCTGACTTTCTTGCATCACTGATGCCTTGGAGATCTTGGGACAGTCCTGATGACAATATTCGGACGTTCCAGCTTCCCAGTTTTAGGACTGGGCACCTGTTTCTCATGGTTCTTGTATTTTTGCCTGGTGCGAATCTTACAGTCTGCTTGTTGGTTTGATCCTAATCCCCAAGCACCCATTGAGGAAGGCAGACTGTGGCAGGAGACCTTATTGGCTGGGGGCTGCCAAGCTTGAGGCGGGCGGTAGCTGTCCAGTGAAATCCTAGGATTTTTCCCACCGTCGGAAGCAACCCCTGGCGCCACGCTCTACGCCAGTCGAGCATTGCAGCTTATAACCGGTAACTGCTGCTTCACGTGATGTGTCCATGCTGTGAGGCGAGGCTGGAGTGACCTCTCCAGGGCGCGAGCCTTGGCAGGATGGTATGGAGGATGAGCTGTTGCCCAGATAGCAGGTCTCCCCTCTCCACACTGATGATGGATCCAAAGGAACAGCAGAAGCTGATACAGTTTGGCACCAGCAGTGTCGCAGGAGTTGCCGGAACGTTACTGAAGTCAGAAGCGGACCGCCTTCGGGACTCCATCTCCGGATTTCTCCAGAGGGTTTACTCCCGAAGCCTTTCTCCCCAGTGGGCAGTCCACAAGGTAGTGGAGGTTTGGGGTTAGAGTTTTCCTTCTCCTAGATGAGTTGCCTTACTGGGCTAACAAGTCCCATCTGCCCGAATGCACAGGTAGTACTGGGCTACATTTTACCAGTAGGAGGCAGTGCTCCCAGGCAGGCCAGCCGGAGGTAGAGAGATGTCGAGAGAGAGCAGAAGGTAGAAATGTATGACGGAGATGCGAGGAGAGGGAATTTAAGCAGAGAGGAAGAGAGATGAGTGTAGAGAGGCAGCAGGAAGAAGAGAGAGGAGGAGAAAGGAGGAGAATGTAGAGAGAGGAGAAAGGAGGAGGAGAATGAGAGAGAGAGGAGAAAGGAGGAGGAGAATGTAGAGAGAGGAGAGAAGGAGGAGGAGAGAGAAATGTAGAGAGAGAAAGGGAGGAGAATGTAGAGAGAGGAGAAGGAGGAGGAGAATGTAGAGAGAGGAGAAAGGAGGAGAGAATGTAGAGAGAGGAGAAAGGAGGAGGAGAATGTAGAGAGAGGAGAAAGGAGGAGGAGAATGTAGAGAGAGGAGAAAGGAGGAGGAGAATGTAAGAGAGGAGAAAGGAGGAGGAGAATGTAGAGAGAGGAGAAAGGAGGAGGAGAATGTAGAGAGAGAGAAGGAGAGAAGGCGTATCTGAATTTTTTGCTGATGACACCTCTATTTTTTCTCATTCTGACTTGAAACAACTATCTCATTATAAACCAGCAACATGCCAGTTGTTAAGGTCACTAAAAACTGCATCACCTCGTGGAAGGTCTGTGGAGAAGGCGACCAAACCACCGTCGTGTTGCGACTGAAGGCTAGCTCAGGGGAAGGGAACATGGCAGGTCAACAACGACCCGTGTATTTCCGTAAAAAGCCGCCCAGTCATGTCAACAGGGACCGCAGACGGACAGAGGAGAGGAGACAGACAGAGGAGATGGAGACAGACAGAGGAGATGGACAGAGGAGAGGAGACAGGCAGAAGAGAGGAGACAGAGGAGAGGAGACAGACAGAAGAGAGGAGACGGACAGAAGAGAGGAGACAGAGGAGAGGAGATGGACAGGCAGAAGAGAGGAGACAGACAGAGGAGACAGACAGAGGAGAGGCAAGAGAACAAGGCAAGTGAAATGTTCCATTCCGAAACTTTGCCAAGATTGTTTATGCCAACTGTTGCTTCCTGCACGAGATTATCGCCGAGCGTCACGTGATGTCACGATGTTGGCAGCTGACACAGGGGATGAACAACAAGAAGGTGGAATTGACCTGGTTGACATGCCTGTACCTGACGTGACGACGGAGAATGACGACTGTGACAATTACTTAGATCAGCTTCGGGATGCAGGCTACAGTGGAGATACTATAAAGGACTATGTGGGTGAGCTGAGAAACAGATCCTTGCAGAGAAATCTTAGACACGTTTCTAGAAACAACGACTATGGTCATGTGTATATCTCTGACGACATCCCTGACACTATCTGATATGAAAGTGAAGATATGGTTTTTCAGTTCACCCGGGCAAATGACACATACAACCCTGCAGATTATTTTTGGTTTGCTAAAAGAAACACTAGACACATGACTCAGGAAGAAAAAGAAATTTATTCCAAGCTGCAACTGTGGACACTTGCCCATCGTGAAAGAATTACAGATAGAATTAGTGCATGCTGGGCTGAATCACAGAAACCGATAAAGACGAAGGGTAACCCCCATACTTCTTGGTACCATACTTTCACTGTCTGTGTTTTGGTGTCTGTGTGTCTGTGTGTCTGTGTGTCTGTGTGTCTGTCTGTCTGTCTCTCTCTCTCTCTCTCTCTCTCTCTCTCTCTCTCTCTCTCTTATATAATATATATATATATATAATATATATATATATATAATATATATATATATATCCCTCCCTCCCTCCCTCTCTGTCTGTCTGTACAGCTCGCTAGCTCTCTCTCTCTCTCTCTCTCTCTCTCTCTCTCTCTCTCTCTCTCTCTGAATCCCTCCCTCCCTCCTCTCTCTCTCCTCCCTCCCTCCCCCTCTCTTTCTCTCTCTCCTCTCAACTCTCTCCTCTCTCTCACCCCTCTCTCTCTCTCTCTGTGCTTCTGTTGTTAATACAATGCTGAATGTTCTTCCATCTCTGCTCTCCTACTACAGCCTGTTTGAAAGGGTGCTGCAAGCGCTTAGCCACTGATTTGTTTTTTCTTTCTCCCACTGCTTACCATGCCAATTTCTTTTCGTTTATACCAGCTTTTGTTCCTATCTGAGTGACATTTTCTTTGTTCTCTTGTTCATATTTTTCTGCAAAGGAAATGAACAGTTGACAAAATGATTGATTACTTAGAATTCAATTCCAACTTAAAGAACAGAAGATGAAAAAAAATCATCAAAACTAGAGAAGTTGAGGCAGATACAATAAACACGACAAATAATCTTTAATAATTTTTTTTTTCAAATAAAGGAGAGATAAGAGAACAAAATAAGGAAGAGTAATATGTGAGCGCCGACATAGATAAACAAGACACCTCATTCATCTTGTGAAATTCATAATGCAGTTAGTGCGTTCATGAAAGGCAATATGAATGTGTGTGTGTGTGTTCGAGTGTGTGTGTGCGTGTGTGCGTGCGTGTGTGTATGTGCGTGCGTGCGTGCGTGCGTGTGTGCGTGCGTGCGTGCGTGCGTGCGTGCGTGCGTGCGTGCGTGCGTGCGTGTGTGGTGTGTGTGTGTTTAAAACCATTCACACGTACACATCAATAACCGTAAACCCCATCAACAGAACCCAATCAATACATCACTGTCAATAAGAAATTGTCTTCTCCTGTCTTTTTTTTAACTATTCTCTAAATGTGCACTGGTTCAAAGGCAAAGATTCTGTGTGACCTCTGTTTTGCAATATCATCTAGGTCAAGTTCATTTCTTTGCTTTTTTGGGGGTGCTCTTTTACAAGTTTATGGGTAGTTGTCTGGACAACAAACTCCAAGATATAGGATGATATATGTGCAGTATGAATGACGCACTCGTAAATTAACTTGCGACATAAAAGCAGGGAACGTAATCGCCAGATATTCCACAAATCAGCTAATTCTCGTTTATAAACGAGTGTGTATGTAAAAACTTTTTTTTCATGTTACTACATGTTTTCAGGTAAAAACTGCTATGTTTTACACGTAGAACTCTGTTTTGATGACAATAGAGAAAAAAGTAAACAATGTTATGCACAATACAATAAATTGCAATGTTAAGAAGTACAAATAAACAAGCACGGCTTTTCAGATTATCGCTACATTAATCGTTTCAAAAACATTTATAGATGGGTTTGGTTGTGTGTTTTTTTTAAAATACTTGGATCAGTTTCAACAGTTGTGCTTATATCTGTCAAGAAACATCACAAAAAACAACCTAAAAGAATATTACCATGATCAAATTAATGATCTGTCTTAAAACCCTTCCATCCATATCAATTTCACGTACATTTCTTGTATCATCAAAAAAGTCAAAACGTCACAGAGAAACAAGTCTTTTGTTTTCAAAAATCTTCCAACACAAGGCCATATTTTCAATCCATATTTATAAAACAGACAGGCCTCAATGAGGCGCTGAACAAAAGAATGTCAAGTAGATAAAAGAGTAGAAAAAAAGCACAGAAAAAAAGAAATATATTAGAGGTTAAAAAGTCAGATGTAAAAAAAAACAACAACAAAAAACGGAAAAGAAATAAAGAATCAACACACTCTGCGCTAAAATGTCTTTCAAGAAATGTTCGAAAAATCATTACAATTTGTGAGTTGTTCTTGCTGTTGTGAGTTCCCCAGCTTAACACGCTGGGGGTCACCCAGAATATGCACTCTGTCTCATCCATCCCAACTGAGAATCACAGAATGAGAAAAATTTGCGTGTATGACTGTTTTCAAGCACCTCGCCATATAGGCTGCCATACTCTGACTTCAGGGGATTTTTTCTCCTGTAAAGGAGATTGCAGGTTGTTATGTTAAGAGCTTGTCATAGCTGAAGGCAATCTCAACACAACGTTTTACAACATAAAAACATCTTATTGTAGGCCTTACTCATCAGCTGACATCAATAACTGACCCAGCTTTTGGCCTGGCCTAATTTGTGAGTTATTCATGGAGAAAAAAGGGAAACAGAACAAGAAGTCAACCATATAAAAAAAGGAATAAAGACACAATGTCTGCCTGTACAAACGATTGCATTCATTGTCCTGAGGGATTTCCAACTCCTCTAACATTTTCGTTTACAAACAAGTTTTTTTGTTATGAAAAAGGTTAAAGAATATAAAAAAGCGCAATAGAATTCCAAACAGAAATTATACACTATCGGGATGAATGCATAAAACTGAAAAAAAACCAATGAAAATAGGAAGAAAAAGAGAAATAACAGAAATAAAAGATGGATTGATATTGGAACATGAAAAAGAAAAAAACTAAAAAAGCAAAAAGGTCGGGAAGAAGAGGGCGGAGCGAAGGAGGGGGAGGAGAGAGAGAGAGAGAGAGAGAGAGAGAGAGAGAGAGAGAGAGAGAGAGAGAGAGAGAGAGAGAGAGAGAGAGAGAGAGAGACAGACAGACAGACAGACAGACAGACAGACAGACAGACAGACAGACAGACAGACAGACAGACAGACAGACAGACAGACAGACAGAGAGACTGAGAGACAGAGAGAGAGGGGGGGGGAGGGGGGGGGGGGGGAGGAGAGAGGAGAGAGAGGGAGAGGGAGAGGGGGAGAGAGGGGGTGAAGGGAGAGGGAAAGAAAGAGAGAGTGAGAGAGTGAGAGAGAGTGAGAGAGAGAGAGAATAATGGGAGAATGAGAGAGACAGAGGGAGGGAGCGAGGGAGAGACAAAAACAGAGACAAAAACAGAGAAAGAATCACACACACACACACACACACACACACACACACACACACACACACACACACACACACACACACACACACACACACACACACACACAGAGAGAGAGAAAGATTCAAAAAAGACAGAGAGGGAGAAAGAGAAACAAAGTCAGTAAATGAATGAATGAATGAATGAATGAATGAATGAATGAATGAATGAATGAATTAATGAATAAATGAATTAATGAATTAATGAATGAAAGGATAGGAAGTGAAATTAATGGTAAAAGGAGGCAGCACAAACACTCGCCACAAGAAAAAAAAAGAAAATGATAATAAAACAAAGAGAAAGAAGACAGGAAGAGAGGAAAAAAGGAAGGAAAGAAAGGTATGCAAATATAGAAGATAGGAATATAAAAGTCGTGCGCACACGCGTACACTACCCCCTCCCTCTACCCTACACACACAGGTCTGTATGAGTGCTCGCACGCGCATACACATGTATACGCACGAGAAAGGGAGGACGGGGGCGAAGAGGGAGAGAGAGGGAGGGAGGGAGGGAGACAGACAGACAGACAGACAGTCAGACAGACAGACAGACAGGCAGACAAACAAACAGACAAACAAACAAACAAAAAAACAAACAAAAGAATGAATAGTAAGAAACAAAGGAAGGAAGCCGGTAGGAATAAAAGACTGAAAGACTCAAAGAAAACAAAAACACCAAGCCCACGAAGCTGCCTACTTGACTGCTGTAGGTCATAAATCCAGTTTACCTCTCCAATCTCCCTTCGTGTGAAGTCTGGCCTCACTAGCTCTCATGCTATAGTTCCCATCACGAAAACACAAGGAGAGAAAGAAATCCTGGAACTACTCATTACGAGCACTGCATGTATGTAACTATGGATGGATGGATGGATGGATGGATGGATGGATGGATGGATGGATGGATGGATGGATGTGTGTATGTGTGTATGTGTGTATGTGTGTGTGTATGTATGTATGTATGTATGTATGTATGTATGTATGTATGTATGTATGTATGTATGTATGTATGTATGTATGTATGTATGTATGTGTGTATGTATGTATGTATGTATGTGTGTGTATGTATGTACGTACGTACGTACGTACGTACGTACGTACGTACGTACGTACGTACGTACGTAGGTGTGTGTGTGTGTATGTATGTATGTATGTATGTATGTATGTATGTATGTATGTATGTATGTATGTATGTATGTATGTATGTATGTATGTATGTATGTATGTATGCTAAAAAATGATAAATAAATAAATAAATAACTTTTCTTTGTACTATTCCATCTTTTTCTTCTTCGTCGTCGTCGTCGAACGCCCAGACAGCAACTATTTGTTGTCTGTCATATGAGCAAAAATGTGTTGTGCTGCCGTTAAGCGTCTCACAAGTCAGGCCCAGTGCATCATACTTTGGCATGAGAGAGAACTGTTATCTTTTAAGACTTTGAATTTTTTCTATTTTCATTCTGGGCAAAGGGAAGAGAATGGAAAGATAAAAATGACTTAACAAAGAAGAAAAGACAGACAAAGATGTAGATATAGAGACGACAAACATAGTAGCATACGGGCAAAAGCCCTTGTACAAAAAAAACACTACACCCTGCAAAAAAGGAGTAAGAAGAAAAGGGGAGGAGGGCTAGAAAGAGAGGGGGCATCAAGAGAAAGAGAAGACAAAGTGAGAGAAAAAGAGAAAAAAAAGAAAAAGAGGTAGATGCAAGATGAGACAGACAGACAGACAGACAGACAGACAGACAGACAGACAGACAGACAGACAGACAGAACAGACAGAAAAGAGAGAGAGACAGAGAGAGACACAGAGAGAGAGACAGAGAGAGAGACAGACAGACAGAAACAGAGACAGATAGAGAGAAAAAACAAAACACAATTGAACAATACAAGAACAGACAAGAAACAAAACCAAAACGTAGTAAACAAAAACAAAAATAAACTACACTTTAAAAAAAAAAAGTGAGAGAGAGAAAAGTGTGCAAAGAAATGTTTGTTGCTCTAGTAACCCTGACAGGTGAAGGATTTCTACCCACACAAAAAAAACAACAACAAAACAAACATACAAAAAACAACAAC
>CM060334.1:19626841-19629341 GCA_030674155.1 Stramonita haemastoma | reverse complement strand
ACACCCTCCAATGTTTCACCCTACTGCAGGCTTTGGCTGTCAGTGCTTAAAGACCTGTGGGGTCACAGGAGTCCTCCGAATGCCATCAGGCAGGAGAAAATAGAGTTTTTAATGACCAGGGTGTCAATAATGGCGCTCTTCGATATCACTGTCACAGCGCATTAGGTCCTGCTGGACTGAATCAGGCAGGTTCATTAAAACAACGTCTGACTTCACGTGTTTTTTTTCAGGGGGGGGGGGGGGGGGGGTCCTCTGTACATGTCTCACTTTGTCTGTCTGTCTGTCTGTCTGTCTGTCTCTCTTTCTCTCACTCTCACTCCCTCACTCACACACCCGCGCGCGCGCACCCCCCCCCCCCACCGCGCGCGCGCATACACATACAAAACATTTATATATATTTATGTGTGTGTGTGTGTGTGTGTGTGTGTGTTGTGTGTGTGTGTGTGTGTGTGTGTGTGTGTGTGTGTGTGTGTGTGTAGAAGCGAGAGAGAGACATAGTAGATAAATAGAGAGATAGAGAGATAGAGATAGATAGATAGATAGATAGATAGATAGAATAGATAGATAGATAGATAGATAGATAGATAGATAGATAGATAGATAGATAGATAGATAGATAGATAGATAAATATGTCTCTATATGATATACATAATATAATGTCTTTTTTAATGCAAAATAATGGATCAAACGTTACGTATTTCTCAACAACAACTACACAAAACACAGTAAGAAAACCAACACGCACAGAATAAATAATGGAAATACGATCTCTGCCTATAAACACAATAGTGTCTAACCACCTCGAGGATTTCTCCATTTTTCCCCAGATCTTCCATACTGCCAAACAATTTTTTTTAACAATTTGAGAATTATTTTTAATGTATTTATTAACAAAAGAGAAAACCTATATCACCGAGGCCAAATGAATGCATAAGGAAGACCAAAGAAGACGGAAAATGAGAGACAAGAACACCAGGAGACAGATCGGGTTATGAACATATTAAGCAAAAATGGGACATAAAGACAGGAGAAGAGAAACTCGAGAAACAGAGACAGAAAGGGAAAAAGAAGGAAGAGGGAAAGAAACACTGAAAGAAAGAAGGGCTGAAAAAAAACAAAGAAAGGAAGAAACGAAAGAAGGAAGGACAAAAGAAAGCAAGGAGCAATATTCTAATAAACAGTCCTATAGGACACTTGCTAAAGCTGTCATAATTTATTTTAGGATTTTTCATTTTGTTAATATTGTTGTGATCATTGTGTAGTTCTTTCCTGTGCAGTTATTTTAGCAGTAGATATATATTTTATTGTAAAGAATTATCAACTTCACCCCCTCCCTGTCTATCATCTAATATCACGCTGAGTGAACAGACGTAAAATCAAAGCAGCAACAACACGCAAGCACACTTTCCTCTCTCCTCTCTCTCTCTCTCTCTCTCTCTCTCTCTCTCCCTCTCCTCTCTCTCTCTCTCTCTCTCTCTCACTCTCTCTCTCTCCTCTCTCTCTTCTCATCTCTCCCCCTCTCCCTTCCCCCTGTGTCTGTGTTTTTTTAAGCAAATTTATTGCTTACTCAATGTACCATCTGGAAATAAAATGTTTGATCTGATCTGATCTGATCTGATCTGATCTGATCTGATCTGATCTGACTCTCTCTCTCTCTTCTCTCTCTCTCCTCTCCTCTCTTCTCCTCTCTCTCTCTCTCTCTCTCTCTCTCACGCACACACATAGAGGGGGAATGGAGAGATGGAGAGAGGGGGAGAGAGTGACAGAGAGAAAGACAGAGAGACTGACAGACAGACACAGAGAGAGAGAGGGTGGGGGTGAAGAGGGAGGGAGGGAGAGAATACAGCAAAAACAAAAACATCAAGAGACTGAAGCAATCTACTCGACTGACATATGTTACAAATCAAGTTCACCACATCTATCCAAACTCTTTTGAAGCGCGGCATCACCGGCTCTAGAACATACTTAGACTCTCAACACCACTTCAGAAGAAGAAACAAACGCAAACGTAAAGGGGAGTGGAAGGGGGTGGAACTGCTCATTGTAGGGACTTGATTTGTTCATTTGAAAAACCTTTACTATGGCCCGTTTAAAATGTTCTGTATTCAGAAGAATGGAAACATAAAGGTAAGACAAGAAAGTAGCACGCGTACGCGCATGCACGCACACGCGCACGCACCAACATGCACACGCACACACACGCACACGCCACACACACACACATACACACAGGCAGACACACTTAAGTCCAAACCCAAAAATAGCAAGAAACAAAAGAAATTAAAAAGGTGAAAACAAAGAAAGGAAAGGAATGACAATTAAAATACAAAAGAAACAAAAGTATTTTAAAAAAATAAGATAAAAAGAAGGAAGGAAAGTAGTAAGAAAGCAAGAAAGAAAGTTAAAATAAAGGAAAGAAAGAAAGAAAAAAAGAAGAAAAATACAGACAGACAGACAGACAGACATACAGACAGACAGACAGACAAACAGAACAGACAG
>CM060334.1:19614341-19621841 GCA_030674155.1 Stramonita haemastoma | reverse complement strand
CCCTGTTCCTTATTGAAAGCATCTTTCTTTAGCATTTTTGCTTTAGACTTTACCTGTCCTACAGAAGGTTTTCACACGTTAACCAAAAAAATAATAAAGAGGAAAAAATGCAGTTTATCGGTTGACTAACGTCACTACTGGATCTGAAGAAGCCGTCAAAGGTCTGAAATGGATACGACAAAGGGAGGGGGGTCAGGATGCTCTTTGTCTGCTGCTTTTTGTGGGATTATTTTTCTCTTTTTAACACAGGAAAGTTCAGATGTCTATTGCATTAAAGTTGTTGTGTATGTGTGTTGTCTGTGTGTGTGTGTGTGTGCTGTTATGTGTGTGTGTGGTGTGTGTGTGTGTGGTGTGTGTGTGTGTGTGTGCGTGTGCTGTATGTGTAGTGCGTGTGTAGTGTGTACGTGTGATGTGTGTGTGTGAGTGTGAGTGTGAGTGTGTGTGTTGATGTGCACTTGTGTGGCACGCGCGCATTTGTGTGTGTGTGTGTGGTGTGAGAGAGAGAGAGACAGAGAGACAGAGAGACAGAGAATACAACTACGCATGCGCTTTGTGACAGGCAGACAGAACGAGAATACAACTACACATACGCACTAAGTTTTTTCCCCAGTCTGACTTTTTTTTCTAATTTTTGTGCATTAAATTACAAAACAGAAACTGGGAGATCAGGTCAGGATTATCTGTGGACTCAAAGAAGCGAGTTGAGGAAGTTTTTACATTCCTCTTGTCAGATGCTTGCAACTTCTTCAATGACAACTTGACAGTACAAGTCAAAAATGTCCATCGCTGTTCTTAGTTGTAATATGGTATTGTGACAGCCAACACAACAAGAAAGGTTTCTGCAAATCTTTTGACAATTTCCAAAGAGTAATTGCCATCCAAGTGTTACTAGAATGATGAATTTGCTTTCACAGAGCAAGTTTTAGATGAATGGCAGGGTTTTTTTTGTTACTTTTGGTTTATGTTTCTTTCTTTGTTTGCTTGTTTTTGATAGGAGTGCTTGCCTAGCCATGTATGTTGTAATACCATGTTAACCTTTTTACTACCCTCTCATAGCAAAACGTGTATTTTATTAGATTGCACGTGCAGGGATTAGACACTTTTGTTGCTTTGCTCTCAAGATGTACATTCAAATGTATTTCTCTCCCTTTCCCATACTTTCCTATTTCTCTCTCTTTCCCATACTCTAAAATGTTTCAAGATTCTAGAAAGATTCAAGGCAAAAAGACAGCAAACCAAACAAAAAATCCGTATCTCCACTCTGTCACATCCCAAAATACTGACTGCCAACAATGTTGGAAAACCTATCTGAAATATTGCAGCGAAGAACCAATATAGTTGTATGGTAGACTAGCAATATTGTAACAGCAACAATGACAAGTTTTATTGTGTTATACATATATGCGTATCATACAATTATACACTGCAACACACTTTATACATTAATGAAAACAACATGATTTATTTATGCCTTAAACGATAATTACTGAGTATACTACTGACAGGCACACAATAAGATAACATCATACACTACAACACATATGAATAATAACCACAAAAACCACGAAAATAACCATGCCATATCTTCATAAACATAGGGATCATCTCTCTCTCTACAAGACTATATATACATCCACGCACCCATCCCTTTCCTCTCTACCTAAGCAAAAGCCTCTTTGCATGCAAGTCTTGGAATTAGCGAAATCCCACGGAGCAATTAGCATCTATCTCATGCCTAGTCACACAGAATTACTGCCAGGGTCGGCCCATGATTTCGTATGCCATGTTTGCCTTTTGTGGAGACCTTGCCCATCTTCGTTTACCGACATTTTAAACTGGGGTGCAAAGCAGGAACGGGTGGGTGAAAAGGGGGACAGGGAGGGTGAGGACTTGAGGTTTGAGTGAGACTAGATTCTAGATGAAATCCTGAGGTAGTCTGAAAGAGAGAGAGGGGAGAGAGAGAGAGAGAGAGAGAGAGTGTGTGTGTGTGTGTGTGTGTGTGTGTGTGTGTGTGTGTGTGTGTGTGTGTTGTGTGTGTGTGTGTGTGTGTGTGTGTGTCAAGTCAAGTCAAGTCAAGTCAAAATCAAGTCAAGTCATGTCAAACTTTAATTTCCAGATGGTACACTGTGTGTGTGTTTGATTGTGTGCGTGCGTGCGTGCGTGCGTGCGTAGTGCGTAATAGTTGCTGCCTGAGTGTTCAACAAAGAAGATGAATTTTCATTGTGCGCGTGTAAGCGCGTGTGCGTGTTTGTGTGTTTGTGTGCACGCGCGCGTGCGTGTGTTCTTTCAGGAACTACTTAGCTTCTTAAAACCAAACCCTAAGTCACTTGACAGTTTTTGCATCACTGATGTGCTTCAGTTAATGAACACTTCAAACATCGTGGAGTGTGATTTTGATGTTATCTTCAGCTCACAATAGTTACTTCATAAGCTACTCTAACAATGTAATGTTTTTTTTTCTTTCCAGAATCCCTTCAGGGAACTAAAACACAACACAACATGCAGCCGTATTGCTACGACCATTAGCTCTAAAAGCAAACACTGAGGTCAATTTCTAAGAAAGGGCAGTTAGACCTTGCGATGATGTTGATTTTTTGGCTCCCATTCCAGCCCTGATTTTGATATAAACTGTACTGATGCTTATGTTACTCTCCGAGTTTGGGGGGGAAGGAGAGGGAAGGAGGGGGATCAACAAAACACACTAAGCAAGAGATAAAAGTATGGGTCCGAAACAAAACGGTGTCGTCATTTTATATTCAAGATACTGAGTGAGGGAGAGAGAAAGATAGTGAAAGACAGACAAACAGACAGACAGACGGACAGAGACGGGCAGACAGAATCAGAGAAAAAGTGAGACAGTGAAACACACACACACGACCACACCACACACACACACACCACCACACACACACGCAGCACAGCACCACACACACCACACACACACACACACACACACAACACCACACACGGAGACCTAGAAAGAAACACAGAGAGAGGCAAACAGACAGAGAAAAAGAAAGAGAAAAGACAGAGACAGAGATACAGCAACACAAAAAGAGAGACAGAGACACACAGACAGACACACAGACAGACAGACACAGGCACAAGAAATTAAACTGTGACCACATCCGCCGATATTTTTAGTCTTTTTTCCGAGCTGTTTGGTTTGGAATGTGCAATAGGTGTCTCAGAGCCAGCTAGTGACATCGAGGGCCACTAGGAGGCTGCTTTTAGTTGACTCACGTATGCTTTGTGTGGACATGTGGGTGGTGAAAAAGTAAAGGTAAAGAAGCAAGCGAGAAGGGTACGAACGAAGAAATTCTGCTCACGAGGTCGAGAGAGAGTGTGAGAGGGAGAGACACAGAGAGAGATGGGGGAGGGAAGGAGACAGACATACACACAGACACAGAAAGAGGGAGATAGGGTCAACGAAGAGAGAGAGAGAGAGAGAGAGAGAGAGAGAGAGAGAGAGAGAGAGAGAGAGAGAGAGAGAGAGAGAGAGAGAGAGAGAGAGAGAGAGAGAGGAGAGAGAAACAGAACAGACAGACAGAGACAGAGAGAGAGGGGGAGGGAAGGAGGGAGTGCGAGAGAGCACGGTAGAAGACAGCAAGCCAAGAACACAGCTACCTATCCAAATTTCCACCCGTGGAACAGATAGCTAACCTACTTGGACAAACATGTACCACAGCATTTTCTTATGGTGTGCGGAAACAAGACTGTCTTTCCCCTAAACACCAGAAATAAGACAGATCGGCTGACCTCCCTGACATATCGCGCAACACACAAGCAGGAAGCAATCTGCAAACAATAACACCAACAAGAGCCACGATGCATGCAACCCCATCCCCATGTCTCTTCCCGCTTCCGTAACAGACTCCATGCCAATGTCCTTCCCCCCCCCCCCCCCCTTCCTCCCGTCTTTCTTCCCTCCTTCTTCACAATGCATGCCAGGCTATGTCCTGCCTGCTGGAGTCCCCCAGTGTAATCAGCATGTTTCCTATGCACCGTCAGCCCAACATTATTGTGAGGATTAGCATATCATTTCACATGCAATATTTGCCCTGACCATAAACGAGGACGATGCTGGAGTTCTTTCTTTCTTTTTTTTTAAGCAGGTAGTGAAAGAGCAAAGGCGGTGGTGACTTTTGTAGAAGAGGAATAAGGAAAGGGGGGGAGATAAAACAAAAATGTGGGAGGATATGTGGGAAGAGGACAAAACTGAGGAAGGTAGGGGTAGGAAGAAGTACGGAAGCTGTGAGGAACGAGAGAGCAAAAGGGTAAAAGGGGAAAACAGCACCAATTAGCCGATTCGTGTGATGTAACAGAAACAATATGGGAAAAGGATGACTTCCTGTTTTCTTATCCACACGCACCAAATCACAGGTACACATGCCCCTCTTGGTGCGCGCGTGTGTGTGTGTTGTGTGCATGTGGTGTGTGTGTGTGTTTGTGTTAGAGAGAGAGGTGTGTGTGTGTGTAATGTGTGTATGTATGTGTATGTAGTGTGTGTGTGTGTGTGCATGCATGTGCGTACACACACACCTACATGCCATAATGTAGTGGAGGAGGGAATCAAATGAGGAGATAAGAAATTCAAATTCTCTAACCCATACTCTCTCTCTCTCACTCTCTCGTCATCCTCTCTCACACTCACTCTCATCTCTCTCTCTCCTCTCTCTCTCTCTCATCTCCTCACTCTCTCTCTCTCTCTCTCTGTTCACACACACACACACAACACTCTCTCTCTCTCTCTCCTCTCTCTCCTCTCTCTCTCTCTCCTCTCTCTCTCTCTCTCTCTCATCTCCTCTCTCTCTCTCTCTCTCTCTCCACGTGTCCCTGAACTACTGCTTCTATTTCCGAACCTACTGTTTCTGTCTTCACATGCCTGCGAAACAGGAATGAAAGGTGTGTGAACAGCATTTTTCCTAAACTTCTCTGCCTTTTCCAATTTCTCCCCACATTACTCCTTTTATTCTTTTTTCTCTCTCTCTCTCTCCTCTCTCCTCTCTCTCTCATCTCTCTCTCCTCTCTCCGCACTCTCTCCGTTATCCTCTCCCTTCTCTTCTCTCTCTGCATTACAAAAACACAGTCCCCCCCCTCCCTTCTCCTCTTCTATCTAATCTCTCTCTCTCTCTCTCTCTCTCTCTCTCTCTCTCTCTCTCTCTGTCCTCTTGTCATTACAAAGTCATCACAACATCTTCTCTGTCACACCTCCTCACACACACACACAACACACACATTCCAAACACCACTACGCTACACACCACAACACAAAGAAACACACACAAACATTAGTGCTTATTCATTATCCTCGAAATAAAAGAATTTGATCTCTCTCTCTCTCTCCCCTCTCCTCTCTCTCCCTCTCTCTTCTTTCCTCTCTCTCTCTCTCTCTCCTCTCTCTCTCTCTCTTCTCTCCTCTCTCTCTCTCTTCTCTCTCTCTCTCTCTCTCTCTCTCTCTCTCTCTCTCTCTCCCCCTCTCTCTCTTTTCAAACACCACACAACCAGAGACTGTGTGTTCACGCAGACCATCAAGGACCACCATCACATTGACAAACACCACGCACACTGACAAAGAACAGGGCCATTTCTTTGCTTCCTAAAACACTGACTGAGTGCACTTAGAACTTCCAGACCTTTGGACCCTTAGACACACTACTAAACACCACACACTTTTGTACGTGTTGTGCATTCTGTGCGAATAAACACAGATTATGCTGAAGTTGTTTCAAGTATGTTTAGTCTATTTCTGCAACTTTTTGTTTTTGAATTTTTTAGTTATTGATCTTGTTTATATGATACTAATTATAAAGACCTCATTAAGGCTGACACTGCTAAAAAGAAAACCCAAAATGATAACAAATTTTACCAAAATCATATTTTCGGTATGAATATGGTGTTCTCCCAAATATTATCATACAAACTGAATGTTCTACACTTGGTGCATGCACCCTATCAGCCACCAGGGGGTCACTTTACCGACTGTGAGACAGATAATGTGCAGGGAACAGCTCAAGTGTAAGCTGGCTTTCTTCAAACCATTTCTGCTCTTTACTATTACTGGCTTCTGTTTCAATCACAGGTGGGTCTGGCTCAGGTCAAAAGCTGTGTCAGTTATTGATATCACCTATGTGCCAAGGCCTACATAAAATGTTGTTATGTTGTAAAATGTTGTATTGATATTGCCTTTAGACATGACAAGCTCTTAACCTAACAACCTGCACTCTCCTATAAAGGAGAACAATACTCTGAAGTTAGAGTACGGCTGCCTGTATGCCGAGGTACTTAAAAACAGTCATAGACACAAACTTCTTATTCAGTGTACTTCCTATCTCATAGTGATTCCAAGGTGGAATAAGTGAGTCAAGAGTGCATATTCTGGGTATCCCCTGGGTGTTAAGCTGAGGAACGCACAACAACAACAATCACAGGTGGGTGGGTTTTGATATGTATGCCAGATATTATGTGTCTCTTTACTTATGTGACCTGGGTTTCGAGTTTCAACCAAAACACAAGCAGAGGAATAGCGGCTACAATAAAACTGTAGGGAAACAACAATCCTATTCCCTATACTTCCCGAAAACGGAATATGGCTACATTAACAGGGGTGAAAGCAGTTGTATACACAAAATCTCACCATTGATGAACTTCACAGTTCTAACCCAGCAACGAAATATTCCTATACAGCGCTGATGAGATGCATTACTTATTACCTGCATATTTAGCAACACACAGACTGGGAGCACTCTCCACACATGTACATGAACCAGAGCCACGATGCATGCAACCCCATCCCCATGTCTCTTCCTGCTTCCGCAACAGACTCCATGCCAATGTCCTTCCCTCTCTTCCTCCCGTCTTTCTTCCCTCCTTCTTCACAATGCATGCCAGGCTATGTGCTGCTGCTGGAGTTCCCCAGTGTAATCAGCGTGTTTCCTATGCACCGTCAGCCCAGCATTATTGTGGGGATTAGCATATCATTTCGCATGCAATATTTGCCCTGGCCATAAATGAAAACCCTGCTGGAGTTCTTCCTTCCTTTGGGTAGAAAAGAAGAAAACAATAATCTTCTTCACTGTCATCGAACCATCAGAGAGCAAATATGAATGAAAATGTGTTGCAATGTTATTAAGGGCCTGACATGTCAGGCCCAGCACATCCAACTTCGGCACGGAAGAGAATTGTTATACTTTAAGTCTTTCTGGGAGAAAAAAAAAAAGACAGGAGAATGGACCAAGAAAGCAGAAAATAGTCAAGGAAGTGACAGGAAGAAAACGCAGAAACAAAGAGAGGGATAGAAAAGAACAGATTCCTGGCACAAATTTTCAGAAGAGGGGGGGGGGGGGGGTACTGTTCATACTGACAGCCCCCGGCGTCCCCATGAAGGGGAAGAGAAATCTGCAAAAAAGGGGGATAAAACAAAAGCTGTGGAAGGATAATATAGAAACAGAACAAAACTGATGAAGAAGAAAGGGCGGGAGGAAGGAAAATCAAAAGAAA
>CM060334.1:19596841-19606841 GCA_030674155.1 Stramonita haemastoma | reverse complement strand
TTCCCGCTTTACTTCACTAAGACAACCAAGAGGAAGCAAAGAGTGGGAAATGAAGCGGGAGGGAGAGAGGGGGAGATAGACAGACAGACAGACTGACAGACAGACAGACAGACACAGCCCGAGGCGTAGGCAGAGACCGAGGACAAGACAGACAGACAGACAGACAGAGACAGAGAGAGGTAAACTGAACAACTCAGGGAGAGATGGTGGAGAGAGAGCGACAGATAGAGAAAGAGACAGGGGAGGTAGACACAAAGAGAAAGGGGGAGGGAAGGAGGGAGGGAGGGAGGAGGGAGAGGAGAGAGAGAGAAGAGAGAGAGAGAGAGAGAGAGAGAGAGAGAGAGAGAGAGAGAGAGAGAGAGAGAGAGAGACCGAGACCGAGACCGAGACCGAGACCGAGACCGAGAGAGACCGAGAGAGACCGAGAGAGAGAGAGAGAGAGAGAGAGAGAGAGAGAGAGAGAGAGAGAGAGAGAGAGAGAGAGAGAGAGAGAGAGAGAGAGAGAGAGAGAGAGAGAGAGAGAGAGAGAGAGAGAGAGAGAGAGAGAGAGAGAGAGAGAGAGAGAGAGAGAGACCGAGAGAGAGAGACCGAGAGAGAGAGACCGAGAGAGACCGAGAGAGGAGAACAGAGAAACGGGAAATAAGACAGTGAGAGAGAAGAGGTGGAGACAGACATAAAGAAACAGAGAGCCAGAGAAAAAAAATAGGAGAAAACTGTAATAGAGAGAAAAAAGAGAGAGAGAAAAATCTGTGTGCAGCTCAAATTTCATGTTTAGCAATGAGGTGACAGCTGTCAAGTACAATATCTACCCCTTTCCCCCCCTCCCCCCCCCCCCCCCCTCCCCCAAATAAAAACCGGATCAAATACTTTCTTAAGCCCTGCAGCCAAAATACCACGGCAGCAATTGATTTCGTTTCGGTTGAAAAATTTCTAGATCTTGTGGAATATCTCATGCCTGACGAGTGTCACGGGGCAGGAACAGTTGTCGTCGTCGTCATCGCCATCATCATCGTCGTCGTCGTCATTATCATCATCGTCGTCGTCATCATCATCCACGTCATCGTCATCATCGTCGTCGTCTTTGTCACCATCATCATCACAGTCGTCCTCGTCGTCGTCGTAGTCTTCATCATCGTCGTCATCGTCACCATCGTCATCATCATATTCATCATCATATATCATCAATTCATCATCATCATTACATTTATCATCATCATTATCATCATTGTGTAGTTGATGTGACGGCCAGGTGAAAAGTAGGAGTGCAAGTGATAGAAGCAACAGTTGGTGTATTACTCAGCGGCAGTTAAAACAAGAACGGTTGGGACATTTACCAGACAAAAAAGTCATATGATTCTTAAATATTCATGGAATTCACACACACACACACACACACACACACACACACACACACACACACACACACACACACACACATACACGCACGCACGCACGCACACATACACACATACACTTAGGATATTTTGTCTTTAATAGATTTCCACTCTTATTCACACCCACGAATTCGGTGCATAAGCATACTAAATACATTTTTTAAGTCAAAAGAACAAAATCTACACAATATCCTTTCCACATTACGCCTACTTTTAAACCCCTCCAACAGGCAAAAAACAAATTTTTTCCAAGTCTGCTCATCGATCATCATGATAGTAGTTCTAGTTTGTCACAATATCGGCGGTACAAACACAGGAACAATTCTCGATGATTTTGCAAATGTTGGACAGCTGTAATTACTCACAGAACCAAACCTTTTACAAACTACCCAAGAAATACTTCAAAGAGAGCGCCGGTTCACGATGATGCCGAGACAGAAGAAGCAAGAAGCTGGAAATGGCTCTATATCGGTGAGATTCATTATCCGCAGTTTTTACATTTTTCACCTCGTGGTGTTTAATTTCAACATCAAAGAGCTATCAAAGTTCGATTTTCAGGAGTTACAGAATGCATCACAGGCACTAGAGCTGGAAGCAGAAGATTGGACTAGGAAGAAACGGGGGATAGAGAGAGAATCTGTGAATGAATGGAGTTTGGAAGCCCCACAATGAAGTTGTATACATATACGTGGTAAACTGTGCATTGTGTCACTTCGCATCGGGGGGGGGGGGGGGGGGGGGGGGGGGTTCTGTCGCCGACTTTTTGATTCAGGAAAAAAAATACTTCTTTATTTCAATAAATCGTACATTCTTTCTCTCTAGTTTGTAAATCACCCTTTTTTTTCAAATGTTCGTTGTTTTTTCAGTTAGGTTAAGGGGGGTTTGTTGATTTGTTTTTTAGTTTATAAATCCCACCTTTTTTTCATTCTGGTTTTTAAACTGTGCAGCCTTAAAAACACGTCCCGTTACCTACTTTTATCTATCATGCATTCCACTCGGGCATTCTGTCTCCTGTATTTCAAAAATTTGATTTTTCATCGACTGATTTGTAAATTGGCATTCTACCACCTATTTCGAAAAACCGGCATTCTCTCGCTTATTCTCTACATATAAGTAGGCATCCATCAGTTTCAGATGATTATTGAGATCCGCTCCAGGCTCTAGAGCGCAAAGTCTGGGTAAGTAAGTATGGAGGGCAAGTTGTTACCCATGCAGCAGTTGCCCCCCCCCCCCCCCCCCCCTCTCCACGTCGCTGAAATGGTCCATTAGAAAGGCAATTGCCGATACAAACGGTTACAGTGTAGTTGCAGGAGCCGCCAGAATTTTGCAATACGGCCCCGATCCGCCCTGGGGACTCCAACTCCCCAATTTTTCCTCAGGGGTGGTGTCTAAACACGACACCTGTGTGCATGCTGGTTTTATATTTTGTTTTCATCCGCTCCAACCGGCACACAATGGCCTGCTCTTTGGAAAGGTGGAAAAGGTTTTTAACGTTTGCGCAAGATGTTCTGCGTGTGTTCGCATACGGGGCCTCGGTTTATAGTCTCATCCGAATGACTTTGACATTCAGTTCGATTTTTTTTCCCATTAAACTGAGAAGAAAGGGCGAGGCTGGGAATCGAACCCAGAACCTCACGGTTTACTAGCTGGCAGGCGAACGTCTTACCACCCTGCCTCCTTCCTTCCTTATGTTTCAATCATTTTTAATCAGCCAGGACGTAGAAAGTGTGCTGTCTATTTACAGCATTAATGACACAACTTTGACAGTAAATATCTTCCTATTAAGTATGTTTCTGCGTTATGAAGTTATTTATATATCAAATAATCCGATTAAGTAATGGATCTCACTCTCTCTTCTCTCTCTCTCTCTCTCTCTCTCTCTCTCTCTCTCTCTCTCTCTCTCTCTCTCTCTGTGTCTGTCTGTCTGTCTGTCTGTCTGTCTGTCTGTCTGTCTGTCTCTCTCTCTCTCTCTCTCTCTCTCTCTCTCTCTCTCTCTCTCTCTCTCTCTCTCTCTCTCTCTCTCTCCCCCCTGTGTGTGTGTGTGCGTGCGTGTGTGTGTGTGTGTGTGTGTGTGTTGTGTGTGTGTGTGTGTGTGTGTGTGTGTGTGTGTGTGTGTGTGTGTGTGGTGTGTGTGAATATTACTTCATGTTTTACTTTTTATTTATTCTGGGGGGCTGTATGATATCTTTTTTTTTTAATTTTGCATTAAAGTTTGAAGCCATTCACTAATATTCAGAGACTATTAAGTTTTTAATGAACCTTTTTTTTTCAAAAACTCCATTCCAGGATAAAATCTTTACCCCCAAAAAAAAATGTTTAAAACTTGTTTCAGATAATTAGAAGAAAAATAGATAATACATAAATTGTGCATTTCCACATGGTGTTATTTTTTTCATCCCGGCCCGAAATTTATTACAAAAGCTAAAAACAAACAAATTAAGTAATACATGTATATATATACACGCAGTCTATGGTTTAAAAATTAAAGAAGAAATAAAAACCTTATTTCATAACTCGTATGAATTTGGTAAACTAAACCGAAAACAAAGCGTGTGCTTGTGCTCATGCGTGTATGTGTGTGTGCGTGTGTGTGTGTGCGTGTGTGTTTCTGTGTGTGTGCGTGCGTGCGTTGCGTGCGTGCGTGTGTGTTCATGTATGTGGATATGATCTCCTTCGTACACATGATATGCAGAGACATCATACAATTGATAGGTTGCCTGTGATGCTAAGCATGGTTTGTCGTGTACCACCAAAATTTGTCACGTGTTTGCTGCTCTGCGTTTGAGAACTAGATAAATGGGTGGGGCGGGAAGTGTTATTCCGTATCTAACGCATTCGAAACATGCAACTACGTGAACTTGAATTATCAACACAGCTGTGACATTTGAACTTCATTAATGAAAAAAACGTGATATCTTGTAAGTTATTTCTTTCAGAAGACCAATCCAGTCTACACATTATAGCACCGCTGACCTTCTGAGACCCTACCAGGGCAGTCACTTTCTTTAAAAAAAAAACACACAAAAAAACAAGAAGAAGAAGAAGAAGAAGAAGAAGAAGAAGAAGAAGAAGAAGAAGAAGAAGAAGAAGAAGAAGAAGAAGAAGAAGAAGAAGAAGAAGAAGAAGAAAAGACGACGAAAAACAAACAAACAAAATAACAAACATTGTTATGGATGTGTCTACGTTTTGAAGTTATTTATGTATCAAATAATCCGATTAAGTAATGGATCACGAACACGCTGATCCCTTGAAGATAATGTAAAGATATTGAAACAATGGATGGAGACGTATATACACCAAAACAAACCTCTCCTTTGTATAAATATACTTTAAGATAAGAAACGGGGTATGCCATAGAAACCGATGAAAAACCTCATTTGCCTACCGAAGTTAATACATCAAGTTAAGGGGGGGGGGGGGGGGGGGGGGGGGGGTGTCATTCATTTGTTGAAAACCGAAAGTACAAAATACCATCACATCTTGAGAAAACCGTCGAAACAGAATAATACAAAAAGCTCATCGTACCAAAACTACCATACATTTTTTGAGACACAAAAATGCTTAAATATATTCACAAACACAATTGAAGAACATATTTCGCCTCCAACCTGAATTCATGATACTTGAATTCATAACTACTGGACAAAGATATCGAAGAAATAAAAGACCAAAATATCATGAAACTGCAAAAAACTTTCCAAGTCAGGCAGGGGACGCAAAAATGTAGAGCACCTTTCTGAAATTTTATGATGAGAATGAAATGGCAGAAAAGAAGCGCTATTTTGCTGCCGAAACAGCTCTCAACATAGGCCTATATATGGAGAACGGGTAGACACCCTGCTTGGGAATAAGAGTTTCCTATCATCAGAAAAAAGGAGAATAAGAGTTTTCGATCAGGGAGGAAAAAGAGGAAGGACGAAGCACAACAACGGTATCAATTACAAGAAATAATGAAAGAGAGAAAAGAGATGAGAAACGAAAAACCAAAACAAGAAAGAAAGGAAGAGGAGGATTTTTTTTTAAAAAAGGAATAATTATAGAGACAGAGACAGACAGACAGCCTGACAGAGAGAGAGAGAGAGAGAGAGAGAGAGAGAGAGAGAGGAGGAGGAGAGAGAGGAGAGAGGAGAGAGAGAGAGAGAGAGAGAGAGAGAGGGGGGGGGGGTGAAAATAAAAAACAAAAAGCCATGAGAAGAAGAAGAAGAAAAAAAAACAAGAATAACAAGACGAACAAGAAGAAAAAAAAGAGGGTAAAAGAAGAAGATTAAGATGAATATCTAAAAAAAAGAACGAGAAAAAGAACAACAAAACAAAGTAAGAAAAAAACAAAAAATTAAAGGAAGAAAGAAAGAAAGACATCTATTAGAAAGAAAAGAAGAAGAAAAAAGAAAGAAAAAAAAGCAAAGAAAGAAATGAAAATTAACGCTGTCTGCATTGATTTAGTTTGAAACGCGAAATGGATACAAGCTTCGAACCAGTAGAGCAGAAAGCACACGAAAGAGACCTTAGCCAGTGTGATACGTATTGAACGGACAGAGTAATAAAACAGACAGACAGACAGACAGACAGACAGACAGACAGACAGACAGACAGACACACACACACACACACACACACACACACACACACACACACACACAGAGATGCACAGAAGCTAATGGACATAGCGAACGCACAAACTAGTGACTTGGTGATGAACTCATAAACACATGTCGATCAGCAACTGTAGAAATTAACCAATAATAACTCAAGTGCGAATGCACAAATCTACACAAGTTCTTACACATGGAAACAGACACATAGACCTACATATAAACGCGCGCACACGCACGCACGCACGCACACACACACATTCTAGAGCGCGTGCGCACACACACACACACATACATACATTCACCACACACACACACATACATACATACATACATACATACATACATACATACATACATACATACATACATACATACATACATACATACACGCGCGCGCACATACACACACAAACATGTACGCGCGCACGCGCACTCTCACACACACACACACACACACACACACACACACACACACACACACACACACAACACACACACACACACACACACACACACACACACACACACACACACACACACACATCCTCAAGTCCATACACCTTTACATACAGTCAAGCTACTCTGTTTTGTTCCGAATAACTTCCCTGTGGTGATGCCGGGGGCCTGTCAGTATAAATAGCGCACCCACCTGAAAACTCTGTGCTAGGTATTCCCTCTTTTCTATCTTTCTCCTCGTTTCTGCCTTGTTCCTTTCCTACCTGTCACCTCCTCTATATCTTGCCCTTCTCGTTCCATTTTCGTGTTGTTTTTTTCCAGAAAGACCCGGGTTCGATTTTCGTTCAAGAGGATTTTTCTTCTGGAGTTAACATCAGTGCAGACTCCACTCCCGCCAAAATTCCTTTGGATGAGACTATAAAAACGACGTCCCGTGTGCGAACGCACGCAGAACATCTTCCGCACACGTTAAAACCCGTTCCGCTTTTCGGAAGAGTAGGCCATTATGTGCCGTTGGGAACAGATAACAAAATAGACAAAACTGTTTACACAGGGGAACTGGATGTTAAAAAAAAACACCATGAGTATTTATTCCATTATCCCCAAAAATAGAAAATAAAAGAGAATTTTTAAATATCTCTCTCTCTCTCTCTCTCCTCTCTCTCTCTCTCTCTCTCTCTCTCTCTCTCTCTCTCTCTTCTCTGTCTGTCTGTCTGTCTCTCTCTCTCTCTCTCTCTCTCTCTCTCTCCTCTCTCTCTCTCTCTCTCTCTCTCTCTCTCTTCTTCTCATATCATCTTTATCTATTCTATCTATATATCTATATTCTTATATCTATATCTATCTATCTATCTATCTATCTACTCTTCTATCTATCTATCTACTATATATATATATATTATATATATATATATATATATGTATTCATCTATCTCCATACATATCTTCACACATCAACACTCTTTCGTTCTTTCTACCTGTATGTCTAACTGTACATCCCTATTTCATAATTTCTTTATATTGCCAACTAGTTTTTTTCATAACATTGAGTCATGCCGACTTAGTGGGGCTGGGTTTTTTCCTTTTATTGTATCATTCATCTTTTCATTTTTTTCACTTCTCTGAAATTCCATATATATATATATATGTATTAAGATGAATTATATATATATATATATATATTAAGATGAATTATATATATATATATATATATATATATATATTCTCATTTATCCTCCGTTTCAACATTCTTTTCCCTAGCCCATCCCTACCAACTCACCCCCCCCACCACCACCACCACCCGCCCAACCACCTCCCTCCCTGTCTTACACATATCCTTCCCCTACCCCTCACCCCACCCTCACACCTCTACCCTCTACTCTCCCTCGGCGACATCTGCAGCAGACGTGGTGAAGACCAGCTGTTTTTTAAGGAGGTTACATGACACCTCTCACTACCCCGAGTATTCGATCCAAACGGGTATAATGAGCCACTGGGCGAATCGTGTCGGTGATTTAGTAAGGAGGACGAAAAACTTGTTGGTGCCTTGCTCGTGTGTATCGATCACGCCTTCGTACACGTTTTTGTATGATTCATTAATTCTGTGTGTATACACACACGGACATAGTTTGCATACCCATATAGCACGTAGAGAGGATTGGTGTAAACGGTGTTTTTCCCCCCATTCTTCAGCACCTTGCACGATAACCTACATTTCACAATACACACATGCGCGTGCACACAAGCATGCACACACACAAACACACACGCACGCACGCACGCCCACACGCACGCACGCACACTTACATACACCTACACGCACACACACATACGCACGCACGCACGCACGCGCGTGCACACACACACACACACACACACACACACACACAACACACACACACACACACCACACAAACGCACAACGCGCGAACGCACGCAGAACATCTTGCGCACACGTTAAATCCTATTCCACTTTTCGTAAGAGGAGGCCATTGTGTGCCGGTGGGAACACATGACATTATCTACAAAACTGCATAGGCCTACACACGGCGACTGGATGAAAAAAGGCACATGAGTGTTTATTCCATTATCATCGATATAAAAGGATAAAGAACACACACACACACACACACACACACACACACACACACCACACACACACACACACACACACACACACACACACACAAACACAAACACAAACACAGACAGATAAACACACACACACAGACAAAACACACACACACACACACACACACACACACACACACACACACACACACACACACACACACACACACCGCGCGCGCGCGCGCGCGCGCGCGCGCGCGCTCCAATTCGAGTGCAAATTAGAGTATGCATTGCACACGATCTACAATGACACAGTCATTATTTCCTGTGTTCAGTTTTCCCACGAGGTATCACGAAATGCGTAATACTCTATAACAACCCCATTTCATGTCCCTGGAGACCCACAAAGCTGAAACTTTACCCCTCCCCTCCCCACCACCACCAATAAAAAGCTACACCTTTTGCGCTGGAGAATCCTCGATGACATATTAGATATGTTAATATTTTTAGCGACTCACCAAACGCAGACACGAAATAACGATATCTTCATCTTGCATACTTCATTATCGGTGGATCAGAGGTGTAGGGGGTAATGCGCCTTGCCTAGAAAGCGAAAAGTCCGGGTCGGAGTGTGCGGTGGTTTGAATCCCTTTTGGGCCCAAAACTTTTCCCCCATCCATTAAACCATGAGTAGTGGTCTGGGTGCTAGTCTTTCGGATGAAACAATAAACCGAGGTCACGTGTGTTACACATCATTATTCAGGGCACGTAAAATAACGCAAGGCAACAAGGGGGTTGTCCCTGGCAAAATTCTGTCGAAAAAAGCAACTCTGATAGGGAAACAAATACAGTTGCAGACAGGAAAAAATAATAATAATGGGTAGGCGCTGCACTTATGGCGACGCGCTCTCCCCGGGGAGAGCAGCCCGAATTTCACGCAGAGAACTCTGCTGTGATATAAAGTGGTATACAAATTTATATCCAAAAAATATAAATAAAATATTAAGTAGCGCATTGGCGTGTCTGCATGTAGGAAATTACTCCTTGATTCACCAGGCGCTGACGAGATGCGAACGAGCTGTCCACTGTGATATGTGACTTAAGAAAGTGATAATAATTACATATTGCTGAGAATCATAAAAGAATCGCGTTGTGAATAGATCTGTGGTGTGTGTCGTGTGTGAGTGTGGTGTGGGTGTGTGTGTGTGGTGTGTGTTGTGTTGCGGGTGTGTGGTGGGTGTATTTGTGTAGGTGTTTGTGTATGTTTCTGATGTTTGTGTGTGATGTGTGTGTGTGTACGTACGTCTGTATGAATGTATGTATGTATGTATGTATGTATGTATGTATGTATGTATAGTATGTATTGTATGTATGTATGTATGTATGTATGTATGTATGCATGCATGCATGCATGCCTACATTACGTGTGCGTGCGTGCGTGGTTGTGTGTGTGTGTGTGTGGTGTGCATCGTGTGCACGTGTGTGTAT
>CM060334.1:19563817-19573817 GCA_030674155.1 Stramonita haemastoma | reverse complement strand
AGTACACGGGGGACGGGTGTGTGTGGACACTTTGCTTCGGTCTGGTCTGTGTGTCTGCAGCCTTTCACAGCCACACCACCAGAATCTGCGAAGTAGAGTGTGAACCAGACAGAGCTGAATTAGCTTCCGCCATTTCTCTTTCTGAGGTTAGGAACTACATGTAGAATATTGAATAATTTCACTTTCTCTAGATTTATTCATCGTGGCTGTTCTTTTGCAGTTATCCTTCCTTACCTCTGTCTGTCTGTCTGTTTGTATGTCTGTCAACCTGCGTGCCCGCCTGCCTGCCTGCCTGCCTGCCTGTTTGTCTGTCCGTCCGTCCATCTATCTATCTATCTTCTATCTATCTATCTATCTAGCTATCTAGCTATCTAGCTGTGTACCTGTGTCTGTCCGTCTGTGTGTCTACCTGCCTACTTACCTATCTACCTACCTACCTACCTACCTACCTACCTACCTACCTACTACCTACCTACCTACCTACCTACCTGCCTACCTCCTACCTACCTACCTACCTACCTACCTACCTACCTACCTACCTACCTACCTACAACTTGTCTGTCTGTCTGTCTGTCTCTGCCTGTTGTATATCTGTTGGTCTGCCATTCTGTCAATCTGTCTTTCTGTATGCTTATAATATGTCGGTCTGTCTCTCTGTGTGTCTGTGTGACTGTTTGTTTGTCTGATAGATGGTCGGATTTATGCAGCGGAAACTATTGATCTGCAGAGCCATCAGAGCTGGCTGTAAATCAGCAGACAGAGAAAGAGCTGGCCCTGCCTGGGTTCTGCAGCGAGGAATACAGGGACCACCTTCTCCTGCAACCTGCCTGTCAATCCATTGTACTTCTCCATCCTCTGTGTTTGTTTCTGTGTTTCTGTCTGTCTGTCTGTCTGTCTCTCTCTTTTCCTGTCTCTCTCTCTCTCTTCATTCCTCTCTTTGTTCCCTTACTGGATGGGATGGGTGGTGTCAGGTCTTCTCCTGTACTTGTCACTCTGCAGGAGTCTGCCCGCTGGCCTTAGCTGACACGATCCGATTTCAGAGCGGCTCATCTTTGTATACAGGATAGATGCTGGGTATGCGTGTATTCACTTAACTCACTAAACTCTAGCATAAAGTACATGATCTATCTATCTATCTATCTATCTATCTATCTATCTATCTATCTATCTATCTATCTATCTATCTATCTATCTATCTATCTATCTATCTATCTAGCTAGCTAGCTAGCTAGCTAGCTAGCTAGCTAGCCAGCCAGCCAGCCAGCCAGCCAGCCAGCCAGCCAGCCAGCCAGCCATCCATCCATCCATCCATCCATCCATCCATTTTATTTTTATTTTATTTCATTTTATACCACTTTATGTCACAGCAGATTTCTCTGCGTGAAATTCGGGCTACTCTCCCCGGGGAGAGCGCGTCGCCACAAGTGCAGCGCCTACCCATTATTTTTTTTCCTCTCAGGGATGGTGTCTAAATACGACACCTGTGTGCATGCTGGTTTATATATATATAATTTTGTCATCCGCTCCTACCAGCACACGATGGCCTGCTCTTCCGAAAGGCGGAACGGGATTTTAACGTGTGCGCAAGATGTTCTGCGTGCGTTCGCAAACGGGACCTCGGTTTATAGTCTCATCCGAATGACTTTAACATTCAGTTCGATTTTTTCGTCAAACTGGGAAGAAAGGGCGAGCTGGGTACGAACCCAGAAACTCGCGGTTTACATATTGGCAGGCGAACGTCTTAACCATCCTGCCACCGTCCTTCCATCCATCTAATCTCATCTCATCTCATCTCATCTCATCTCATCTCATCTCATCTCATCTCATCTATCTATCTATCTATCTATCTATCTATCTATCTATCTATCTATCTATCTATCTATCTATCTATCTATCTATCTATCTATCTATCTATCTATCTATCTATCTGCATGAGGCCCCGTGTGCAAACGCACGCAGAACACCTTACGCACACGTTAAATCCTGTTCCGCTTTTCGTAAGAGTAGGCCATCGTGTGCCGGTGGGAACAGATGACATTTTCAAAAATGCATACCCACGGGGACTGGATAAAAAAAAGCACAAGAGTGCTTATTCCATTATCCTCGATATGAAAGAATAAATTAAAAATAAAATCTATCTATCCATCTGTCTGTCTGTCTGTCTGCCTGCCTGCCTGCCTATCTATCTATCTATCTATCTATCTATCTATCTATCTATCTATCTATCTATCTATCTATCTATCTATCTATCTATCTATCTATCTATCTATCTATCCATCTGTCCATCTTTGTGTCTACCTGCCCACCTAACTACATGTACTTCTTTTTTTTTTTATCTTCTGCATGTGAAAATGATCAAAGGAAAGTAAGAAACTGGAAGGACTGGATTTAAAGCTACCCCGTGAGACTGTTAACCCCCCTCCCCTTCCTTAATTCAACAGGTGTTGTCGCCTACGCCAAGATTTAAACTCTCGATTTTTACGAACACATAAGATTAGAGTAAGTCTTAACCACTTTACTCTGGCGGCCATCATCTTTCTTTCTGTTTTCGTGTGTTTGCTGGTTTTTTTGGTGCTTTTTTCCCCTGTCTTTTTCGATTTTTTGCACTATGCTGTCCTTTTCCAGTCTCTGTCCATGCCACTATCTCCTTCTGCATCTGTCTGTCTGTCTGTCTGTCTGTCTGTCTGTCTGTCTGTCCGCCTGTCTATCACTTTGCCCACAATCCTGCTAACCTATCAGCCTGCTTACCAGCATACAGCAGCTGCAATATGCATGTCTGCCAGCCATCACTACCTGTCAGTCTGTCTCCCTACCTGTCAATCTGTCTTCCTACCTGTCAGTCTGTCTTCCTACCTGTCAGTCTGTCTTCCTACCTGTCAGTCTGTCTCCATACCTGTCAGTCTGTCTCCCTGCCTGTCAGTCTGTCTCCCTGATTGTCGGTCTTTCTCCCTGACTGTTGGTCTGTCTCCCTGCCTACCTGTCTGTCTCCCTGCCTGTCAGTCTCTCTGTCTGTCTCCCTGTCTGTCTCCCTGTCTGTCTCCCTGCCTGTCAGTCTCTCTGTCTGTCTCCCTGTCTGTCTCCCTGCCTGTCTGTCTCCCTCCCTGACTGTTGGTCTGTCTCCCTGCCTGTCTGTCTCCCTGCCTGTCTGTCTCCCTGTCTGTTTGTCTCCCTGCCTGTCTGTCTCTCTGTCTGTCTCCCTGCCTGTCTGTCTCCCTGTCTGTTTGTCTCCCTGCCTGTCTGTCTCTCTGTCTGTCTCCCTGCCTGTCTGTCTCCCTGATTGTCGGTCTTTTTCCCTGACTGCCTGTCTGTCTCCCTGCCTGTCTGTCTCTCTGCCTGTCAGTGTCTCTGTCTCCCTGCCTGTCTGTCTCTCTGTCTGTCTCCCTGTCTGTCAGTCTCCCTGCCTGTCTGTCTGTCTCCCTGTCTGTCTCCCTGCCTGTCAGTCACCCTGTCTGTCTCCCTGTCAGTCTGTCTCCCTGCCTATCTGTCCGTCTTCTTTTCTGCATGTCAGTCTGTCTCCCTGCCTGTCAGTCTGTCACCCTGCCTGTCACTCTGCCCACCACTCCTGTTCACTGTCATCTGAACACAGCATCAGAGAAAGCAGATACTGTTTACTGACAGCCAGCTTCATCAGGTGTGACACTTCACCAACTTGCATTGACAAGGTTTGGCTGTTGCTGTGACGTCCTCAGGCGCAACGCGAAGCAACAACACACGTCATCTGATGGACGTGACGCATTCCTTTCCTACGTTTTGGGTCTCGTCTTTGATGAACTGATTGCACGTGCAGCTGCTTCTGTCTGTCTGTCTGCCTCATTCTGTCTGTCTGTCTGTCTGTCTGTCTGTCTGTCTGTCTGTCTGTCTGTCTGTCTGTCTGTCTGTCTGTCTCTCTATTTTTCTCGTTCTCTCTCTCACTCTGTGTGTGCACTGTCAGTAATTATCACATTAGATGTAACAGCTATGGTAAAATAATTTTTACACTGTTACATCAGGGTGTTAGTGAAAACACACACACACACACATTAAAAACACACACACACACACACACACATTCACACACTACACACACACACGCACAACACGCACACACACACTTACACACACACACACACACACACACACTACAACACACTAAACACACACACTACACACAAACACACACACACACAAACACACCACACACACTTACACTTACACAAACACACACTTACACACACACACACACACACACACACTTACACACACACACACACACACACAACACACACACACACACACAACACACACACACACACACACACACACACACACACACACACACACACACACACACACACACACACACACACACACACACACACACACACACACTCAAAGTGTCAGTCGGATTTATGCAGCGGAAACTATTGATCTGCAGAGCCAACAGAGCTGGCTGTAAATCAGCAGACAGAGAAAGAGCTGGCCCTGCCTGGGTTCTGCAGCGAGGAATACAGGGACCACCTTCTCCTGCAACCTGCCTGCCTGCCTGCCTGCCTGCCTGCCGCCTGCCCTGCACATAGGAAAGGTACACACACCACACCCTTGTCCTCTCTTTGTCTCTGTGCTTGTTTGTCTTCTCTGTCTGTCTGTCTGTGTCTGTGTGTCTATGTGTCTGTGTGTGTGTGTCTCAGTCTGTATGTTTGTCGGTCAGTCAGTCAGTCAGTCAGTCTGTCTGTCTGTCTGTCTGTCTGTCTGTCTGTCTTGTCTGTGTGTGTGTGTCGGTCAGTCTGTCTGTCTGTCTGTCTGTCTGTCTGTCTCTCTCTCTCTTCTCTCTCTCTCTTCTCTCTCTCTCTCTCTCTCTCTCTCTCTCTCTCTCTCTCTCTCTGTCTCTCTCTGCTTCTCAGTCTCTGTGTGTGTCGGTCAGTCTGTCTGCCTTTCTGTCTGTCTGTCTGTCTGTCTGTCTCAGTCTATCTATCTGTCTGTCTGTCTGTCTGTCCGTCCTGTCTCTCCTTTGGGAATAAAGATATCAGTATCTATGTATTTGTTTCTCTGTATTTCTGTCTGTATGTCTGTTTGTCTGTTTTTTCTGTCTCTGTCTGTCTCTTTGTGTGTGTCTGCTTTCTACTCTCTGTCTGTCTGTCTGTCTGTCTGTCTGTCTGTCTGTCTGTCTGTCTGTACTCTCTCTCTCTCTCTGTCTCTCTCTCTTCTCTTCTCTTTCTGCCCCCATCCTCTCTCTCTCTTTGTGCCTGCCCCCCTCCCTCCCTCTGATGGAAGGAAAGACAGATTGCATGTTCATATCTTCGCAGCATGTAATGTTGCCAATGGGTGGGTGGTGGAGGGAAAAGGGAGGGGAGTGGGAACAGCCTGGTTACCAATTGGATGGGTGACCGTTCGCACACCTTGGCTTCAGTACAGCCTAGTTCAACCAGCTGTAAATTGGTACCTGCCCTCTTTAGGGTTAGAAGGTAAAGCAGCGAGGGAGAGGAGATGGGCGCCGCCCTCAATATGCTGGCCCCTAGAGAAGCTGAGGTCTCTGATGCCTGGCTCCCTTAAAACCACACAGGTTTTGAAAATACCTTTTTAGTGGGAACAGGGGATGGTAGTTCATATCCTTCCAGATTATGTTACGTGCAGACCAGCCAGTGCCTAATGCCAGTGATAGTTTATCAAACTTAAAATTAAGATTTTTTATCTTTTCTTAGTCTTTTTCTCTCCGCTGTCACTCACCCCTCTTGAGAATGGTTGTGTGTGTGCGCGTGTGGCGGGGGTGGGGTAGAGTGGAAGAGTGGGGTGGGGGTTGTGAAAGTAGATAGGCTGATTGAATAGTCGTTCGGCTAAAAAAACAGGCAACTATGAATTATTTATAATCTATGATTATCTATAATTCATTACTTATTGAAGGAAAAACAGCAGCTACACGGAGAGACGGACAAGAGAAAGAAAAAGTAAGAACTGATACCATTCATATAAAGACATGGGTGTTGGGGTGTTGTCCCTTCCATCTTTTCCCAAGTCTCCCCCTCCCCACACACACACACACACACACCACGCACGCACCACGACCACGCACGCACGCACCCACCCACCACCACACCACACCACACACACCACACCACACCACCACACACACACACACACACACACCACCACCACACCCACACCCACCCCACTTCTTAAAACCAGAGCTTATTCATTACAAAATAGCCTTTTCTTCTTTTTCGTAAAGATTTACCTCGCTCTCTCTTTTTTGACCTTTTCGTGGCGTGAACTGCCTTCCTAGAAATTGTCCTCTTTTTCTCCTTAACTCTGCTTCTTTTTTTCTTAATCTCTAGGGCCGAGTCTTATCTTTGATTGGATAGCCTCCCCTAAGCAATTTACCTATTTTGTTATTGTGTTATCTTCATTTTTCTTTGGTTAACCTTTTATCCTCTAACTGGGTCTTCCTGTTGTTTCTAGTGAATTTTTCTTGTAAAAAAAAATTCAAATTGTGTTGGAAATGGTTTGTGTATTTTATGAGTATTGTTCCACTTTGTTTTGTTTAAAGATTTTGAAATATTTGTGTTTTTTTTTGATTGAGTTTTTATTCTAGATGGGTGTCTGTTTTGTTTGAGTGTCATGGAGCTGTTTTCCCCCTTTATTGGAAAGCACTGCCCCCCCCCCCTTCCCGAAAAAAAAGGAAAAGAGAAAAACAAATTAAATCTGGAAACAAAAGTGAGGTGTGATGTGGACAACACCACACACACACACACACACACACACACACACACACACACACACACACACACACACACACACACACACACACACACACACACACACACACACAACCCTAGACACACACATCCACATACACACTCCCTCGCACACACACACAACAGACACGCACACACACACTAAGACCGCACACACACACACAACACGCACACACCACGCACACAACACACACAGACACGCACACACACACACACACACACACACACAACACACAACACCACACACATACACACACAAACACACACACATACACATACACACACACACACACACAACACACACACACACACACACACACACACACACACACACACACACACGCGCGGGACGTATATGTTTTCTATTGCTGGAGTCTTTTGCAATAGAAGTGTCTTTATCGTTGTTTTCTCTCTGATTACGAAAATCTTTCAAGCTAGGTCATGTTTCTGTAAGTGTTTTCCTTCCCTAATGAATCTTCATTTGTGAGGGATATTTCCGTTTCTGCCGCTTATTTGTTCCCAAAGATCAATCGCCTGTTCTCAGTTTGGCCCTGGTCATGGAGTCTTACACAGTCATTGTTTTTGCAGCGAATCTCATTATCAGTAGTAGAGTCTTTTATGCTAAACGTTCTCCTAGTGCATCGTGTTTCTTCATTGTTTCCTTTATCTTGAGAGTAATCTGCATGGATATACAGTCAAAGAAATATTCACATTTGTTGATCTGTTTACCGCTTCCACTGCTATCACTACTAGTACTGCTGCTACTACTGCAACAGCTACCACTACGAGAGAAAAAGGTAACTAGATAGATAGATAGGGGGACGGTATAGCCTAGTGGTCAGGATACTGCGCTCGCAATTTGACGACCCGGGTTCGATTCCCGGTTGAAGGGATTTTTCTCCTGGAGTTAAAATCGGTGCTGACTCCACTCTCCCTAAAAGTCATTCGGATGAGACTATAAACCGATGCCCCGTGTGGAAGCGCACGCAGAACATCTTGCGCACACGTTAAACCCTGTTCCACTTTTCGTAAGAGTAGGCCATTGTGTGCCGGTGTGAACAGATGACATTTACAAAAACTGCATGCACACGGGACTGGATGCAAAAAAGCACATGAGTGCTTATTCCATTATCCTCGAAAAGCAAAAGATAAAAAAAAAAGACAAAGATAGATAACTGATTTAAAAAATGGGTGTAAAGAAGGTGTGTAATGAGAGATACTCCTCTGTGCTTAGCGCATGAAAGAAGTAATAACTGAAAAAAAAAGAATATGCAAATTATATCAAAAACTTCATAATCAATAACAGGTTTGTTCATGATTTTGGAAGTATGCATCTGTTATCGCAAATAAATAAGAATTATACTGTACATCATGAACTTCACTTTATCTGGAATATACGTCTGATTCTTGTTTGCTTATAAGTTATGTAGGTATGTGAGCATATTATGGTGGTCAGCTTATAGACAGCGGAATGAAAGACAGTAGAAGAGCTGCATGCAACTTTTTGCCGGAGAGCAGTTTATAAAGTGTAGTCCGTATACAACATGTGTGTGTGTGTGTGTGTGTGTGTGTGTGTGTGTGTGTGTTGTGTGTGGTGTGTGTGTGTGTGTGTGTGTGTGTGTGTGTGTGTGTGTGTGTGTACATTCGAATTTGTTAAGACTATTAATTGTTATTGATTGCTTGTATGTTGCATAAGTCGAAGGCAAGCGCTTTGATTTGTTATTGCAAGATATAGGGCTATATAAATTCCATGGGTATCATTATTATTTATTATTATTATTATTATTATTATTATTATATTATTATTATATCGTCTCATCATCTTGCTCTTGTCATTCATCATCGTTTATCATTCTATCATTTTTCTTCTCTTTTATTTATTATTTTTTATTTTCTTCATTTCTCTATTCTTATTATTATTAACATAGCAGTAGAGAACGACCTAGTTGTTACTAAAACTGATTTTTTTCCCAATGATTTGCTATTTTTTTTTCTGCACCAGTTGGCAGAATAAGTATGTCACTCTGTTTCTCCCTATGCTTTTTTGCGGTCTTTTGGTCCTCGGTGTTGCTGTTTTTTTTAAGGGCAAAGAATCTTTTTTTTCTTTTAATTGTTTCAAATCCTTTTCTTGTTACAGAGTCTTCCATTGTGAAGAATTTCTTTTTACAAATAAGCTTTCTTTTGGGAGAATGGTCTCTGTGAATGAGTTTCTCTCTCTCTAAAATGTCTTTTTTCTGTTGAATTTTTGTTTGTTGGAAAAGCATTTGTTTCTTATCCGATCTTTCTTTACAGAGAGTCATTCCTCCCATTGACTTTTGCAACAGATCTTTTTGCCGCATTGGATCTTTTTTTTTTTGCAGCAGCAGTCTACTTTTTCTCTCCTCACTACTTATGTCTTTACCTTCTTACTGGTTTTTTTCTCCCAGTTTGATCTTCTGCATTCTTTGATTTTTTTCTCCTATAGATTGCTTACTGTCTTTTTGCGACTGGATTTCTATCTGTTATGATCTTTTCTTCCGGCGAATTTTCCTGTCTGTTGGATTTATTTCATTTGCTCTGAATTTTGTTCTTAGACGCACTTTGTCTGTCAAAGTTCCGTCATCATGGAATGATTACCCTTTTTTATTTGATAATTATGTCCCATCGTGCTTTCCTTGCAAAAACATACTCTTAAGGCCTTTAGCTTAGAGGCCAGGTACTGCTATTTATTTCCTTAAAAGAGTTAATCATAGATTTCATTTTGAGGGAAAAAAAAAGTTCATCAATCTCTTAAGATCACATTTGCTGTACATTTTTTTCTAGTGCTGACTCATCTTGAAGGATATATGTCAAGTGTTCACCAGCCAAGTCAAGTCAAGTCAAGTCAAAAGTACTTTAATCATTCATACAAGGCAGTTACAGATTACAGGGCACTCTACACTACACCGAACCCATGGCATCGTACACATGGGGCGGGCTGTGCCAGCTAGCTCTCCTCTCTGTGGCTGACAGGTCTATTTGATATGACGGTCAAGCCTATGGTGCCTGACCAAACTAGTCAATGAACTCGTTTCTCGCCGAAATGCGGACTTGTTTCAGTCGTGGCCGCTTGCAAACTGAGAAATACTCCAGCCAAACACAGGATCTGTCTTTGTCAGCTGCGTGTACTGCACACATCGCAAGGGCTTCTGAAGCTGTCTCTGAAAGACTGGTACGGTCATTTTCAGAGGGGACTGTTTAGCGAAATGGGGATTACGCTTAGGGAATGGGAGTGTCCTGTTCATAATTGACAT
>CM060334.1:19551317-19556317 GCA_030674155.1 Stramonita haemastoma | reverse complement strand
TCCCCCTCCCCCTTTTTCAACTTTTCCCCTTCCAAAAACCCCCACTTTTCTTTTTTTGGGTTTAAGGGGGGGGTTTTTTTCCCTTTTTTTTAAAAGGGCCCAGCAGCCCCCCCCCCCCCACCCATCACCCATTTTACACACCACAAAAACCCAACCCAAAACTCCAAAAAAAAAAAATCATCCCCGGGGTTAAATTAAGGGGTCCCCGGTTAATTTCTTTTTTTTTTCCCTTAAAAAAAAAAAATTTTTAAAAATCCTCTTTTTTTTCCTTGGGGGGTTAAAAAAAAAAACCCCTGAAAACCCCCAAGTGAAATCCTATTTTTTGGAGGAAAAAACTGTTCATAAAAACCCCCAGGAAAAAAAATTTTCCCAAAGAAAAAAAAAATTTTAAAAAACTTAAAATTTTTTGCTTTTTTTGGGGGGGGGGGGGGGAAAAATATTTTTTTTTTAAAAAATAATGATAAAATAATATTCATCCCCCCATTTTAAAAAAAAATAAAAAAAAAAAAAAAGGGGAGGGGGACAACACCCCCCACACACCCAAAAAACACACACACACCAACACACCACCCAAAAAAGGGTGCAACATGGGTACAAATGGGAAAAGAGAGGGGGAAAAAGGAAGGAAAAGTAAAAAAGGATCGGGGGGGCTTTTTTAAACCCCGGTTTTTTTTTTTGGGGGGGGGGGGTGGGGGAGGGGGGGGTAAAAGGGGGGGAGGGGGAAAATTTTAAAAAATGTTTTTAGTAGGGGCCACTTGTGTTTGGGGGGGTTTTTTTTGTTTCTTTTTTTGTTTTGTTTGTTGTTTTTTTTTGGGGGTGTTTTGGGGGTTTGGGGTTTTTTGGGTTGTGTTTTTTTTTGTTTTTTGGGGGGGGCCCTGCCTTTTTTTTCTCTTTGGGGGGGTTTTTGGTTTGGTTTTTTTTTTTGGTTTTTTTTTTTTGGTTTTTTTTGGGGTTTTTTTTTTTAAAGGGGGGTTTTTTTTGGGTGCCTTGGGGGTTTTTTTTTAAAAAAAAGGCAAAACCTTTAGGGGGGCTATTGAAAAGGATTCCTTATTTTTTCCCTTTAGTTTTTTTTTCCAATAGGGGGGTTTAAAGAACGGGGGGGAAAATTTTCTCTTTTAAAGGGGAAAAAAGGAAAAACAAAAAAAAGGGGAAAAAAAGAGGAGACAGAGAAAACGCTGGAAAGACAACATCGGAGAGGTTTTTGGCTTGGGGGGGCCTTGTTTGCTACGGAAAGCAGGAAACCCGCGAGGGTGGGGGGAAGGGGTTGAAAATTTTTAGTGGTCCCCCCAGGTTTCAGGACAAAGGGTTTAGGGGAGGGGGGGTCGGGGTTTGGTGGGGGGAATAAAGGGGGTGAGGGGAAAATTCCCTTAAATTCGTTTCGAATCGGGGTTGCGTTTATCATTTTTGTAAAAGACAAAGCCCCCGGACCCCATCTTTGTTTTGGGGTGGAATGCAAAGGGGTTCCCAAGTTTGGGCATGGCTTAAACTTTTGAACTTATTGCTTTTTTGTACGAGTGAAAATATCTACAAAAACCCGAACCTAAAAACTCAAAAACAACAAAAAGATTTTTTTTTATGCTAAAAAAAAAAACAAAAAATTATAAGAATTTTATTTTGGCATGTCTTTGTCTATAAAAATCAGGAAAAACCCTTTTGTGGTCCCCATTGGAAAAATTTTCTTATAACAAACCCTAAAGAGCTCCCCAAACAGGGTTCATAAATCCCACTTTCACCCCACCCCATCTTCCCCCATTTTTTTTTTCTTATGAAAACCACCACACACACACACACACAAAAACCCCCCACAACACACCCCACACAAACCCCCAAGAAAAGATACACAAAAACACCACGTTTCATACCATTTCGCAAAAATTTAAAGTTATGAATATTTTTACATACATAAAATTTAATTTTTTAAAGGGAAAAAAATAATATTTCCTGCCTTTTTAAAGCTTGGAAAAAAAATACATTAGGTGGTTTTTTTCAAGGGGAAAAAAGATGGGAAATAAGGGTCAAATTAAAATGGGGGAATGCATTCCCTGAGTGGAGCTTTTAAACCCCCCAAAATTTCGTTGACCGTTAGAAACTGGTTCCTCAATTTTAAACCCGTCCAAAAACTGGCCCACATTTAAACCCCTTTTTGATTAAAAAAAAAGCGTGGAAACCCCACCCCCCCCCCCCCCCCCAAAAAAAAAAAAAAAAAAAAAAAAAAAAAAGGATAACAAAATGCAGCTTAAAAACCCACCCCCCCTTTCCGTTTTAAAAATACGCGACATCACATGGCCCAAATTAGGGAAAAGGACACTCCCCTTTTCCCCAAGCGTAACCCCATTTCGCTAAAAAGTCCCCTCTGGAAAATGACCGTACCAGTCTTTCAGAGGGGCAGCTTCAGAAAAAAACCCCCTTTCGAATTTTGCAGTTAACGCAGCTGACAAAGACAGAAATTCCCGTTTTTTTGGCTGGAGTATTTCTCAGTTTTGGGAAAAACGGCCCCGACTGAACAAGTCCGCATTTCGGCGAGAAAAGAGTTCATTGACTAGTTTGGGCAGGGACCTTTGGCTTGAACCCTCATATCAAAAAAGACCTGTCAGCCACAGAGAGGAGGGGCTAGCTGGGGACAGCCCGCCCCATGGGGGTACGATGCAAAGGGTTCGGTTTTAGTTTTTGAGTGCCCTGAATCTGTAACGGGCCCTTTTATGAAATGTTTTAAAATACCCTTTTTACTTGGGCTTGACTTGACTTGGCTGGGGGAACACTTGACATATATCCTTCAAGATGGTCAGCACTAGAAAAAAAAAGGGACAGCAAAGTGATTTTTAAAAGATTGATGAAATTTTTTTTTCCCCCCAAAATGAAATCTATTATTAAATTTTTAAGGGAAATTTAAAAAGCAGTACCCGGCCTCCTTTAAAGGCCTTAAAGAGATGTTTTTGCAAGGAAAAACCGATTTGGGGCATAATTATCAAATAAAAAAAAAGGGGAATTCATTCCTGTTTACGGAAAAATTTTTACAGACAAAGTGCGTTAAGAACAAATTTAAACAAAGAAAAAAAAACCAAAAAGCGGAAAATTCCCGGAAGAAAAAATCATAACAGATAGAAATCCAGTCGCAAAAAGGGCAGTAAGCAAACTTTTAGGAGAAAAAAAATCAAAGAATGCGAAAATCAAAATGGGAGAAAAAAACCCGTAAGAAGGGAAAAACAAAGTAGTGAGGAGAGAAAAAATAAACCTTTTGCAAAAAAAAAAAATTCCAATGCGGGGAAAAAGATTGTTGCCAAAAAAATCAATGGGAGGAATTGGGTTCGTAAAGAAAAAATCGGTTTAAAAAACAAATGCTTTTCCCAAAAAACAAAAATTCAACAGAAAAAAAACATTTTAGGAGAGAGAAACTCATTCACGAGACCATTCTCCCAAAAGAAAGTTATTTGTAAAAAGAAATTTTTCCCACAATGGGACTCGGGAAACAAGAAAAGGATTTAAAACAATTAAAAAGAAAAAAAGATTCTTTCCCCTTTTAAAAAAAACAACCGAGGGCCCAAAAAGCCGCAAAAAGGGATAGGGAGAAACAGGTGACTACTTATTTCCCAAACTGGGCAGAAAAAAAAAAAGAAAAATCATTGGGGAAAAAAAAAAGGTTTTAGTAAAAACAGCGTTCTCTACTGTTTATGTTAAAAATTTAATAAAAAAACAAGAAAAAAAAAAAAAAAATATAAAAAAAAAAAAAAAGAAAAGAGAAAAAAAGAAAAAAGAAAAAACGAAAAAAGGAAAAAGAAAAAAAAAAAAATAATAATAATAAAAATTTAAAATAAAAATTTTTAAAAATAATAAAAATAATAATAATAATAATAAAAAGGGAAATTTTTATATGGGCCCTTTTCTTGCAATAAAAAAATCAAAGCGCTTCCCTTTTGGAACTTATGCAACATAAAGCAATCAATAACAATTAATAGTTTAACAAATTCGAATGCACACACACCCCACCCCACACAACACACACACACACACAACACACACAACACAAAACACACAAACACACACCACCCACACACCACACAAAAAATTTTGTATACGGACTACACTTTATAAACTGCTCCCCGGGCCCAAAAAGGGGCATGCAGTTTTTTTAATGTCTTTCTTCCCGCTTTTCTATAACCCTGACCACCATAATTTTCTACAAACCTCACTATAAAAAAAGAAAATTAAAAGTATATTCCCGATAAAGTGAAAGTTTATGATTTTTTTTTTTTTTAAAAAGTTTTTAATTCTTATTTATTTGCGATAAAGAAGCATTTCTTCCAAAATAAAGAACAAAACCCGTTATTGATTATGAAGTTTTTGATATAATTTTTCATATTCTTTTTTTTTTTAGTTATTACTTCTTTCAGCGCTAAGCACAGAAAGTACTTCATTACCCACCCTTTTTTACCCCCCATTTTTTAAAAAAAGTTATCTATCTTTGTCTTTTTTTTTTTTTTTTGCTTTTCGGAAAGGGTAAAGGAAAAAAGCAATCATGTGCTTTTTTGATCCAGGGCCCCCTGTGCCTGCAGTTTTTGTAAAAGTCATCTGGGTTTACACCGGCACACAATGGCCCCACTCTTACGAAAAGTGGAACAGGGGTTTTTTTCGTGTGGGCCCGTGTTCTGCGTGCCTTTCCCCAAAGGGGCCTTGGTTTATAGTTTTCATCCCCCCGACTTTTTAGGGAGAGTGGGTCAGCCCCGAAAGTTTAAATCCAAAGGGGAAAAATTCCCCCCCCAAACCCGGGAATTGGGAAACCCCGGGTCGTCAAATTTCGAGCGCAATATCCTGACCACTAGGTATACCGCCCCCCCATTTTATCTAAATTTGTTACCTTTTTTTTCTTTGTATGGGTTAAACTGTTGCAGTAGTGCAGCAAAATACTAAATAGTGTTAGCGTGGAAGCTGGTAAACGATCAAAAAATTTTGAATTTTTTCTTTGGGCTTATATCCATGCGAAATTCTCTCAAAATAAAAGGGAA
>CM060334.1:19544492-19546992 GCA_030674155.1 Stramonita haemastoma | reverse complement strand
CACACACCTAAACACACAGAGACACACTCACACAGACATACAGACATACACACACACACACACACACACACACACACACACACACACACACACACACACACACACACACACAGGGAGGAGAGAGAGGAGAGAGAAGGAGAGAGAGAGGAGAGAGGAGAGAGAGAGAGAGAGAGAGAGGAGAGAGAGAGAGAAGAGAGAGGAGAGATGACGAGAGAGAGAAGAGAGAGAGGAAGACTTTAAATCTGTACTTTTTTTCAAACCACAAGAAACCAGAAAATAATCGGCAACAGGGAGAAAACAAAATTGAGGTGATTTAGCGCCACTTGCGTTAAAAGCTTGAACCTGCATTGTTTCCTCTGTCTGTCTGTCTGTCTGTTGTCTGTCTGTCTGTCTGTCTGTCGGTCTGTCTGTCGGTCTGTCTGTCTGCCCCTCTCTTGGCCTAAGGCCAATGTACATATTAAACACGTTCAGAGTTCTCTCTCTCTCTCTCTCTCTCTCTCTCTCTCTCTCTCTCTCTCTCTCTCTCTCTCTCTCTCTCTCTCTCTCTCTCTCTCTCTCTCTCTCCCAAAAGTCCTCTAGATGAGATTATAAACCAAGGCCCCGTGTGCGAACGCATGCAGAACATCTTGCGCACACATTAAATCCTGTTCCACTTCTCGTAAGTGTAGGCCATTACACATACACCACACACACTCACTCACACACACACACGCATGCACGCACGCACACACGCACGCACACACACACAAACATACATACACACAACACACACAACACACACACACACACACACACACACACACACACACACACACATACAACGACCATTGACAATATCTAGAAAACTACATACACAAGGGGATTGAATACTATAAAAAAAAAAAAAGCTCATGATGGCTTATTCCATTATCCTCAAAATGAACGAATAAACAAATGAACAAATGAAAGAATTAATAACAATACACACACACATACACACAAAACACACACACACACACACACACACACACACACACACACAACACACACACACACACACACACACACACACACACACACACAAATGGAAACACACACTCATTATTCCAAACTTCACAGTCTAAAATAGCCATCACCGGCCTTCACGGTGATCATGCCACTGTCAGAACAGTACTTTTGTGGACAGAAAGAGAACTGATGGAAGTTTAGGAGACAGCTAAACACACGACCTCACACCATACATGGAACGAATTGCACCTGCCTCCTCTCTCTCTCTCTCTCTGTCTCTCTCTGTCTCTCTCTGTCTCTGTCTCTGTCTCTGTCTCTGTCTCTCTCTCTCTCTCTCTCTCTCTCTCTCTCTCTCTCTCTCTCTCTCTCTCTCTCTCTCTCTCTCTCTCTCTCTCTATTTTGGTTTGGTTTGGGGTTGGGGGGAAGGTTGCTAGATAGATGGCTTGATGAAAAAAAGCTAATTTATTGCTTACTCAATGTAGCATCTGGAAATAAAATTTTGATTTGATTTGATTTGATCCCTCTCTTTCTCTGTCACGCTCTGTCATAGTACTAATCAACTAGGTGTGACCATGGCTCCAATGGTGTGTGTGTGGGGGGGGGGGGGGGCGTGAAAAATAACAGAAGTGGACACGAAACACATGAATCAATCTACTATCTATAGCCTCACACTGCCCATAATTTGCAAGGAAGGCCATGACTTCGGGGTGTATTTAGTGAAAAGAACGTGCGTTCTCACAACCTACGCGGGTCGTTGTTTGTAGGGGGGGGGGGGTGGAGTGGGGGGGGGGTCGAAAGGTGGGGTGTCAGAGACCTCAGTTTCTCCAGGGGTCACGCATCTTGATTTAAGGGTTGGTGCCAATCTCTTTCTCCCTTCCTCACTGCTTCACCTTTCCTGTTTCTAATTTTTAAAAAGAGGGTGGGGGGCATGCATGTAAACAGTTTTACGATTTATTTATTCTTTTATTTCGAGGATAATGGAATAAGCACTCGTGTGCTTTTTTACATCCAATCCCTGTATATGTATGTAAGCAGTTTTGTAAATCTTGTCATCTGTTTCCACTGTCAACACATGGCCTACACTTATAAAAAGTGGAACAGGATTTAACGTGTGCGCAAGATGTTCTGCGTGCATTCGAACACGGGACCTCGGTTTATAGTCTCATCTGAAGGACTTTTGGGGAGAGTGGAGTCAGCACTGATGTTAACGCCAGGGATAAAATCCCCTCGAACGGGAATCGAACCCGGGTCGTCAAATTGCGAGCACAATGTTCTGACCACTAGGCTAGTCGCGTCCCCCAGAACTAAACTAAGAGGCAAGAGGTAAATTAACAGATGGGGTGGACTGTACTGAAGCCAGGGGGGAATGTACGGTCACCGCTCTGCACGCGAGACAACCACGCTTAGATAAATACTACTGTAGGGGAAGAGCCTTAATTAAACACAGGACAATTTTGAAGTGCTGAAGAAGCAGTGATAACTGATGAGACAGGATTTCTTTTTTTAATCTTCT
>CM060334.1:19534492-19539492 GCA_030674155.1 Stramonita haemastoma | reverse complement strand
GTAGGTTTAATGCAACGGTTACTGAAATCCAATTCTATCGGTCAATGCCCTTCCAATGGATCATTCCAGTGCCGTGGAGGAAGGGGGGTCTGGCTGCATGGTAACGCTGTTTGCCTCCATACATACTTGCCCAGGCTTTGCGCTCTAAAGTGTACAGCAGCAACAAGACAACAACAGTTGATCTTTGTTTGGGTTTGTGTTGTTGATTCTTTTTTGGCCTTGGTCCCTATTGTGTTTGGTCTTCGTGGTGAGAGTTAAGATAAGATAGGTTTGTATTTCTGTTCTTGTTGTGTTCAAGAGGGGGGTTGGGGGGGGGCAGCTGCTATCATTGATTTTCACATTGTTTTATTTCTCTTATTCTCTTTGTCCTTCTTCTTGCTATGTTTGTTTTTCTCCTCGTCTCTCATCCCGTTTACAATAAACAATTTATGTGAAACAAGACACATTTTAACAACAAAGTCACAACAGAGATCTCCGTAACTTCGAAAGACAATCTTCATTAGAAGATAATATTTTCATTTCAAATTAAAGCGAAGCAGCGTTTGATAAGAACTGACACAAAGCCATTTTTGTTTGTTTTTCAATCTGCAACCAAATTCCGACATGATAATTTCAAAAATAATCTTCGTGTCACTCACATTGCTCCGCGTTTTAGCCGAGACACTTCTAAGTGGCCAGTTAAGTTGTGGGTTGGTTGGTTGGTTGGTTGGGCGGCTATTACTGCCTTGATTTGGTTTGTCCACTCTAATTTTCCGTGTGTCTTGTCTCCCTGTGTGTTTCCTCTTTTAACGAATCTGCAACCACCCAGATGTCAGGTTCACTCAAAGGCTTGGCACAGACCATGTCAGAGCAGAAGGGTTGGTGGTGGTGGTTGTTTTTTTCTTCTCCCTCAACGCTCATTACCGGTTCGTGTCCTTCAGGCCAAAGCTTAGTTTTTATGTTTGTTTCTTCTTGATGCTGTGCGTTGACAAGGTATGGTGAACTTATTGTAGCAAAAGTCTGTTTGATTTTTAATGCAGTGCCTTGACAAGGCATGGTGCACTTATTGTAGCAAAAGTCTGTTGGAATTTTAATTGCAGTGCATTGACAAGGTATGGTGCACTTATTGTAGCAAAAGTCTGTTTGAATTTTAATGCAGCGCATTGACAAGGTATGGTGACTTATTGTAGCAAAAGTCTGTATGAATTTTTAATGCAAAAAACCGGGGGCGGAATAACCAAGTATTTAGAGCGTTGTGCTCGCGATTCGACTGAAAGAGCCCGGGTTTGAGTATACTACTGAGATCTTGCTTGAGGAGATTTTTTCCTCTGGAGTTCACATCAGTCTTGACTCCTCTTCTTCAAAAAAGTCTCTCCAAAAGAATTGAGGCCCTAAGCCTTGTGTGCGAACGCATGAAGACATTTTTACACTCCCGTTCTGCAACCATCCACCTGCTAGGTCCACTCAACTGTCGCTCAGAACTCTGTGCCATAGCATTCCATTTCAGATTTTTTTTGTAGCCCTTCCGACCACGAAAGCCATACCAGGGCTGTCATTCATTTAGCTTCAGTGGCTCCAGTAACTGTCACTTCAAGTTCAAAACCAACACCTCCTAACACCTTCAAATATCTAACAAAAGTGGGGTCTGGAAACGAAAAAGAGAAGGAATGTAGATTCGGTCCAGATATATAGAGCACAAGTGTCTTTCTCCTTACCTCTGTTGCTACCTTCTCCTTTTGGGGGGGATCAACAGAAGCTTGAGGTCACTTTTGATTTGGCATTTCTATTTTGTCTGTATGTTCAAGTTGTGGGTTTTTTCCTGAAATGAAAAGCGTGACAGCGACTGAAGGAAAGTTTTGAACTAGGCTAGACAAGGGCGTTACTCCCTAAGTTCTGACTCCGCTTTCCCTGTCTCCCCCCCCCCCCTCTCTCTCCTCCTCTGTCTCTTCTTCTTTGTCTGTCTTCTGTCTTCTGTCTCTCTCTCTCTCTCTCTCTCTCTCTCTCTCTCTCTCTCTCTCTCTCTCTCTCTGTCTCTCTCTCTCTCTTTCGCCACGCAATATAGCCTGCTATTGCTTATTGCATTGCCCCATTGCCTTTTGCCCCTTCCTCTCCTCTCTCCTCTCTTCTCTCTCTTCTCCTTTTCTCTCTCTCTCTCTCTCTCTCTCTTCCTCTCTCTCCTCTCCTCTCCTCTCTCTCTCCTTATTGTATCCCTGAAAGCGGGGGAGTGCAATGACAAAAAAGCCATGCATAGGTGCTTATTTTCTATTTCTGATTAGAGACTTGCCTTCCTTGCCTTTGCCTTACCTTGCCTTGTTCTCTCTCCTCTCTCTCTCCTCCCTCCTTCTTCCTATTCCCCCTTCCCTCCTCCCCTACCCTTCCTCTTGCCCCTCCTGCCCGTGTGCTGTTTTACTACCCGTACCCTGTGGTGTGAAAGGAGCTGTCCCATCATTTCAAAGGTTGTGGGGGGGGGGGGGGGGTGAGTAAAGGTGGCCTTACACAGAGTGCCTGCCCTCAAGTGGTCGTTACTTTGGGTGTAGGAATTGCCCCCTCCTCAACACTGGATGTCTGATACTCGGTAATCTTGGCGTTGGGGGCTCTGTCCTGTCCTGTGAGTTTTTTCTGTGTTTATAGTCACGGAAGAGTCTTGGGGGTATGGGGTGGGTGTGGGTGGGGGTGGGGTTTGTGTCTGTCTGTTAGGGATGGTGTGGGGAGGGTTGGGTTGTTTTTTTACTGCCTTCTTTTAACTTTTCAGTGGTTTTGATTTTTAGTTGTTGTTCTTTCTTTCTTTTTTTGTTTCTTTAGGAGCATTGTTATTGCTGTTGTTTTTATCTTTTTGGTTGGGATTTTGTTGTTGTTTGGTTTGCCTTTTTTTTGCTTACTTAGGGTATTTTTTCTGTTGTTGGTTTGTTTTGTTGGGGGGTCGCTTTTTTTAGAATATCCTTTTCCGTCATTTTTTTTTCTATCTCTCTGTCTGATTGGACATTGTTATCTCTTCATTTTCTTTTTTATTTAGTTTCTCTTTTTTTTTACCTCTGTTTCCTCTTCCCTCTTTCTTCTTCGTTTTTCTTTCAAGTACTGCTCAGTGTAAGCATAAGTCACTGATTGACTTAAACGTGTGCCATAACTTTTCGATGGTATGGAAACACAAACGTACCAAGCATGCATCCTCAAAGTCGTATGTGGCTACCCGCATGGTGAGTAGGAAAAAACAAAACGGTCGCATACGCAAAAGTGTCACCATTGGTGAACCTCGGAGCTCTAGCCGAGGAACCAAAATCAAAAAAACCAACGGGATGGATCGGTGGTCTAGAGGTAATGCGCCTGCCTAGAAAGCGAAAAATCCGGGTCGGAGTGTGCGGAGGTTCGAATCCTGTTTGAGCCCAAAACTTTTCCTCTATCCATTACTGCATTAGACTGTGGTAATCTGGTGATAGTCTTTCGGGTGAGACGATAAACCAAGATCCCATGTGTTACACATCGTTATTTAACGCTTGTTAAAGAATCCACGGCAACAAGAGGGTTGTCCCTGGCAAAATTCTGTAGAGAAAAGTCACTCAGATAGGAAAACCAATACAGTTGCAGACAGGAAAAAGAGAACTTTTGGGGGAGAAGGTGGAGTCGGCACTGATGTTAACTCCAGAGGGGAAATCCTCTTAAACGAGATTCGAACCCGGGTCGGCAGATCACGAGCGCATGACTCTGACTACCAGGCTATCCCGTCCCCTATGGCTGAGTCAGACAGACAGACAGACAGGGAAGGGGTCTTGTGTAGGCTAGTTTGGTCTTTGTGGGCTTCCATTAGACTGTCTCTGTACGTTTTAACTGTCTTTCCTTTTGGGGGTGGTGGTGGTGTGTGTGTGTGTGTGTGTGTGTGTGTGTTGTGTGTGTGTGTGTTGGTGGTACGTGTGTGTGTGTTTTGGTTGTTATGTATGTGTGTGTGTGTTGGTTTTTGTACATAAGTGTCTGTGTCTTTGGAAGGCCCTCTCTCTCTCTTTTCTTTTGTTGGGGGTCTTTGGGAGGGGGGCTGATATTCCCTAATTAGGGCAAGGGCCGGATGAGAAAGAAAAAGTATGTGAATGCTTCCTCTGTAACCCTTGGTCAAATAAAAGACCATTCATTCAATCATTCATTCATTTGTTCATTCATTCGTTCATTCATTCGTTCGTATTCATTCATTCATTCATTCATTCATTCATTCATCATTCATTCATTCATTCATTCATTCATTCTGTGTGTGTGTGTGTTTTTCAGACGTGAGTGTGTGCGGGAAGAAGACGAAGAAGGTGTCGGGGCCGCAGCCCAGCTTTGTGCCCGGCAAGATGAACATCACGGTCAGACAGGGAGACATCGCCACCCTGCCCTGCACTGTGCAGAACCTGGGCACCAGGAGGGTGAGTCACTGCACTGTGCTGTACTCTTACTGTGCTGTATTTGTGTTTGTACTGTTCTGTATTGTACGTGTGCTGCTCTGTACTGTGCTGTACTGTAGTGTGCTGTGCTGTGCTGTACTGTGCTGTGCTGTGCTGTGCTATACTGTGCTGTGCTGTGCTATACTGTGCTGTATTGTACTGTATTGTGCTGTGCTGTGCTGTGCTGTACTTTCACTGTACTGTACTGTCTGTCCTGTATTGCACTGCACTGTACTGTGCTGTACTGTTCTGTACTGTACTGTACTGTTCTGTACTGTTCTGCACTGTACTGTTCTGTACTGCACTGTACTGTTCCTGTACTGTACTGCTCTGTACTGTACTGTATCCTGTATATGATGTTAACTCCAGAGGGAAATCCTCTTGAATGGGATTCGAACCCGGGTCAGCAGATGACGAGCGCATACATAACTGCATATGTACATAACATAGTATAACTGTATAATTATGCTGCCCACATGAAGGGGCAGCAGAGAGACATTCAGAGTCATGAACTGGATGTGGCCGGCCTCCCTACAGTGTAAGGAAGATGAAAGGCCCGAAACACGTGTTTGAAGGGGGCTTCTCCTCTGAGGACTCTCTGCTGCCATGCTC
>CM060334.1:19526992-19531992 GCA_030674155.1 Stramonita haemastoma | reverse complement strand
AAGAAGAGAGAGAGAGAGAGAGAGAGAGAGAGAGGGGGAGAGAGAGAATGAAGCACAGAGAGGAGAGAGAAGAGAGAAGAAAGAAGAGGAGAGAGGGAGAGAGACGGAGAGAAAGACAAGAAGAGGGAAGGAGAGAGAGGGGGAGACAGAGAGAGAGGGGAAAGGAGAAAGAGAGAGAAGAGAGATGGAGAAATAGTATTTATTTAAGAGAGAGACAGAGAGAGAGGAGAGAAAAGAGAGAAGAAGAAAAGAGAAACAAAAACAAGAGATAACAAGACAAAGATGGAAAGATGGAGAGAATTAAGACAGAGACAGACACATAAGACAGACAGAGACAGACAAAGTGAGAAAGAGAATATAAAAATGAATAAGAAATAAAAAGAATTAAATAGATAAATGAATATACATACATATAGAAGAGAGAGAGAAAGAGAGAGATTTATATATCTATATACTTTTGCCATGATTCCGGGTCATATAAATGTTCAAGGTCACAAGGTCAGCGACCGACAAAACAAAAACAAAATGTTAGAAAAGAGTTTACAATCCCCGTTGTTCATTAATTCATTTGAGAGTCATAGCAAGATTTTTTTTCTCTTTTTTGTTGTTGTCAATCTCTGGCAGTAGGAATGAAACACTCAGCAGGACAATACACCGTTGTAACTTCGCCCCAAAACTAGGGAATACTCTCCCACCATTTTGTTTTATTTTATTTTATGGATACTGTGAAAGAGGAGGAGACTTGTTGGTTCTAAAGTTACAACCGCTCTGGTCAGCGTTACTGCTGAATAGCATTCATTATTCTGGTGAAAGGTTGAGGGAGAGTCTCCTTGCGTGTGTGTGTGGGTGTGGTGTGGGGTGTGTGTGTGGGGGGGGGTGTGGGTGTGGGGGGGGTGTCTGTGTGTGTGTGTGTGTGTCCGTGTGTGTGTGCGTGTGTGTGTGTCCGTGTGTGTGTGAGTGTGTGTATGTGAGTGTGTGCGTCTGTGTGTATGTGAGAGAGATAGAGAGAGAGAGAGATGGAGGGAGAGATTTTGGACACACAATCATAAAGCAATTTGCTACTCAGCTAGAAGATGTACTGTAATAGACACTTGGCGTAAAGCAGTTCCCCCTAATGTTTGGTGAAAGTCTGACACGTATTTTTTAAACTTCTAACCTGAGAGAGGCAATCTCATTTGTTGTGTTTCCTCTGAAAATATGATGTTCACCGTGTAAGTGGGAACTAAACGCAAACTGAAGTGATACGGCTCGTCACCAGAACATCTGAACTGGCCAAGACTGTCCTACAGGGAACGGTACAAGGAGGGAGACGAAGAGACAGACAGAGAACACGATGGAAGACAACATCAGAGAGTGGACTGACATTGGGTCATGTCATGTCATGTCTGCCTGTGGTCCCTTCTGGGGCATAGGCCGCCAACTAGCTGTCTCCAGGCATCTCGGTTCTGGCTAGGCGTTCCAGTTGTCCCCACGTCTTGCCCATCTTTTTTGCATCTGCATCCAGGTCCCGGCGCCAGGTATTTCTAGGCCGCCCTCTCTTTCTTTTTCCCTTGTGGATTCCAGGTGAGAGCTTGTCTTGTGATGCTGGATACAGGTTTCCGTAGGGTGTGTCCTATCCATCGCCAACGTCTCTGTAGGATTTCTTTCTCAACAGGCTGTTGTCTGGTTCTCTGCCATAATTCTTCATTACTGATCTTGTCTGGCCATCGTATCTTGAGGATCTTCCTGAGGCAGGTGTTGATGAAGACCTGGATTTTCTTCATGGTGGTGACGGTGTTTCTCCAGGTCTCTGCTCCATACATTAGTATTGGCTTGATGATGGTGTTGAAGAGCCTGGTCTTGGTGGCGATGCTGATGTCGCTTGATCCCCAGACGTTTCTGAGCTGCTTGAAGGCTGCCCTTGCTTTACCGATGCGGGTTCTGACGTCTGTGTCTGTTCCTCCCTGTGTGTCCACGATGCTGGCCGAGGTATGTGAAGCTTTCCACCTCTTCCAGCGCTTCTCCTTTGACTGTGATGGGTGTTGCATTGGCTGCATTTGTCTTGAGTACCTTGCTCTTTCCTCTGTTGATGTTGAGGCCCAGTTTAGCTGAGTTCTCCACAACGATGTTGGTCTTTTCCTGCATCTGTTGCTGGGTGTGGGAGAGAAGGGCCAGGTCATCCGCAAAGTCAAGGTCGTCTAGCTGTTTCCAGGGTGTCCATTGGATGCCATTACGTTTCTGGTCCGCTGAGGTTTTCATGACCCAGTCGATGGCCAGCAGGAACAGGAAAGGAGATAGTAAGCATCCTTGCCTTACCCCGGTATCTACTTCAAAGGCGTCGGTGAGCTGTCTGCCATGAACTATTCTGCAGGTCATTCCTTCATATGATTTCCTGATGATGTTGGTGATTTTCTCTGGCACTCCATAGTGTCTCAGTAGCCTCCAGAGGGTCTGTCTGTCAACGCTGTCAAAAGCCTTCTCATAGTCTATGAAGTTGATGTATAGTGGCGAATTCCATTCCAGGGACTGTTCCAGGATGATGCGCAGTGTTGCAATCTGATCCGTGCATGATCTTTCCTTTCGGAAGCCAGCTTGTTGGTCACGGAGATGCGGGTCTACTGCGTCCCTTCATCCGGTTCAGCAGGATGCGGTTAAACACCTTTCCTGGGATGGACAACAGCGTTATCCCTCTGTAGTTGGAGCAGGAACTGAGGTCGCCTTTCTTGGGGAGTTTGATGAGGTAACCCTCTTCCATTCTGTTGGTATTTCTTCTTCCTCCCAGATCTTGCCGAAGAGCGGGTAGAGGAGCTCCACACTGGTCTCGACGTCGGCTTTCAGGGCTTCTGCTGGGATGCTGTCAGGTCCTGCAGACTTACCATTCCTCAATTGCTTGATGGCGCTGCGGATCTCTTCCTTTGTGGGAGCACTACACTTGATCGGCAGGTCGCTTGCGGCTGTCGGTATCTCTGGTGGGTTTGTAGGTGCTGGTCTGTTGAGTAACTCCTGGAAGTGCTCAATCCACCTGTTCTTCTGTCCTTCGTCATCAGCTATTACTCCTCCGTTCTTGTCTTTTACTGGTCTCTCTGGCTTGGCAAACTTCCCTGATAACTTCTTGATGATGAAGTACAGGTCCTTGGTGCTGTTCTGGTGAGCTGCATCTTCTGCTTCTTTTGCCAATGTCTCCAAGTAGTTTTGCTTATCTGCTTTAATGCTTCGCTTTACAACCCTATTTGCTTCTGTGTATTCCTCTTGGGCTTTTGTTTTGCTGATCGTGTCCTGCTGCTGTTGACGGCTAATTTCTTTTCTCTTCTTCCTTCTATTTTCTCTAGGGTAGTTGCTGAAATCCATTCCTTGTGTGTGAATGATTTGGGGCCCAGTACTTCCTGACATGTTGAGGTCACTGTCTCTCTCACTCTCTGCCACCTCTCTTCTATCGTCTCCTCTTCAAGCAGCTCTCCTAGGACTTGGAACTTGTTGGATAGAGTGACCTTGAACTCTTCTTGCTTCCTGTTGTCCTTCAGCGCCGTGGTGTTGTAACGCTGGCGTTGACTGGATCCCCCCCGTCCAATTTCTCTTCAGCTTCTGCTTCAATCGGGCAACAAGTAGATGGTGATCCGAAGCGACGTCTGCTCCTCGCTTGACGCGTACATCCTGTAGGGAGCGGCGAAACTTCTTCACGATGCAGATGTGGTCGATCTGGTTCTCCGTTGACAGGTCTGGCGACACCCAAGTTGCCTTGTGTATCCTTCTGTGCGGGAAAACACTTCCTCTCCGATGACCAGGTTGCTTGTGGCACACAGGTCTGCGAACCTCTCCCGTTGTCGTTCATCTCGCCTAGCCCATGTCGCCCCATGATCTCCTTGTATCCCTGGTTGTCACTGCCTATCTTGGCATTGAAGTCGCCCATTACGATGATGATGTTTCTCTTTGGTCTGTCTTGTATGATGGTCTGCAATCTGTTATAAAAGTCGTCTTTCTTCCTCCTCCTCGCTGTCGTTCGTTGGGGCGTAGCACTGGATAATGTCCATGTTGATCCTCTTCTTCTTTGTACGAAAAGAGGCTGTCATGATCCTTGGTCCGTGTGCCTCCCACCCGATGAGCGCTCCCTGTGCTGGCTTGGAAAGCATCAGGCGACTCCCTGGGTGTGTGCAGCATCTTCCTGCTCGTGCCCCGAGAACAGCAGCAGCTCCCCGGAAGTCAGTCGCTTCTGCCCGGAACCAGTCCATCTGACTTCGCTGATTCCTAGGATGGTGAGGTTGAATTTCCTCATCTCTGCGGCTACTTGCGCTGTCTTCCCCGTCTCGTACATGGTCCTGACGTTCCATGTACCGATGGATGTGGTGGTCCTGGTGGAGATGATGGTCTTCGGTCTGACGGCTTCCAGATGATTCTGGCTTTCACCGCCCGACTTCATACTCCTTCCAGCTGGAGGTCCATCCCTCCCCAGGTCCGCGATGTCTGTTATATTGCTATTTGGCGTTTCTGTAGCTAGAGTTTTTTTCACAGGGTGGGGTAGCTAACCCTACGCCAAACCCTCCTCCTTTTTCAGCCGGGCTTGGGACCGTCCTAGGCAGAGTTCTGACATTGGGTAGGACGACATAATGCGGAAGGCAGAGAATTGGAAAAAGCTGGGTGCAAAGTCTTCAGTGGTGCCCCGACTAAACGATCAACCAGACTACGGACTTCCAGTTTGATGATTATTTCTCCCCGAGGGAGAGCAGCCCGAATTTCGCTCAGAGGAATCTGCTGTGACATAAATTGGTAAAAAAAAAATAATGTGGAAAAAGATTCTGCTAGTTACGATATTAAAATAATATAATTATCTGTACTGAGTAAACACACTGTATAGAGTGAATTTTACCTTGTGTGGATAACTATGAATTTTACCTGTTATCATTCTTGCTGCAGTAAATGAAATAGTCAGAAGACGGAATAACGAACCAGTGGGATCTGCGTTATGTTTGAGGAGCCATGAAATTTGATATCACCCACAGTGAATGAGAACAGGGAAACGCACTCGT
>CM060334.1:19489492-19519492 GCA_030674155.1 Stramonita haemastoma | reverse complement strand
GTGGAAAGGTATAAGTAAGTAGACAGATTCTTTCTTGTAGAGATGTCAAGTTTTGTTTGGATAATGTGTATAATTTGTACATGAGAGACGCATCGTCAGATTTGCAAGACAGCTTGACAAGGGAATACATATCACGTGTTAACGTGTTCCTTTCCTTCCCTTACTCTCTCTCTCTCTCTCTCTCTCTCTCTCTCTCTCTCTCTCTCTCTCTCTCTCTCTCTCTCTCTCTCTCTCTCTCTCTGTTTCTGTTTCTGTTTCTGTTTCTCTCTGTCTCTGTCTATCTGTCTGTCTTCTGTCTGTCTGTCTGTCTGTCTATCTCTCTCTCTCTCAGGGGGGACGGATAGCCTAGTGGTCAGAACATTGCGCTGGCAATTTGACGACCCGGGTTCGAGTCCGGTCGAGGAGATTTTTCTCCTGGAGTTAACATCAGTGCTGACTCCACTCTCCCCAAAAGTCCTTCGGATGAGACTTTAAACCGAGGCCCCGTGTGCGAACGCACGCAGAACATCTTGCGCACACGTTAAATCCTGTTCCGCTATTCGTAAGAGTAGGCCATCGTGTGCCGGTGGGAACAGATGACAAATTTACAAAATGCATACACACGGGGACCGGATGAAAAAAAGCACATGATTGCTTATTCTGTTATCCTCGATATAAAAGAATAAAATTTAAAAAAAAAAAATTAAATCTCTCTCTCTCTCTCTCTCTCTCTCTCTCTCTCTCTCTCTCTCTCTCTCTCTCTCTCTCTCTCTCTCTCTCTCTCTCTCTCTCTCTCTCTGAGGGTTTTTCTGTTGTTCGCAGACATTCGCACGCACGTGCACACACACACACACACACACACACACACACACACACACACACACACACACACACACACACACACACACACACACATTATCCTCGATATAAAAATAAAAGAATAAAATAAAATTTATAAAATATATATATATATAACACAAGCCACAAACAACACACCACACACACACACCACAAACACCAACACACACACACACAACACACACACATGCATGGAGAGAGAAAAAGAGAGAGGGGGCGGGGATCTATAGATAGATGTATTTTTCATCACTCCGCGAGATAAGCACTAAGCTGCTTATCAAAACCATTGTGGGGAATAAACGCATCTGCTTTTTTATGCCATTCACACACTTTCATCATCATACAGACCCATTATTCTGGACGATGGCAAACCTTTTAGAGTATCTAGCCATGCATCTCTGGCCTTTTGTTGTGGAAAGCATGGGCATAGTAAAAACTCACAGAATGGGAAAAAAGGAAATAAACTGATAATTTATGTGTCTGGGTTGATTATTTGTGGTGGGGGGGGAGGGGGAATAGACAATAGAACAGCACGAAAGAAAATTGGGTTCTTGATACAGAGATTTGTTTTCATGGAGTACTTTGTGTGCTTTTGCAGAGAGAGGGATTCTTTCATGTGTGTTTTTTTTCCAAGAGAGTATTGGTCTGGAAGATGGAGTATATTGGGAAAAGTAGGAATGGCTGAGACAAAGAATCTGTGCTTTAAAAATATACATATTTTTTTTCAACGTTTCTTGTTTTTTAAACACAATAGCTGTTTCAAGGTTTGTGCTGGATATTTAAGACTTCTATCACACTTAAAAAAAGCACACAAATTTGGGAAAGTTTAGTTGAAAAAATGTCAAACAAAAGTTAAACGACGATATCTATTACAAGAGTAAAGGACTTTATGCGGAGGTTACAGGTATTCAGTTGAAATTAAGACGGAAAATCCTGTGTTAGCTTTGATGATATACAAAACATAGATTTGTTTTGTCTTTACCTTTTTTTATTGTTTGGGGGTGGGAGGGGGGGGTTCTGGGGATTTTGGGGGGAGGGGGTGGGGCTGTTCTTCGCTCAGAGATCAGTGTCCTGTGTACGTGTGCATTGCACGAGAGGGAATACCAGTAAGCCGAAATGACGATACCAACACCAGAATATGGGCTTTAGAATGCGAAGGTCTCGCAAGTCATATGTAGGTTGACCAGAAAGTTGTCCAACATCCGTATTCTTCAGTCATCAAGGGGGACACCCAGGTTCGAACCTTCCACCCCACAGCCTATCTATCTATCTATCTATCTATCGATCTATCTATCTATCTATCTATCTATCTATCTATCTATCTATCTCTATCTATCTATCTGTCTGTCTATCTGTCTATCTTTCTTTCTATCTATCTATCTATCTATCTCTTAGTCTGGCGACCGTGGGGGCACCCCTGAAGACTTGACAACCAGTTCCCTCCATTCCTCTCTCTGTTATGCCTTTCTCAGGGTTTTGTTGACTTCTAGGCCTGTCCTATCGCTGAAGTTGTCCTCCCATCTCTTCTTTGGTATGCCTCTTTTTCTTCCTCCTTGGACAGTGCCATGCAGTATTGTTTTTGCAAGTCCTTTTGATCTTGTGACATGCCCGTACCATTTGAATTTACGCTTCTTTACAATTGGTAGAAGACTTTCGTAGGGACCAACGGTTTGCTGGATTCTGTTATGCACGCCTTCGTTGCTTATGTGGTCTCTGTAGGAGATGCCAAGGAGTCTCCGGAAGCATCTCATCTCTACTGCCTGTACCCTTCTCTCCAAATCTGCAGTCAGGGTCCACGATTCACAGGCATACAGGAATGTGGATATGACAAGGGAGCACGTTAGTCTGAATCTGGACTTGAGTGAGATATTTTTATTTTTTCAGATGGTGTTCAGTTTTGACAGTGCTGTTATAGTTTGCAATCCTGCATACCACAGTCTGTGCGACTGGAAAAAACCCTGTCACCTCAACCGCTCGGCTGTTGTGGGTTAACAGGACTTACCTCTCTACAGCGGCTGCCGCCCCTAATCTGCAGCACCCATTCTCATCACGGTACGGTTCCGTGGGCCAAGAATTCTTATTGCAGACAGCAGGGGGGCATAACAGTCAGTAGCCTGTGGGTGATGGGGGGGGGGGGGGGTAAGGAGGTACTGCGGTACACCGCCAGCACACAACCAACCCCTGTGGCAGTGAGACTCTTCTTCTAGCTGGGTGGCCAGTTCAGTCAGTTAGTCAGTCAGTCAGTCAGCTGGCACTGATGTCTCTGTGATTGTCTTTACCTTTCCTCGGGGAACGCGAAATGGTGGAATAAATTTCTTTCTTTCTTTTTTTCTTTCTTTTCTTTCTTTCTTTCGTTCTTTTTTTCTTCTTTGCATTCTTCTTCGCACTTCTCTTCCCATTCTTCTTCTTCTTCATCTTCTTCTTCTTCTTCGCATTCTTCTTGCATTCTTCTTCGCATTCTTCTTCGCATTCTTCTTCGCATTCTTCTGCTTCGCATTCTTCTGCTTCGCATTTTCTTCTTATTCTTCTTAGTATTCTTCTTCGCATTCTTCTTTTTCGCATTCTTCTTCGCATTTTTCTTCTTCGCATTCTTCGCATTCTTCTTCTTCGCATTCTTCTCCGCATTCTTCTTCTTTGCATTCTTCTTCTTCTTCTTCTTCTTCTTCTTCTTCTTCTTCTTCTTCTTCTCCTTCTTCTTCTTCTTCTTCCTCCTCTTCTTCTTCTTCTTCTTCTTCTTCTTCTTCTTCTTCTTCTTCTTCTTCTTCTTCTACTTCTACTTCTTCTTCGCATTCTTCTTCTTCGCATTCTTCTTCTTCGCATTCTTCTTCGCATTCTTTTTCTTCTTCTCGCATTCTTCGCATTCTTCGCATTCTTTTTTTTCTTTTCTTCGCATTTTTTTTTCTTCGCATTCTTCTCCGCATTTTCTTCTTTGCATTCTTCTTCTTCTTTGCATTCTTCTTCGCTTTCCTCGCATTCTTCTTCTTCGCATTCTTTCAAAAAAAACATAAGATCCAAAGTCCTGTAACTATGTCCACTTAGTAGAAGTTGAAGCCGTCAGACCTAAATCCAATTTCAGACTAAAACTGAAGAGAAATGATCAGGAAAGCAAACTAGAGTGATAAAAGAGCAACAGCAACAAAAACCGAAGATAACCTTGACACAAAAAACACTAATTGAGCAGGTCATGGATTCTACATATTTTAATAGTCGCCATCCTAGCCAGCTAATTGCCTTGAGAGCTACAACACACGCTGACACAAAAAACCCACACTTTTTAAAAATCAATATCACATTACAGATTCTGACAGATTTCTGTTGACTTTTAAACCTTTAAGGTATTCCTTTTGATTACAAGATCGATTTCCTGGCACTTTTTTTTTTTGGTGCTTAGAAAGCTAATCCATGTTAAGAAAGATCTTTCGTGGCCGAACTTAAAACTTGATGGATGGAGGCATTTCCATATGTAACACCTCCCTTAAAGCAGGAGATAAAACCAACTGACAAATTGACGCAGGGCTTACCAGGGCTAAAATCAACATGTGCCCCCGCCCCCGCCCCCCCTCCACCACGTCTTCCTTCCACCGTGATAAATGCAGTATGTAAATATGGAGTGTCACATTTATCACTTACAGGGGTGAGCTGAGGAGCGCGTGTTTACTAGACCCTGGATTTAACCTTGTTTTCAGAGTTACATCTCCCCTGGATCGATTGAAGCAGAATATGTGAATAATAGTAAGCGGAGATAATATCATATTTTAGTGTCCATATAAAATTTGGTGTCTGAGGGGGTGGGAAGGGGGATTATGTGTGATGTATATGGCGTGTACATTTCCACAGTTGTAAAAAAAGTTTGAAAACAAAATATTGTGAATATTCATGTACCTCTCTCCTTTTTTTCTGATTGCACACGGCACACACAGTCACACACATGCATACATACATCCACACACACGCGCGCACGCACGCACGCACGCACGCACGCACGCACGCACGCACAGCACACACACACACACACACACACACAACACACAACAACACACACACACACACACACGAGAGACAGAGAGAGAGAGAGAAACTTGTTTGTTAATTAACAGTTGTTTACTTTTGGTTGATTTTTTGTTTGTCGTCATACGTGCATGGATATTGGTGTAAAACTACTTCTACACATGAAGATAGATAACGAATGAATTGAGGGGGTGGGGGGGGGTAGAAAGCGAGGAGGAGAATGGAAATCTTTCCGTCAATCCATGCGATAAGAACCAGAGTGTCGAAACCAGTATGGGAAGTAAAGATACCCACTCTGGAAATTAAGATACCCACTCTGGAAAGAAATGTACCCATTCTATACACTCCATGTGATAAGCACCAAAGTGTCCGACCAGTATGGGAAGTAAAGATACCATTCTGGAAAGAAAAGTCCCCGGTCTAAGCAATCCTTGCAATAAGCACTAAAGTGTCCAAACCAGCATGAAAAGTAAAAGAAACCCATTGTAAAAGAAATTCACATACTTTCCATCACTCTTCTAGACTCTCTTGTTTTGTCTGAATGCAAGCTTGTACATACATAATAGCCCCACATCAGGTTCTTATGTATATTGTGTGTGTGGCCAAAGTGAAACCCTCATCTTGGAGAAAATAAAACAAAACTTTTTTTGCAGCTTTTTATGCGTCTGGGTGGCTATACATTTCTGGACACTATGGCTACACACTAGGAGATAAATGGCGCAGGAGAAAAGTAGGTTCCTGATACATATATTTATTTTCTCTTTTTTTATGAATGCCTTTTTTTGTTCTTTTGTATAGAAAGAGAGGTTTTTTTCTCTCTCTTTTCTTTTATCTTTCCACAAAAAAATAGATGGGTTTGGAAATGTAAGTATTTGGGTGGAGACGAGATGAATGGCTGTGGTGAAGCCTAGGCTTTTTTTGTGGCTTTGGAGTAAATATGCACGTCTTGCTGTTGGCTGCTGTGCTCTAGTCTGAAGGAGCGTTTTGTTGTGTTGGCTGTTGTGTTCTAGTCTGCATTCGTGTCGTGATGAACGCTGTAGCAGAGTTGGTAGAGTGGTTTGACTCCCGTTCCTGTGGGACCATGGGTTTAAATCTCAGTAGCGTGTCTGATTAACTAAAGAGTGTACTTTTCTTTACGATCTCTCGGGTCAACTATTTAAGTGCAGACCTGCCAGTGCTCTAGGTTCTTTCGTGTCTGTGTATATATGCTTTCTGAAGCTTAAATATCCATGTTTTTAAAAAATTGTACTTCATGTCTGCTTATGGTTGATTTATAAAAAAAATATAAAAAAGCATACCCAGCATGTATCCTTAGCTGGAGAGGGATGGGCTCCACCAAGTTGTAACTGCACTGTAGACAGTGCCTGCAGAATTCGGTGTTGTGTTCCCAGGGCTTCTCGGGGAGTTTAGGGACAACGAAACACGCATGTCATGTTACAACATTTGACTTGTTCAAACGTATGTCATCGTGCGTGTGCGGGCGAGGGTACACACACACACATACACACACATACACAAACACATACACATACGCGCACACACACACGCGTACGCACACCACACACATACACACACACATACACACACATCTGTATTCATCTTTTTACCTTCTACACGCAGCCCTTCCGCATATTCTGTATTAATAATTTCCTCTTCTGCACCCATACAAAAAGGGATAATAGGTGCTGACAAGACTGCATGAAAACTTAACTGGAAGTTTGTAAAAAATAAAAACTCCACACCCTTAATCCACGCTAGGTGCCACTGGGATTCAAACCTGGACTCCGAGACAAAAACGGTGGATCGGTGGTCTAGGTGGTCACGCGCCTTGCCTAGAGAGCAAAAAGTACGGGTCGGAGTGTGCGGGGTTCGTACCCCGTTTGGACCCAAAACTTTTTCTCCATCCTTTAGACCCTGAGTGGTGGTCTGGGCGCTAGTCTTTCGGATGAGACGATAAACCGAGGTCCCGTGTGTTACACATCACTATTTAGCGCACGTAAAAGAACCCACGGCAACAAGGGGGTTGTCCCTGGCAAAATTCTGTAGAAAGAAGCCACTCTGATAGGGAAACAAATACACTTGCATGCAGGGAAAAAAAAGGGGTAGGCGCTGCACATGTGGCGACGCGCTCTCCCCGGGGAGGGCAGCCCGAATTTCATGCAGAGAAATCTGCGTGACATAAAGTGGTACAAAATACAAAATACAAAAAAGACATAGAAGTCCCCATATCCTTAACCATTCGGCTGTTGTCTGTTAACAGGAGTTCCAGACTTCTTTCCCTCACTCTTCAGGACACAATTCTCAGCACGGTCTGGGTTCACTGTACAGCAATTACAGCAGCCAGCAGGGGGGCATAACAGTCAGAAGCCTGTGGGTGATGGATGAGGATGACTTAGTATAGGTACTACTGTATGACTAGGTACCACAGTAGTACACCATCAGCACAGCCCTGTATGTACCGCGGCAGTAAGAATCTTCTTCTAGCTGGGTGGCCAGTCAGTTAGTCAGTCAGTCAGACAGCTGGCACTGACGCCTCTGTGATTGTCTTTACCTTTCCTCAGGGAAACGCAAACTGTTGGACTACAGTCTGGCCAGTGAGAAAAGTTTGCCTGCCAAAATTTAATTCATAGTATCTATCTTATCCTGAAAGCACACGCACACGTGTCGTGTTTAAACACCATCCCTGAGAGAGAACAAAAAGACGGAGAGTTCGAGTCCCCAGGGTGGTTCGGGGCTGTATAATTATGACAACGCTTTGACGGCTCCTGCCACGGTACCGGAACCATTCGTATCTGCGATTGCCTTTCCAATGGATCGTTCCAGCGACATGTAGAGTGGGGGGTCTGCTGCATGGGTAACAGCTTGCCCTTCATACTTATCTACACTTTGCGCTCTAGAGCCTAGAGCGCGCAACTCCATTGTCTTCCGATACTGACGGATGCCCACTATTCTGGAAGGTCACGTTAAGGCACAGCAGGGCCGCTATCCACAGGCTGAGTGCCAAAGTTCCCGCCCTTAATCCTCCAGGCGCCATCTTGTTTCGATCTCTGCACTTCCAAAAACCAGCAGGGTTTCAGACCAGTTTGACTTGCCCACGCATTTGTCGTGTCTGTCAAACATCAGAAAACGAATCAAACTTTTCCAGCACTGGACTTGGAGGATTAAGAGCCATTTTGACTTAACCACTTAAGTTGTAGCGCCTGTCAAACATCAAAAAATCAAACCGGATCAAATATTCATTCTCAAAAGGTCCGATTAGTTGTAGCCAACAAAGAGCAAGGAAAAGATCACCTTGACTCCACACACACACACACACACACACACACACACACACGCACGCACGCACGCACGCACGCACGCACGCACGCACGCACGCACGCACGCACACACAAACTGATCAAGCCAGAAACGGATTCCGAAAATTCTTGAAATTTTAATATCCAAAGCAGCTAATTGCTTTAAGAGTTACAACACAGGCTGATACGAATCTGTATCCATATTGCATGAGAGCATGATAGCCAAACGTCGACTTTTACCCCTCCCCTTAACGTATCCTTTTAATCACAATATCGATCTTGCTGTCAGACTTTGTTTTCTGTAGAAGAAAGCTAAACCGTGTCATAAAAGATCTTCGTGCCACAACTTTATAAGATTGATGACGGATGGAGAGACATTTCCATATGCAACACTTTCTTCAAGCAGGAGATAAAACGACGGACAAAATAGACTGAAGGATTGCGAAGGTAAAAGCAAAATGTGTTACCCCCAACACCACCCCACCCCGCCTTACCCGTCCGAGCTGGTGTGTGAATACAGCGATAAATGCAGTATGTAAATGCCGCACCGCATTTATCAGGGAAAAAGGCGAGCTGACTTGATGACACAGCTTAGACAGAACACGTTTTATGAGACCCGGGCATAATCTGTTGACAGTGGTTCTCCGGCTTCGACGTATAGATCCGCACATACAGACACGCACACGCGCAAACACACACACACGCACGCACGCACGCACGCACGCACACACGCACGCACGCACGCACGCACACACACGCACGCACGCACGCACACACGCACGCACACACACACACACACACACACACACACGTTTTATGAGACCCGGGCATAATCTGTTGACAGTGTTTCTTCGGCTTCGACGTATAGATACACACACACACACACACACACACACACACACACACACACACACACACACACACACACACGCGCGCGCGCGCGCGCGCGCGCGCGCGCGCGCACGCACGCACGCACGCACGCACGCACATACACACACGCACACACATACACACACGCACACACAACGCGCGCATACACACACACACACCATCATAGCTGATCACATAGGGAGTATGACTTCCATTCTGAGCGTGTATACAGTCGTGGCTCGAATCTCAGTTTTTCAGTTTCTGCTGTATTAAGGGGAAGGGATTTTTATTTTTACAAAACTCATGGGTCAAGTTAAAGGGCAGACATGCTAGTGCTGTGGTTCCTGTCGTGTGTAGGCGCACGTAAAAGAACATACACACATATCTGAGTGTGTGCGCACACACACAGAGACCGACAGACAGGTTCACACACACACACACACATACACACACACATACACACACGACACACACACACATACACACATACACACACACAGTCACACACACACACACACACACACACACACACACACACACACACACACACACACACACACACACACACACACACACACACACACACAAGAGGCCACCGACATGTAAGAAAAGACAAGAAAGAAAAAAAAAAAAGAAGAAGGAAAAGTGGGGCATCTTTCTTTCAACTAGCCTGATAAATGACCCAGCCTAGTATCACTACCAATGAGGGGGGAAGAAACAGAGACAGACTTGTTTCCTATGCAATTCACACATCTCCATCATCATGCACACACACACACACACACACACACACACACACACACACACACTCACACACACACACACACACACACACACACACACACACACACACACACACACACACACACACACACACACACACACACACACAGCTTAGCAATAAACTGAACGTTAACCTTTCTCCATACATAACCAGGTATGTCTTGCTTTTATTTTATACATTTATTTATTCTTTTTTATCGAGGATAATGGAATAAGCACTCATGCGCTTTTTCACATCCAGTCCCCGTGTGTATGCAGTTGTGTAAATCTTGTCCTCTGTTCCCACCGGCACACAATGGCCTACTCCTACGAAGAGCTGATCAGGATTTAACGTGTGCGCAAGATGTTCTGCGTGCGTTCGCACACGGGGCCTCGGTTTAGAGTCTTATCCGAAAGACTTGTGGGGAGAGTGGAGTCAGCACTGATGTTAACTCCAGGAGAAAAATCCTCTCGAACGGGAATCGAACCCGGGTTGTCAAATTGCAAGCGCAATGTTCTGACCACTAGACTATCCCGCCCCCATGTGTGGTAGCTGCTAAACTCAAACCAGAAACTGAGAGAAAATAAAAACAGCCTGTGGTTATTTTTTGTGTTTGTTTTTTATGCGTCTGATTGTAGTCCACTTGCTACAAACTAGGATAATATCTGTGTAGTCCACTTGCTACAAACTAGGATAATATCTGTGTAGTCCACTTGCTACAAACTAGGATAATAAAATTATCTGTGCAGTCCACTTGCTACAAACTAAGACAATATCTGTGTGGTCCAATTGCTACAGACTAGGATAATATCTGTGTGGTCCAATTGCTACAGACTAGGATAATATCTGTGTGGTCCACTTGCTACAAACTAGGATAATATCTGTGTAGTCCACGTGCTACAGACTATAGAGGGCCAAGAAGATCATTTGATGCTTCATACAGATATCGGGTTTATTTTTATGAAACTTTTACTCTTGGCAAGGAAAGTGTCAGGTTTTGGACGGGGGGGGGGTCTGGACAAAATAAATAACCTGTTTTTCTCATTAGGGATTGGGGGAGGGGGGCTGTTAGTATAAATAGCATCCCTCACTTTCTTGGAAATTCTGTACTAGGAATTCCCTCTTTTCTATCCCTCTCTTTGTTTCTACTTCGTTCCTTTTCTTCCTGTCACCTCCTCCTTGTCTATTTTTCTGCCTTCTTGGTCCATTCTTTTGACTTTCTTTCCCAGAAAGAATTAAAAGATAACAAGTGTCTCCCCATACCGGAGTCGGATTTGCTGGGCCTGACTTGTCAGGCGCTTAACGGCAGCGCGATGCGTTTTCGCTCCTAAGACAGACAACAGTTGTCTACTTTCTGAGCGTTCGACGAAGAAGATGATGTGTAAGTTTGCGTGCGATGGAGAGCAGTGGGACAGTTACTGTAAATAAAATTATATAAACTTATCACCATCCATTACATTCTTCATCCTTTCACCTTTCCCCTCATCCCCTTTTCAGTACATTCTTTAGTGAATGTATCATTGTCTAAATCACCTTGTAGTGAATGGACATAAAACCAATCAGAAGAAGAAGAAGAAGTGCGATGGAGAAAGTGGAAACGGCTGAGGCAAACCGTCTTTGTTTTTATAAGTACACGTCTTGTCGTTCCTGATATATTGCTAGTTGTTATTTATGTAGCGGCTGTTGTCTAATAGGACTAGAAGGCTGTTTGCCTTCACAACCATTCAGCCACCGTCTCTTCACTACCTCTCTCCTCCAATCTTTAGACCATATTGGCTGCACTCCTGCTTTAGAATTTGTCACTTTTCCCTCTGTTTTCCTATTAGTACTCTTGCATTCATACTGCACCTACGAAGGCATTCATAGAATTTGTTAAAACTTTTTTTGGTGAAAAACTAGCCTTTGACTCAAAACTTAAGCGATTTTGCACAAATTTAGTAGGTTTGATTTTTTTTTCAAGAAAGACTGTACACCCCCCCCCCCCTCCCTTCTCTGCAGTCCTTAAATCGTCCGCTAGCTTCTTAACCACAAAGTGCATGCGTAGGGTCAACACTGTAGAACACAAGCAATCCTCATCTGGTGATCATTTCCAACTGTCTCGTGACGAGCTGGTATTGCTCTGATGTCCTCAATCTCCCACCCACCCCCATCCCCACCCACCCCAAAAAAAACAAAAAAAAACGAAACAAGTACACAGTGCAACTTTTCTCATAATTAAAAAAAACTGTGAAAAACTTCAACACATTTTTGTTTCCCCGACTAGCAGCACTCTTATAGAAGATACTACCTGACCCCCCCCCCCCTCCCCCCCCCCCCCCAAGCAAGCTAAACCTGGAGTGTAGCCATCCTCAGCCACAGTGGTCTGGTTTGACAAGCTGACAATGATGGCGACCAGCAGGGGGCATAATTGTCAGTGCCCTGTGGGTGATTAGGGGAAGGGGGGAGGGGTATAGCTAGGTACTTCAGTACACCATCAACACAGCCCTGTACCGTGGCGGCAGTGAGAATCTTCTAGCTGGGTGGCCGGTTCAGGAAAACAGCTGCCACTGACGTCTCAGTGATTGTCTTGTCCTCGGGGGAAATACAGTGTCGGAATATCATAAACGATCTAACGGTCGGTCTAACTGTGAACTTTTTTTTTTGAATTGTTGTACTCCATGAGATAAAAGACTGAAGCAGGGGTGTTTTTGATACTCTCAAACTTCTTGTTAGAATTTATGACATAAGTGTGTTCGTGAAAAAGTGACTTTTTTTTCTTTGGTTCCTTCGCTAGATTTCTCTGAGGTTTACCAGATTTTTTTTTTTTTTGCGTACGCGAATACTTTTGCCTACCATTTAGATAGCCGCATTCCCACTTCGGGGATGATTGTTTGTATAACATCAGGAGATTTTTCTCGGCAACCAGCGGAAGAAAATACATGGGATTTTACCCATTTATGTAACAATGATAGGGGGTTATCTCGACGTTTCATAATTTAGGATGTCCTTCGGATGAGACTATAAACCGAGGCACCGTGTGCGAACGCATACAGAACATCTTGCGCACACGTTAAATCCTGTTCCGCTTTTCGTAAGAGTAGGCCATTGTGTGCCTGTTTTGTTTGACTCCATTGCTCACCCCCCCCCCTCCCCCTCCCCCTCTTCTCTCTCGCTCTCTCCCTCCCTCTCTCTCTCTCTCTCTCCTCGCTCTCTCCCTCCCTCTCTCTCTCTCCCTCTCTCTCTCTCTCTCTCCCTCTCTCGCTCTCTCCCTCCCTCTCTCTCCCTCCCTCTCTCTCTCTCTCTCTCTCTCTCTCTCTCTCCTCTCTCTCTCTCTCCTCTCCTCCCTCTCTCTCTCTCTCTCTCTCTCTCTCTCTCTCTCTCTCTCTCTCTCTCTCTCTCTCTCCTCTCTCTCTCTCTCTCTCTCTCTCTCTCTCTCTCTCTCTCTCTCTCTCTCTCTCTCTCTCTCTCTCTCTCCCCTCTCTTCCTTTCCCTCTCTTCCTTCCTCCCTCCACTACACTGTCTTCTACCCCCCCCCAAATGTACCCACCACCTCCCCATCATTGTGGATCATCAGCAGAGGTGGCTGTTGTCTCAGTGACCTGACAAATGCCCATGTTCAGACTGCCCCGACATGGGGCTGGCCGATCATCACCCTTTGTAGCCTGGTTAGTTAGCACTAGCCTCGCTCACAGCTAGCTTCCTTCCTCGCTAGCTAGCTAATATCACGCTGTGCTGAGTTTAATCTTAACGATGAATGGCCATGCTCCCTTAAAGCCCAGAGATTGTTTGTTTCTGGCAAGAAAAGAAAGTAGAAGGGGGAAAAGTCCCCCCAAAGTTGTAAAAAGCAACACAGGGGAAGAAGAGATAGATAGATGTTGGGATTAGTTTCCGTTGTGTTTTGGTTGTGGAAGGGAGGGGGGGGGGGGGGTTGTTGGCTTGGGCTTTGTGTAGCTTAGTGGGTGATGTTGGCTGACTGAGAAGTCAGGTTGACTGGGGTGATGTTGACAAATAAGATGAGTGCTTTGAAGTTGTCAACAAGTTACCATCAAGCATCTGCTCCTGGCGTGTCAAGATGTTCAGGATACTAGGCAAAAGCATTTTACCGCAGACTCCCTAAAGATTTTTTGGGGGGATGTTCCACCGGACACCATTTTTAACTTCCTGTGAGAATCTGTTTTTTTTCCCGTCTGATATGAGTGAAAGTGATACAGTTGGTCTCTAAGGACAAGGTTGTTTTAAGGAATCTGATTTGGGTTTTATCTTATTTTATGTGTGATCGATGTGGGTTTTCTCACAACGCGGTGACCGCCCTGGGTTAACCCTTATGGTTGACCAGGGCGTCGATACAAGCAAGGACAGTAAAGTTGGTTTTATATCCCGTTTTAGAGAGAAAGAGAGAGTCAAAGACAGAGACAGACAGACAGATAGACCGGTGGAAAAGAGAGAGAGAGAGAATCTACATAGTAAGTAATATGTATCAGTGCAAAGTCAACTTCCTGCTGCTTATACCATACACACATCAATATCATATCGACGTGCGTACTCCGATATCATGGTACACATATACCGTGTGACATCGTTGTACAAGCAAACAAAAAAGACACGGCGAAAACAACACTTGGCTATTCGTAAATATTTATTATTAGAAGGTTTCCGTAGGGTCCAATGGTTTGCTGGATTCTGTTATGCACGTTTGCTCGCCTTGGCTTCAGTACAGTTCCCCTAGTTCACCCAGCTGTAAATGGGTACCTGCCCCCCTTTAGGGTCAGGGAAGGTAAGACAGCGAGGGAGAGGAGATGGGTGCCGCCCTCAATATGCTGGCCCCTAGAGAAGCTGAGGTCTCTGGAGCTTCGCTCTTCTACGACCATCTAGGTTATGGGACACCTTTACCTTTACCTTACGTCTTCGTTGCTTATGTGGTCTTTGTAGGAGATGCCAAGGAGGCTCAGGAAGCATCTCATCTCTACCGCCTGTATTCTTCTCTCCAAATCTGCAGCCCAACTGACCATGGAACCTATAATTATCAGGGCTGTCACCTCATGCAGTTTCAGTGACTCCAGTCAGTAACTTTCAAGTTCAAAACCAACACCTACTACATATTTTCTGTGTATGCCATAATGTTTATCAACCTCAAACGACTGACGTAGAACTGCTTCCATACATTGCATTAATCTTGCAGTATTCTATATTACCCTAATGGGGGAGAATGGTCGGAGATTTCACTTTAGCCCCTGAGGTTTTTTACCCATTTATTTCTTTATCGCTGCTCATTATGATTGCAACGCTCTGTGCATTTCTGATCCAAAAACTTGTGTGGAACAAAACCCGGCAGATAGGCTACAGGGAGTGGGTTTTAAGGTAAATGGAAACTAGATGCACAGTCTAATCAGTTAAATAGGCGTAGGGTTAAAAGTTGATAGACAGCTGTCAGTTTTTTCCATGTAATTTTTCCTATTTCTGTGTCGTGATGTAGTTGGGATGGGGGTGGGGGGGTATGCATAGCAAGTTTGTTATGATTCCTTTTTGTTGTTTTTTTTCCAAAAACTTAGGACGTCATTTTCTTCACCTTATACTCGCTTGATGTGTGTGTGTGCGTACGCGCGCGCGCGCGCGTGTGTGTGTGTGTGTCTGTCTGTCTCAGTCTCTGTCTGTCTGTCTGTGTGCGTGCGTGTGTGCGTGTTTTCCTGTTTATTGTAACATGGCTGCTGCAGCTCATGCAAATTCACAGCTTATAAACCTTTTTTTTATTTTTTGCTTTAAGATGGGTTTGCCGGTTTGTTGCCAGTTTGTTTTCTTTTTTTTTCAAGTGTTTGCTGCATTTCCCCTCAGTTGGCTGAAGGGCAAGATGTATGGAGTGTTGACAGACATTTTGAAACTGAACGGTAAAGTTTCGGCCATGGGGTATTGTTTGGAAAGGATTGATGGGGGGGGGGGGGCATAAAGCAGGAGACCGATGATTGTTCTGCAGACTCTTTTCCCTCATTCTTCACACACGTGTCTGTGGGGAACGAGACACCTGGTGGTTAGAGCGTTGCACGTTAAGTTGCGCTTGCGATCTGCAGACCCGGGTTCGAAACCCGTTCAAGGCTATTTCCCCATGGAGTTAACATCAGTGCCGACTCCACTCTCCCCCGAAAAGTCCTGCAGATGGGACTATAAACCGAAGCCCCGGTTGCGAACGCACGCAGAACACCTTACACGCAGGACAAAGCATGTTCTGCTTTTCGGAAGAGTAGGTCATTCTATCCCAGCAGGAACGGGTGACAAAAATTTACGAAACCGCGTGCATACAAGGGCTAGATGTTTTTAAAAACAATGTACGCGTGTGCTTATTCCATGACCCTCGAAATACAAAAGATATATAGATATGTGTTTAGTGGTACGCATTAACAATGATGATATTTTACACTTCAGTTATGCACGAACATTATTTCTTCCTTAAAAAAAAAGGGGGAACAGAGGGAAAAAGTAACCCATCTTTGATAACGACTCTTTCCTGATGAAGCGCCTAGCCCCGATAAGTTCATCTAACGCAGATTGGATTCATTACACTTGTTCGTTGCGTGACAAACTTCCGTGCAACGAACGTTCCAAAAGTTGGCCAGATCACTTTCTCTTTTTTGTATAAATTCTTTTTTTTCCACCCCAAAACCTCTGACATTTCACAGCTAACCCAAAATGTCAACGAAAAGACGATCTAACGAGGAGTTTCCAACAGTAAAAAAAAAAAAAAAAGATGAAATAAAAGTTAAAGTAGACGCTGTGATACCAGTAAATGAAGTATATCTCACCGTACAAGATTGCCTCGTTCATGTTGGTCTTGACTCCACTTCAGTCGTCTCATCCACCCCTAGCATTTTCCTGCGGATGGATGCGCTTTGGGGAGCTGGGAATAAATAGTCTTGATGTCAGCTTAGATGGTCAGCTTGAAAACGGACTGATCTGCAGCCTTTGAACAGGAGGGGAGGGGGACTCTGTGGAGATCTGGCTTGACGATGTCTGAAGGGCAGGAATAGCATGTGGGGGGGGGGGGGGGGAAGGGGGGAGTGGGGGGGCTTCTGGCTGCTAGTTCTTGGTTGGTATCAGGGTGGATGGAGCTTGCTGTGGTTGTGAATGTAGCTCTGAAGTATAATGAAGTTAGGGATGGTGTTCCTCCACTGCCTGAAAAATGCTCTCTTTTTTCAATCCTTCTGTTCGAGGGGGTAGTGCTCTCTTTTTCAATCCTTCTGTTCAAGGGGGTAGTGCTCTCTTTTTCAATCCTTCTGTTCGAGGGGGTAGTGCTCTCTTTTTCAATCGTTCTGTTCAATAGGTATATTTATGTCACAGTAGATTTTCTTCGTAGCGCGTCGCCACAGGTGCATGCCTACCCATTTTTCTTTTCTTTTTCCTGTCTGCAACTGTGTTTGTTTTCCCTATCAGAGTGGCTTTTTTCTACAGAATTTTGCCAGGGACAACCCCCTTGTTCCCGTGGGTTCTTTTACGTGCGTTAAATAACAATGTGTAACACACGGGCCTCGGTTTATCGTCTCATCCGAAAGACCAGTACCCAGACCACCACTCATGGTCTAATGGATGGGGGGAAAGTTTGGGGCCAAAATGGGATTCGAACCACTGCACACTCTGACCCGGATTTTTTGCTTTCTAGGCAAGGCGTGTTACCTCCGACCACCGATGACGAAGTTGATGCTCCAATCCCACTGGGCTATCCCGCCCGCTTGTTTTTCGGTTAAATATCCAAAAATGCAGGAGTGAACTGCTCACATTTTGCCAACAGAGCTGTGTTGTTTGTTGTTGTTTTTAAGCGTGTATAAATACAAAAACATCAGCACAGCAATAAACATTCTTAATAACAAGATCCATTCTGTAGACTTCAACATCGTTTCTCAAAGCTGTGGGAAGAGGTCTAAAAGAGCATTCTCCAAATTTCAAGCAAGTGCCTTTTACGATTTCTTGCCCAAGTAACTCTCTCTCTGTCTCTCTGTCTCTCAGTCTCTGTCTGTCTGTCTGTCTGTCTGTCTGTCTGTCTGTTCTGTCTGTCTTCTGTCTGTCTTCTTCTTCTCTCTCTCTCTCTCTCTCTCTCTCTCTCTCTCTCTCTCTCTCTCTCTCCTCTCTTCTCTTCCTCTTTCATCCTTCCAGTCTTCTCTTTATGTCCTTACCTCCCTCCCTCCATGCTATCCATACCTTTCAACCCAAGGAACCATCAGCTAATCAACGGTACATTGACATGCCATTTCTCTCCTCCTCCTCCTCCTCCTCCTCCTCCTCCTCCTCCTCCTCCTCCTCCTCCTCCTCCTCCTCTTCTTCTTCTTCTTCTTCCTTCTCCTGCCCTGTCTTGTTCTGTCCTGTCTTGGTCTCCCTCCCTCCCTCCCTCCATCTCTCTCTCTCTCTCTCTCTCTCTCTCTCTCTCTCTCTCTCTCTCTCTCTCTCTCTCTCTCTCTCTCTCTCTCTCTCTCTCTCTCTCTCTCTCTCTCCTTCCCTCCATCTCTCCCTCCCTCCATCTCACTCTCACTCCCTCTCTCTCTCTCTCTCCATCTCACTCTCACTCCCTCTCTCTCTATCCATCTCTCTCTCTCTCTCTCTCTCTCTCTCTCTCTCTCTCTCTCTCTCTCTCTCTCTCTCTCTCTCTCTCTCCCTCTCCCTCCCTCCTCTCTCTCTCTCTCTCTCTCTCTCCCTCCCTCCCTCCCTCCCTCCCTCCCTCCACATGCATGCATGCATGCATGCTTTCCTGTCGTTTACTTTCCTCTTATCTTCTTCTCTCTTTACAGAGAGAGAGAGAGTAGAGTGGCACAGAGAGAGACAGAGACAGAGACAAAGACACAGAGAGAGAGTGCATGGCTTTGCACAAAGAATAAAAGTGTAGCGCACGCGATGATGATACGCCATACCTTTTTCTTGCCTGCGATTTCTTTGGGGGTGGGGGGGTGGGGGGGATAGGAGGAGGTGTTTCAAGACTCTCTGTTCTAATGGCTGTATTGTCCACCCTTTCGGGCCCTCGAGAAGCGAGACTTGGAGACACACAGCTGACAAAATGACCGGTAACAGGAGGAGTGGGGAAGGAGATAGCTCTCGATTTGATATCGAGAGCTGGTCCGAGTCAATATGACATAATTTTCCTTGTTAGTTGGGTTTGGTTTCTCCTTTCTTTTTTTTTTGGGGGGGTGGGGTGGGGGAGGTTTTTTTCGGGTTTCTTTTTTTTTGTTTGTTTGTTTTGGGGAGGGCTGTTGTTAGTTTGGGTTTTTTTGTTTGTATGGTTTGGGTTTTTTGCTGGGGGGAGGGTGGTTTTTTTTTGGGGGGGATATAAAACTGTGTATGGATGTCCAACATTATGAAGATTGGGGAAAAGATGTACTTGTAATGTTTGAGATCTTGTCGTGTTTTAAGTGATAACGTTTTGGGGTAAGAGTTGGGGGGGTTAAGAATGTACAGAAAGGATCTACATTTCTGGAAAATATCTGTGTTTTTTATGTGGGTTTATAGAACTCTTTTTCGTCTGTTTTATGGGGGGGGGGGCTTCATGCTTATGGGGGGGGGGGGTGTTTTTGCTCTTTTTTTCCTGTTTCTTTGTTAGCATTACCCACTACCCCGTGCTATTTCTGGTCGTCCTGAGCTGCCTTTCCTGTTGACGACACGATATGTTCCAGGTTGAACACAAGGTGTTAGGGTTTTTGAATGATGCCTTCTGCAAATGTCATATGCTGATCTACACACCGGCCTCCATTATGGATAGGTAGTATAAAGTGATATGATATGAAACGTAATATGACGATATGATAAACTGTAATAGGATAATTATAATGTGATGATCATAGGATATGGTGTGATAAAGTGTAATGTGGTGTAGTGTAATGTAATAGGATATAATGTAACATAACATAGTACAAGATAAGATCAGATAAATTCACACAAGCGCGCGCGTGCGCATGCGCACACACACACACGCTAGCACTAACACTAGCGCGCGCGCACACACACACACACACACACACACACACACACACACACACACACAACACACACACACACAGTGATAGATAGAAATGCTATTTCGACCATTTGAGAAGTAAATTAGATAGCTATCTCAATCTTGGTTTTTCATGTTTTGAAATACGATGCCACCGTTACTGTTTATATCGAAAGCGATAAGAGGGGATAGGAGCGAAAGAGACAGGTAAATATCCCTATTCATCAAGTCTTTCGGGTCGTTGATTTTTTTTCCTGTGCTGTCAAGCATACAAATAGCACAGCAAACCAAAAAAAATTACTCTCGGAATATTTATGCTTTTTTTTTTTTTTGGGGGGGGCGCAGAAAATATTGCCTACAATCAATCAATCAATCAATCAATCAAATTTTTATTTCCAGATGGTACATTGAGTAAGCAGCGATCTGCTTTTTTCCATCAAGCCATCTATCTAAAGAAAAGAAAAGAAAAAAATCAAAACAATAGCAAAAATCAATTCCAAAACAAAACAAAAAACCAACAAAAAACAAAGCAGAAAATCCCTAGCAAACAAAAAAGCCAACGAAAGAAAGAAAAGGGGAAAAAGCAAACAAACAATTAAAACAACAACAACAAACATTTCACCAACATTAACTTGCTAACATGATTTCAACAACTTTAAAATAAACTATGCCTATAAATAATACAAGCAACTACTATAACAACAACCAAAAGAGAAAATAAAATAAATAAAATAAATAAATAAATAAAAAATTAAAAAAAATTTTTAAAATTTAAAAATCTACTCAAAAGCCATACACACATATGCACATACACCCACACACCCATACACACACACACACACACACCCGTGCACCTACACACACACACACACACACACACACACACACACACACACACACACACACACACACACACACACACACACACACACACACACACACACGGTTTGCGCTCTTCCACTCAGCTTGTATACTCGTAGGAACATGCACACATTTAAAGTTTTTTTTAAAAATCATATAGTGTCCAAAAAAAAACCAACAAAAAAACACACTCACCACACACACACACACACACACACACACACACACACACACACACACACACACACACACACACACACACGGTCTGTTTACACAGCGGAACTAATGGCAATTCTAATGGCTTTAAACTATATTAATGAACTACCTTTTCTTGTGAACCAAATTTTATTTTGTGTCGATTCAAAATCAGCCCTACACTCACTTAGATCTGTTTCAATAAAACCGCATTCCAATATTGTGACAGAAATTCATCATTTAATACACTGTCTTATTTTAAGAGGAACAGATGTGAGTTTCTGTTGGGTTCCATCTCATCTGGGCCTTTCTTGCAATGAATGGGCAGATCGCGCCGCCAAAAGGGGTGCAAAACAAGAGAAAGGATCAATAATTTTGATGTATCCACTCTCAATCTCTGAGACTTACAATCTGTTGGAAAAAAAATCCAAGAATGAAATGAAATTATTAGTTAAAGATTTTGGTAGCATTTCTAAACATCATAACGTAAAGGCTTATAACTTAAAAAATATGGTTTCGAATTTTCCGCATTATAGTATAGTGAAGCTCAGACAAGTAATCTCGCTACTTTATAGACTAAAGCTAAATGCATTTAAAACAAAATTTGTGACAGGTATTACGTGCTGTTGTGGTGAAAATATTTCAAGTTTTCATTTGATTTTTGAATGTAAAGTTATAAAAACATATTTGCCTAATATTCCCGATTGTTCATTAGAAAAAGTTTTCAGTGATTTTTCATTAATGTTTAGAATTTGTGAATGTTTGCTTCATAGTCCAGTTGCCCGTTTACTTTAGATTGGACTTTACCTTTTTCTTGTTCCAATAACATGTTATTTTATCGATGATAATTATTGCCTGTAAGAACACACACACACACACACACACACACACACACACACACACACACACACACACACACACACACACACACACACACACACACACACACACACATAGAGTTACACAGTCACACACGCAGTCACACTCAGTCACACGCACGCACAACACACACACACACACACACACACACACACACACACACACACACACACACACACACACACACACACATTGTAGCATTTATCTTCCTCAAGTTCACTTTGCTTCTATTTGTTATCTTTTTGTAGTATAGTTCAAGCAGTTTCTGATGATTAGACCTTTTTTGTTGTTGTTGTTGTTGTTGTTTTTCACAAGTCTACACAAACACACTGACCTTTTTTTTTTTTTCCCTTTCCCCAAATCACTTGTCTAAAATCACTTTTCAGTGGATAGACGTTAAAATGAAGACACACACACACACACACACACACACACACACACACACACACACACACACACACACACACACACACACACACACACACACACACACACACAAAAAAACAGCTTATATCAATTACAATGTAACCAAAAAACATTATTTAAGACTTAATAATAATAATAATAATAATAATAATAATAATAATAATAATAATAGTAATAATACAATAAAATAAAATTTTAAAATGAATAAATACAACAACAACAATAAAAATTTTAAAAATAAATAAGTAAAATTAAAAAAAATCTATAAGCAATTTATGTCAGATTACAATATCTCTATACTTCAATTCATACTTTATATTTTTAAAAGAAGATAAGGAAAAAACAACAAACACAACAATACCTTATGATAATACCCATCACCACTGAGAGGAAATAACATATACGCTAACAAACATACAATCAAACAAAAGAAAAACAAAAACAAACAAACAAACAAAAAACACATAAAAACACACCAAAAAACAAACAATCAAACCAAAACATCAAAAAACCCAATCCACACGGATTATATATTAGAAGGAAGAAAAGAAAAAACAACTAAAGCAACAATACCATATGATAATACCCATCACCACTGAGTGGAATAACATAACAAAACATATGGGCATGCACACATTTAATTTTTTTTTTTCATATGGTGTCAAACAGCTTATATCAATACAATGTCACCAACCATTATGTAATCCATGAAATGTCAATAAGCAACTTATGTCAGATTACATTATCTCCACACTTCAATTCATACTTATGTTATGAGGAAGAAAAGAAAAAACAAAATAAACAAAAAAACAAAACGAAAAACAAACGCAACAATACATATGATAATACCAATCTCCACTGAGAGGAAATATTATATATACTAACAAACATTCAAACTAACCAAAAAACTAATAAACAAACAAAAGCAACAGAGAACCAAACAAACATAATGAACGAAAAAAAAACCAAGCAAAACAAAACTAAAGCAAAAAACAAACAAAAAACAAGCAAACAAACAAATACAACCCCCCCAAAAAAAACACACACAAAAAAACCCCACACACTCAAAAAAGAAAAAATTTGGAGGGGGGGTGGGAACGGGTGGGGAGGGGGTATCAAGGAGGAAGGGGGAAAACACAAACAGCAACCAGAAGAATTATAATAATGATTTATGATTATATTTCATAAATAAAAAACCCTACACATATGAACAAAAACAAACAAACAAACATTCAAACAAACAAACAAAAAACAAACAAAACACAACAAAAAAACATACACAACAACAACCAGAACAAAAAGGAAAGGCCTTTCCACTTATCAAAATAATATAAATATAATAGTGCTAATAGTCTCATTAGTATAGTTAATAAAATAAAATTAAATTAAATATTTATCCTGAAACTATTAAACTGGGTAAGTGAAAAAAAAAATGCATAGAGAAAAAAAAAAATCCAATCTAGTCGTCAAATCAGTGGTTTGGTTTTCTCCTTGTGAATTTGCAGAATATACACGTGTTTACATACATCACTTATTCCCTATCCTGTTCAAAATTAAATTATATTTTTAAAAAAAATACAAAAAAACAACAACCCTTTCTCCACCTTTTCCCCCTTCCACATACATATATAGCAAGCAAAATGTAGCTTTTTCAGTCACAGTGAGCCACACGTGAAAGATTTTTCGGGGTTAGCAGAAAGTATCAATATCTTTAGTCTGTTCTAAGTATGGTTGATTGGATTGATGTGTAGTTCTTAAACATTTTTGCATAAGCGCATTAAGTGATTTTTCAACTGATTTTTGAACTGATTTTTATTTTTGATACATTTTAAATGTTTTGGGAGCTTGTTCCATAAATCACTACCTGAATATAGGAAGCTTGTTTTGTAAAGATTGTTTCTGGGTCTGGGAAATGTTAGTAGATGGTTATGCCTGTGCTCATTAATTTTGAATCTATTGGTGATCTTGGGAGGGGCATTTCCTACGAATGTGTGTGTGTGTTGTTGTTGTTGTTGTTGTTGTTGTTGTTGTTAATGTGTGTTTGACTTTTGAACTTTGACTTTGACACACACACAGTATGCTAGTAACCGATGCACTACACTGGTTCTGAACAGACAGTCTGTGACTGCCAGCCAGCACATTCTTCTCCTCCTCCTCCTCCTCCTCCTCCTCCTCCTCCTCCCCCTCCTTCTTTTTCTCTTTCTTCTTCTTCTTCCCCCGCCGAAAAAAAACACCGAACACAACATGAATAACGCTCTACGTTTTGGGGAGTGCAGTGATGTTTCACTCTTCAAGCCTCTCTGCCATCATGAACACCTGTGTGGTAATTACTGGGAAAACATAACGACCCTCGGCCCTCTCGCAGTGCTGTGCTGTGCTGTACTATACTGTGCTGTGCGACACTTTCTATCTCCAACACAGGCTATAGGTTAGTACCTGGACCTGACAGTTAGTGCAGCCAGCAGGTGAGAGAGGTATGAGAGTTGTTCCCTCTGTGGGTGATGGGTAAGAAGTAGGTACCATACATCAGTATACCATCACCATCCTCAACACGCATACCCTACCCCCTACACCCCATGGTTAGTAGTGGTAGTTTCTCTAGTGCAGCCAGCAGGTGAGAGAGGTATGAGAGTTGTTCCCTTCTGTGGGTGATGGGTGAGAGGTGGGTACCATACATCAGTATACCATCAACATCCTCCCCCCACCCCCAACCCCCACCCCCCATGGCAAGAATTGGTAGATAGTCTAACTGGGTGGTCTCCTTCTGCAAGTCAACTACTAGCTCTGACAGTTCTGGAATCAGGGTCTGTAGGGATCGAGGGTTGCGTTGGTGGTAGAATCAAACGAATTAAAAACGGGATTTAAATGGGGGGGGGGGGGCGAACGGGATAGCCTGGTGGTCAGAGAGATGTGGTCAGGATCTGCTGACTCGGGTTCGAATCTCGTTCAAGAGGATTTTTCCTCTGGAGTTTAACTTCAGTGCCGACTCCACTCCCCTCAAAAGTCTTTCGGATGAGACTATAAACGGAGATCTCGTGTGCGAATGCATGCAGAACATCATGCACACACGTTAAAACAAGAGTAGGCCATTGTGTACCGGTGGGAACGGATGACAAAATTGACAAAATTGCATGGACTGGATATACAAAATAAAAGAATGAAATGAAAGAATGTGTATATTCCTAGTTGTGAGTTGAAAAATGAAATATGTGAACTGAAATGATACCAGTGTAATATAACGCATTTTATGCTACATGTGACAGAGCAACAACAGCTGCTGTCTAAGCATTCGACAAAGAAGAAGACGGAGAAGAGATAGCTCAGTGGTCAGAGCGCTCGCTTTCCCCAGTCAAGTTAAGCAGCGTCGAGCGTGGTTGCAAATCGGATGGGTGACCGTTTGCGCGCCTTGGCTTCAGCACAGTCCCCCCAGTTCACCCAGCTGTAAATGGGTACCTTCCCTCTTTAGAGCAGGGAAGGTAAAGCAGCGAGGGAGAAGAGATGGGCGCTGCCCTCAACATGCTGGCCCCTAGAGAAGCTGAGGTCTCTGATGCCTCGCTCCCCTGCGACCGCCTAGGTTATGGGACACCTTTACCTTTATCTTAAACCTATAGATTGATGGTCTAGATGGAACACGCTCATCTAAAACAAAAAGAGAAGACGTGGCTTCCATCCCTGTTTAAACTGGAAGCAATCTCGGAGTCGGAATGCAGCTACCTTAGTATTGAATCTTTAAAAAAAAAAAAAAAAAAAAAACCTGCTGCATACGCAAAATCTCTCCATTGGGGAACCTCGGAGTTTAAGCCGAGGAACGAAAAAAAAAAAAAAAAAGCCCCCCCCTCCCAAAATCTATCAAACTATGATAGCTGGGTTAAGTCTAAGTTGGGGTATTTTGTTTATTGTTGCTGTTGTTTTGTTTTGTTTTGTTTTGTTTTGTTTTTGTGATTGAGACGATATAGCGACATCAAGTGTGCAAGATATCTAGCGTATGTAAAAGAACACACAGCAACGACAGAGTTTGTCCTGGATAAATTCAGCAGAAGAAAAGCCACTCTTCTAGGAATACAAACTCTCTCTCTCTATCTCTCTCTCTCTCTCTCTCTCTCTCTCTCTCTCTCTCTCTCTCTCTCTCTCTCTCTCTCTCTCTCTCTCTCTCTCTCTCTCTCTCCCTCTCTCTCTCTCTCTCTCTCTCTCTCTCTCTCTCTCTCTTCTCTTTCTCTCTCTCTCCCTCCCTCCCTCCTCCCCGCTCTCTCTCTCCCTCCCGCCTCTCTCTCTCCCTCCCGCCTCTCTCTCCTCCCCTGGGGAGAACAACCCAAATTTCACGCAAAAAAAACTCTATAACAGCGGTAAGCAATAGTGTTTTAGGAGTGAGCAATGGTGGGTTAGTTGGAAATGTTAGACAGGTGTGCAGAAAACCCAGAATAATGTAGACAGACAACAACGGTAATTGATTTACCAACATCACATTTGTAGCAAAGACCGAGCTCAAGGGGGTCGTAAACACCAATATTTTTATCTCGGTAACAAACAGACAAAACTGCTTCACAGACAAACAGGATCACGAAACGAGCCTCCAGAATGGATTTAGCAACACCTTCCCTCTGTGTGTGTGTTGGGGGGGGGGGGTGCCTGTGTGTGTGTGTGTTGCGTGCGTGTGTGTGTGTGTGCGTGTGTGTCTGTCTGTGTGTGTGTGTGCGTGTGTGTGTATGTGTGTGTGTTGTGTGTGTAACTCTTTTTATATTTATTTATTTATTCTTTTATATCGAGGATAATGGAATAAGCACTCATGTGCTTTTTTACATCCAGTTCCCGTGTGTATGCAGTTTTGTCAATCTTGTCATCTGTTCCCACCGGCACACAATGGCCTTCTCTTACGAAAAGCGGAACAGGATTTAACGTGTGTACAAGTTGTTCTGCGTATGTTTGCACATGGGGCCTCGGGTTATAGTCTCATCCGAAGGACATTTGGGGGGAGCAAAGTCAGCACTGATGTTAACTCCAGAAGAAAATCCCCTCGAACGGGAATCGAACCCGGGTCCTCAAATTGCGAGCGCAATGCTCTGACCACTAGGCTATCCCGTCCCTCTGTGTGTGTGTGTGTGTGTGTGTGTGTGTGTGTGTGTGTGTGTGTGTGTGTGTGTGTGTGTGTGTGTGTGAGTGTGTGTGTGAGTGTGTGTGTGTGTTTGTGTGTGTGTGTGTGTGTGTGTGTGTGTGTGTGTGTGTGTGTGTGTGTGTGTGTGTGTGTGTGTGTGTGTGTGTGTGTGTGTGTTCGCGCACTCGTATATTGCCTACACAGCAGGTAGTACAGCGGTTGATAAACGAAACAGTCCCGGCACATACTAACAAAACTGCGATATAAGCAAAAGAACACAGTAACTGGCCTAAGTTTGCTGTTTTTGATGTTTGTTTCGGTGGGTTTTTTTTTAACTCTAGGTTTGAATTTCTATCCTAAAAGTCCGAGTTCCGTTTAGTTTACACAAAAAAACAGTTTAGTAAGTAGAAAAAAGTGGACAATATTTCCTTTTGAATGTGAGGGACGATGCTTAAAGCAAGATTATCTATCTATATCTTTCTGTCTATCTATCTATCTATCCAACTATCTATCCATCTATCTGTCTATCTATCTATATTTCTGTCTATCTGTCTATCTATCTATATCCATCTGTCTGTTTATCTATCTATCTATCTATTTATCTATCTATCTATATCTGTCTTTCTGTCTATCTATCTATCTATCGATCGATCTATCTATATATCTATCTATCTATATCTATCTTTCTGTCTATCTATCTGGTTATCTATCTGTCTATCTATCTGTCTATCCCTTAGTCTGGCGACTGCGAGGGCACACCTGAAGACTTGACAACCAGTTCCCTCCATTCCTCTCTCTGTTCTGCCTTTTTCAGGTTTTTGTTGAGTTCTAGGCCTGTCCATTCGCTGATGTTGTCCTCCCATCTCTTCTTTGGTCTGCTTCATTTTCTTCCTCCTTGGACAGTGCCTTGCAGTATTGTTTTTGCAAGTCCCTTTTGATCTTGTGACATGCCGGTACCATTTAAGTTTCCGCTTCTTTACGATTGTTAGGTCTTCCTGGGGCCCAACGGTTTTCTGGATTGTGTTATGCACGTAAAAAAAAATTACGTATGCAACTTTTGTTTTAGAATGTTAGAGAGGGTGTTTAAAGCAAGATGATAGCATGTAAAAGCAAGCATTCTTTTCGATTGTTTTCGTCATTTGGTGATATGAAGGTATTTCTGTTTCAGTCAGTATGGCTGTTGTTATTTCTGTTGTTTTCACTTTATCTGGCAGATATAACATGAAAAACACAATGCTAGATGAAGCCTCCTCTCGGAACTACTTGAACCTCAACAAAACGCATTCCAAACCACTAAACATTATACTCATAAAAATGTGCCCATCTATACCTATGTGACTAATTTGAATGAAAGCGCTTTGATTTGTGTACTCTACAAAGTTCAGCGTTATATAAATCCCTTATACTATTATTATTATTATTATTATTATTATTATTATTATTATTATTATTATTATTATTATTATTATTATCATCATCATCATCATCATCATCATCATCATCATCATCATCATCATTATCATTATTATTATGCCTAACAGCTGCACAGACCACACACGTTTCTCTTGACCTGATGTACTGACAACTGTAACCCCCTCACCAAGCAAGAGAAGACCAACCAACCCTGTATTTCCCCACAGTGCCAACACTGACAAACATCCTCAGGGACTGAAAACGGGCATACAGGAAACGGAAAAGTCTGGGCCATGGGAAATATCAAAAAAGGAGACGGACGTAACAGTTTTTGAGACAATTATTGTTGAGGTTGTAGTGGTCCCAGTGGAGATTTTCGATTTAGAGACTAAGGGAGACAAGAGAGTTGACAGGACGCCTCCTAAACAGCCCCCAGGCAAACAGGGGGCCAGTGTTGTAGGGGTGAATGGCTGTTATTGAACACCGGAGAAAAGCACGAGGCCCCCAGTTTTCTCCCCTTGTTAACAAATCGATGTTTTCTGGACAATTGGTCTCGGACCGACTGTGGTGATTATAAGGTTGTGGTAAAGACTTCCCCCGTTTCTGGGCTCTATTCAGCAACGTTGCGTGGAGAGAGTTGATTGGGCGCAGAACGCGTTAAGTCACTAACCATTAGAGAGCTATTCAAGCTGTTTTTCTTTTTTTTCTGCGGGAAGCGAAGGAATGGTGAATTTGTGTCATTTCATTCCCTGTTACAATAGCCCTCTGTGACTCGATGAAGAGTCCACATGCGTAAGGTCGTACACGGTGTTAGCTGGATGAATAGCTTACGAGAAAAGTAACTGGTCAGTTGAGCTAGTCTTGATTTCTCTTAGTTGCAATTCCAAAGTCCTGAGTCCTGAGTCACTTCTTGACGTTGTCCTGTTGGGGAAAACTAGCATGGTTATGATTCAGTGTAAACCTCTGCTGGCATCCATTGGCATCCATTGGCATCACCATGGATAACACACACACACAACACACAACACACACACACTCACACACACACACACGCACACACATACACAACACACATACACAAACACACACACACTACGCACGCACGCACGCACGCACGCAGCACACACACACACACACACACACACTGTGACTGTTGGAAAAACATTGATTTTGGGAAAGCTAGCATGGTTAGATTCAGTGAAACTCTGCTGGCATCCATTGACACCACCATGCATCAACACAGAGGACAAAGTTAGATTTAAGAAAACATCCGTCTCATATTCACCGATGTCCAGGGATGATGTAGATACTTTGAGGATATGAGAACTCGTGTGATATTTGAAGACCAAAAATTGTCAACAAAAATTGAGAGAAAGGAAGAAAGTGTATTAGTATGTATTTTTATAACAACTGCTGTGTTACA